>CAOKZL010000322.1:1200000-1642232 GCA_948472985.1 Iguana delicatissima | reverse complement strand
TAATATGGTAAAAAGTATTGGTATGGTCAAACGGAAATATTTGATTGTTATATTTGAGATCATATATTTGATAGTATCCCTTGTATTGTATTGTATTCTATTTCTGGATTGATTCAGCTGGGCAAAACCGGAGAAGTAAATCTGCTATGGGAGTTGGGAGGGGAAGGGTAACATTTGGAAGATATGTTCCCATTTTATATTCTTATGAAAATTTTAATAAAAATATTTTTTGAAAATAAATAAATAAAAATATCCCCATTCCCATTGTAAAATACATATGCTCCTGAAAGATTGTTGCTTAAATCTGTTGAACTTAACTGGTACATTTTGACAGATGGCTCTTATATTCAGACAAAATCACAATCCCTAGTTCAACTCTAATCCATGTTTAAAGCAGATACTTACTAGTTGTTTTTGAATGTGTATGGGTGTGGGTGTGGGTGGATTTGAATGTGTATCTGAATGCATAACTCATTGAAAACAGCTTAATATGGAGAAAGGGTATAATAGATGTATTCACATTCTGGTACACATTTGAATCAGATGCTTATCCATGGTTGTTGTTCCAGTCAATCATATTCGTACAAAAAGGCATACAGAAGCCTGCTGCCATGTTTTCTATGGAGGTAATATAACACAAGGTGTAAACAGGATGTGTGGTGCCCTATCATGGCAGCAGATCTTCAGAGCTTCATAGCTTGGGCAGGGAGATTAGAAGGGGTCAGGAGATCCTGAAAGAAGCCCCATCCCTTCCCTTCTCACCACCATTGTGGCAGCTCTTTAGAGCTTTCTTGATGGGGTGGGGAGATTAGAAGGGTGTGGAAGCTCTGCAAGATGCCCCATTCCTTCCATTCTCCCCACTGCATCAGCAGCTTTTTGGAGCTTCTTGGCTGAGGTGGAGAGATCAGAAGGGGTCAGGAGACTCTGAAGGAAGTGCCATCCCTTCTATTCTCCCCACCCTAGCAGCAGCTGTTTGGTACTTCCCTGCATGGGCAAGAAGAGTAAAGGAGGTTGGGAGAAGGTAAAAAAAAAAAAGCCACAGTCTTCTCTGCTCTTTCATTATCATCTCAGCTCTTTATAAAGCTTCCCTGCTGGGACAGGGACAGTAGAGGGGGTTGGTGCTTCCTTTAGATTCCCCACAAACAGATTTAAGCTCTCACCTTGAGAGAACAAAGCACTGACCCTCTTTATTATCTCCAGTGGCCTGTTGCAAAGCCTGGGAAGAAAAATGATAGCAGTGATTGGTGGCCCCTGATACAGCACTGGCATTTTTGTCTTTCCACGGAGTGGATCCAAGGAACCCTGTGTTAAACTTCAAAGTTTTATCCTGGACCTATCCATGGGTCATATAAAAATCTATACATTTGGCCCCAAAATCTGCCCTCAACTTATACATGAGGTCAGCTTATACACAACTATATATGGGAATCTTTGTTAACATTACAGCTCAGCATGTTAATGGAGAGGAGAACAAGGGAGAGGAGAAAACTACCCACTCCTCTACTTAGACCGGCATTTAATTACTTCGTCATATCCTGTCACAGATAGAACTCACTCAGGTTTGGGATGGACAAGTTTGTAAAGTTTGATTCTACACAGACTCAAAATTTTATCTCTACAGACATACTAGTTTGTTTCTTCAGGACTATGTTGGTGCACATTTCTTTTTCAAGAACAGACTATTCAAAAATAGTAAAAAAAAAGAAAAGATTGATTAAAAAACATATTTATCAAATATCAAAAACCACTAACGGAAGAATCCTGGACTGATGAGTTTAGAACTTCATGCTGTGCAAAATTTACATGTGGTTGACTTGCACTTTCTACATAGACATATTGTTTTCTGCATAGAAAAAGCTGTTGCCTGCACAGAAAATGCTGCAACTGGGGCATTCTATGAAGAATTCATACATGGTTGATTTGAATTCTGATTTCTTTTTACCTTACTTCTTAAATATATGTTCAAATGGATTCTCAATTACATACAATAATGTTCCAGTATAACAAAAGCAGGAGCATAAAAACAGAAAAGGAAGATAAATAACCACATTAGTTTTAAGTTTCTATAAAAGCTGACCAAATGTCCAAATTTGAGTCCATTTGTAAATTTTGTCTATGCATCATTCTTTCAAATGCTGCAAGTGTTGTTAGATCTTCCATCGGACCACAGATGGAGAAAGATTATCTTTACAGTAATAAAGTATCAATCTTTTAATAGTCAAAAGGGTATGAAAAATTCACTTCCATTGACCATGTGTTAATCCAAGAAACATGTAAATAATTCAAAGGAACATGCACATCCCTGAATAACAAGGAACTTTCCCATACCAAATTTACTTGCTCCCAAAATACAGCTACTATGGGACAACTCTAAAAAATATATAAGCATTAAGGAAGAACTAGCAGTACCACATCTTCAACAACTTGCTGATTTAGAAAGCCTTTATTGAATAGACATTATGGTAACCAATATACTTGAAAGAGCAATATCTGCAATATAAGACATAGTTGAAGATCTATAGACATACTAGTTATAGATGTTAAAATCAATGGTCATTGATTAGCCTGTTCTCTATTGCATTCTTGCTGTAAGCCAAGGTTGTAATATTTATTTATTAATAACACTGTGTGTGTGTGCGCGTGTGTGTGTATTTAGCTAATAGAGGTAGTTTAAACTGCTCTTGCAAAATTGTAAAAGACAAAAACTCATCATCCACACAAAGGATCTTAGATAACAATCCTATTATCAGTCCATACCTACCATAAAAATGTTTCTCTACCAGTTTTCAAGTCGAGGTTCTCTCATAAAGTCAATTTGGCATGAGCATATGGGTCAAATTACAATTGAGACAATATTTGCCACACAGTTCTACCACTGAAATTGTTGGGAAAACACTGCCTACACACACACACACACACACACACACACTTCTTTTAAGTGCATATGTCCAAAAATCAATACAAGAAAACAAAAAATGCCTAGAGGCATGTAAGAAGATCTGACAGAGGATGCCTTCCTCTTTAATTGGAATTTACATCTTTTTCAATGAAATTCTAGGAGGAGATGAGCCCCCCTAAAATCTCCTGAACATAACATACAGTTTTCGAAAATATTTGCAAGGTCTAAGTAGAAGAATTTCACATATAACATATACATAATGCTAGGTATAATATTCATTTTAATTGTGTTTACCTTACCAAACACTGCTTTAAATCTGTCCATCTCTCTCAATCTTGTGCAACATCTTTTGTCAGCTTACTTATATTAATTATCTGAGATAAGTCACTACAGACATCTGTACCGAAATAAGTAATATAATGTGGGCATTATTAAAACTGTTATGCTTTAAATTCACTAGTCTGTCTTGTCTTGCACAGGCAGTATTTCTGACTTAAACTAGTCAATTGAATGTGTGCCTTCATGTCACCTGTCAACTTATGGCAATCCCATGAGTTTTCTTAGTCAAGGAATACCCAGAGGTGGTTTTGGAATTTCCTTCCTCTAAAATATAGTTGACAGCACCTGATATTCATTGGCAATCTCCCATCGAAGCACTGATCTTCCAAGTACTGACCCTGTTTGGCTTCCATGATCATACAGAATCTGGTACCTATAAGGTATTTAGAGTACCTGGATATTTTATCAAAATTATTACTTAACTACATCAAAACAGAGGTCAACTGAAATGAACAGGAAAAGATCATCTGTAAAAAGAATGTTTTTAAGTTCTGAACTGACATGCACAAGTTCATTGATCCTGATTTTTATCTAAAAACACATCTAAGGGCACCAGACACAGATTTAGTATTAAAAAAAAGAGTGGACATCTCTGCTTTGTGTCCCATTTCAGTGTAGAAAAGGATAAGGGGAAAAACTGGTCACAGTCTGTACTCTCAAAACTTGATGTGTGTGTGTGTGTGTGTGTGTGTGTGTTATAATCTATATCTATATCTATATCTATATCTATATCTATCTATCTATCTATCTATCTATCTATCTATCTATCTATCTATCTCCATTTCAAAAATGTTTTAGGAATCCCAGAACTAACAAATACTGTGAAAGAAATGGCCAGTAAATTTTATCAAAAACTTTTTCAGCATTTAAAGAAAGAAGAGTTGGCTGATCAGTTCTGTCTGAGTTTAGAGCAATCAAGTCCACAATCAATCAATTAATGGGAAAGCATGGGAGCTCCTTTGTGATGTGCATTTGAAGGGGTGCTTTTCTTCCTGCTTCAGGCCACAAGAGAACTTGAGCTGCCCTATTCTCTACTGTGTGTGTGTGTGTATGTGTTTGTGTGTATATATTTTGCCTTCAAGTCTGTTCCAATTAGTGTGTCTTCAAGCTGACTCAAACTTGTACTGACCCTATCAAGGGGTTTTCTTGGCTACATTTCTTCATTGCCTTCATATGAGGCTGAGAGAGATGTGACTTGCCCAAGATCATCCAATGGGGTTTCATAGCTGAGTGGGGATATGAACCCTGGTTTCTTGGAGTCCTAGTCCAACAATCAAAGCACTACACCACTCTGTATCCCCATCCTCTTTTATACACATACAAAGTTCCGTGTCACGTGTAGGTTCAAAAATTGTGACTTTGATGAGTTCACATTAAAAGCTGAACCGAATGATTTTTCCCTGATTGCTGTTTAGGAACCAGTGTTGACTCTCTACCAGAACTATTCTCACTTTCCAAGCATCTCAAAAGACAAAACAAGCTCTGGAAGGGTTTCTTTTTAAAAAGATTTTTAAAGTGTAAAACATACTCATAGAAACTGACATATAGCTTGAGTACTAAGCTAGGAAAATCAAAACTTCAAACTCCTGTTCATATTTTTTTCACAGATTTCGCAAGGAATAAGTACAGATGCGTGGAACTATTCAACTTGAAGGTTGAATGGCTGAAAAGTTGAATGGTTGTATGCCAAAGGGAATGAGAGGAGCTAAATGTCAGTCGTGATTGTGTGTTTCTTTTGTGGTATTTTGCCAAATAAATAACATATTTGAAAACTCTGCTGTCTTTTATCTTCATAAACAATATAAAAATGTGCATATTGTCATGTTACAATTAACTAGGGAAGAAATATGAATCATTTCCCTCTCAATCTGATATGAAGAAACTGTGCCAAACTGTGGATGACTTTAACTCTGGTAAGATATGAAGGAAAGCAAAGTAACGTTTCCTGTGGGAAAAACCCTTTGGTAAAGACATAAGAGCCTGGGCAAAGAATGATTTTTGGCCTGACCTGTGTCTCATCCCATTTCTTTTAATGTTTAATTTTCTTTTTTAAAAACTGCAGGAAGTTCTTCTGTATAACATGTCTTATTCTGTCTTTGGGAATAGCAAATGCATTTTTTTAGCATATATCTATCTATCTATCCAAAATCTTAATATAAAATAAAAAAAAGTAAATGCAGTGTCTCCTTATCTCTGGATGTTTCACAACATAGTTATTTCTTTCAAAATAGCCATAAGTAAAGAGTTCAAAGTTTGAAGTAACAACTGTAAGGGGAACTCAGAAATACTAATTCTGAAGAGATATGCATGTGAACTTGCAGTTTATCTGAATGCAATGCAACCCACTGTTCAAGACAGGCTTGTTTTCCTTCCCATGGACTGAAACAACAGCTTTTCTCCCATCTAATGGATTAGAAGTAATGAAAAGTACTCTACTGAATCAGAATTTAGAAAAAATATGATGTAATCTTTGTTAAAATAACAAACAGCGAAAGGCATTGGGTGTCATAACTATATCCAAACAGTACAGAACTTCAAAAGGTGTTTATCCAGGTCATAGCTTAACCCTATATACAGATGCAGAACTTTCATAAACACACATTGGCTTCCCTTTTGCTCAAAGGCTTAGTTCCCAAATCAGGGTCACACTTTCTGATCCAAGTCAAAAGTGGTTTGGTTTCTCCTCTTTCTTTCTCTCTAGACCTCTGAGAAGGCAACCACTCTTATTCAGACAACACCCCTGGCTGACTGAAGGCTCTGTTCTACGGCTCTCTCTCTCTCTGGGAATATCACTGAAGGAACATCAAAAATCCAGGTCACTGCGCTTAAACAATAATCACTGTGTCTTATATGTAGATCTTCTCCTCTCAGACCTCAGTCCCTCCCTTTCACCAGTGGGCTGAATTTTTCTCATACAGAGCCATTTTGGTTACCTGGCAACTTGTTGCTGGGGCTGCCCTGACACTCAGGTTAGCCACACCGCCAAGCTCCATCACAACCACCATTTAAAACCAGCTCATGTTTTATGAAAACAGATATGAAAATAGTTTCAGAAAACCCAATGTTCATCAGAGTGATTAGGATGAACAAATATATACTTTCCTCCCCTATATTTACTATATTACCAATCATTATCTCAAACTAGATCTACACTCAGTGTTTAATGGATGCAGTAATGTGTGAGCTTATCCCCTATACATAAACTTTCAGATAAAAGTGAGCTGTTATGAAATTTCCAATACCTTCCAATTTTTGCACACCAACTTCACCATCCTGGTCATAGTTTATCATGACAAATTCTTCTGTGATTGGCTGTCATGGACAATATCCTATGATAGATAAAAAGACTTCTGTTTGTGCAGTTGACTCGTGCTGTCCTATCCTGTCCTGCCCTCTCTACTTAATCATTTCAAGACCCTCTAAATCCAATGATGTCCCTCATACACCATGCCACTGTACTTGATAGAGTTCACTGGTGGGCTGTTGAGCTGTTTTCATAAAGGCTTATGTTTTGGGGTGTGTTCATGTTTTTATGTCATTTTTGTAGTTTCTTGTTGTTGTTGTTGCTATGTATCTGCAAGCCAACTTTGACCCTATCATTGGGTATTCTTGGCAGAATTTACTCAGACGAGGTTTGTATTACCTTCTCCTAAGGCTGAAAGAGTGTGGGTTTCCATGGTCAAGCTGGGATTGAAGTCCTGTTCTCCCGGCGTCCTAGCCCAAGACTCAAATCACTACACCATAACATAATGACTACATAGTTTCTTTTTTAAATTTTTTAAATTTTTTTCTCCATTAATTTTTATTTAGTAAATACAAACACACACACACAAACCAAGCATACAAAACAAACAAAAATTGTATTCATACAAATATCAACAATTTGCATATAACAAAAACAAAAACTAACAAAATATAACTAAAAATTGATTCCCACTCTTGTTGCAAACAGCTCATATTGTTTAAGTATTTACACCTAACTATTGAGTCATTCCTTTTAATCTGTAGTTATTGTTACTGATCACTTATCGTTTAAGTTATTTACTTACTTAATTTCTCAAGATCATAAATCATTATTAACTTATTGCAAATTAGTTTATACTAACGATCATTAAAAGATAATAATCACCTATATAAAAATAACATTTTAAAACAACAGAGTAGATCTTCTAAATCAACTGTTACACTTCTCATATATTAATATAAATTTTAAGTTTCAAAACCTATTACCATCAGATCTCCTTCATTCTTTTTTTTCTTAAATCAATCAACTGCTTCTAGGCATAGTGGCTGCATAGTTTCTAGAGTTAGACCAAATTATCTAAACTGCTTATTTTTGTTACCAGAAGGTGGGAGAATCACAGGAGTGAAAAAGAAGAAGGAAAGCCTTGTCCAGCATTGGGAACATTTTCTTTATAAAAGATTTTTAAAGATATAGGGGTGGAGGAAAGGTTACGGTTTCTCCCTCCCCTTGGCAAAATGAATATAGCATCAGCATGATGTAATTTTGTTATCCCCCCCTTTTTTTTTGTTTAGTATGAGTGAAGAACTATTTAGGTTTCCCTTTCTTTATGTGACTGTTATTTGAAGTGGCAGGAAAGTATGTCTTGTAAATAAACAAAAGGGTGTATCATTAAAAAAAAGCCGTATGATTTTCTCTTAATGGTAACTTCTCTGAACTCTGGGGAAAACCAACAGAATCCATCTTTCTCCCCACAAAGTATCTGAACTATTCCCCTTAAAACTTTCATGGGACACTAATGGTTCTGACAAACTAAGGGGGAATTTCCAGAATGGCACTAGTGTTTGCTGATTGTGTCTTTATGTCCTTCTAAGCTGAACCCTGAGCTTTGGATATGGTGGCCATACTACTGGGGAGGGGAGGCCATTTTGAAAGGAGCCAACCTCTCAAGTAGCAAAACCACAAAATGCTACAATAAGTAGCTTCCAAGACAAAGTAGAAACTGAAACTATACATTCAGTGCATATAATCAGATGGCAACGAGTATGAGTTGTGCTTCTTGGACGATATATATTATTCAAAATGTTTGGGACTAGTATAACGTGAAATCAGATTGAAACTTCTGTGGCACAGCCATTCTGATAGATGGAGGTTGTTTTGATAACTTTTCCCCTACAATGTATTGTGACTTCATTTCTTATTCTAAAACCAAAGTCTATAGTACAGTATGATAACATTATACACAGGTGAAAACATTATATATACAAAGGTAGTCAAGCTACACAAGAGAACTACTATACAGTGCAAATATGAGACATCAAATATTATGTTATTTGGTCTTGGTAATGGAATCTGTAAAATTCACTAGATTAAAAAGTCTTTCAAACAGGGAGAGGAACTGCATACCTGCAGATGTATCCCTATAATGATTTAGCATTGGCTATGCATAGTTGGATTGTGGGAATTGTGGGTTATGTACATACACACACACACACACAGAGAGAGAGAGAGAGAGATATCTGGAGGGCCACAGTTGTCCCCCCACCATTTTAAAACAATTGTTTAAGGATTTTGTGACTTAAATACTATTGATAGTTCCAACTGGAGTTGGTCCATTGCATCAGTTTTTGAATGCTGAGTCTATACTAGAGAAGGAAATCTTCATAAATTTCATTCTTGCAAGTATGAACAAATAATTTTACCTTTTCTTTTCATACCGCAAGAAAGTCTTCAAAAACTGTGCAGTTTTCAGAGACCATTTACAGTTGGGATATATTCTGTCTCTCCCCCCTCCCCCAAAATGAATACAAAGCTTTTTGTGGAAAAAAGTGGTTTTTACTGCAGAGGAAACAATTTTCCCATGCAACAAGTAACACGCCTACAAAGAAAACATACCTCCTGCAGAGAAAATAGGATTTTTTGTGCAGAAAATATTTCTTCATAGAAAATGCTGGGGGAGAGTTGTTTCAGAAGCTTGTTTTCTGCACAGAAAACCCTATTTTCTTGGTGAAAAAAAAGTTATTTTTTTGAACAGTATGTCCCAAACTGCTCATTTAGGGTACTGATGCTCACAAAACCCATTTTGACCTTTTCATGAATATTTTCCTATCCCTAGTATACAATTATTTACATTCCATTCATTCCAGAGACCTACTATAGCTGGGATTACCAACAGGATTCAGACCTATGAATGTTGTTCTTATAATATATTGAGTCTAGATTTGTGCTTAGTTGAGTTTTGCTGGCGTGGGAGGAAGAAAGGTATCTGGATGATCTTTATAGTTTTCTGCTTATCTTTCTAGCTGTGAAATATACCCAGAAGGACCCTCCAGAAAGGAATAGGAAGACAGATGAGTACTGCTGGAAGGAAGGAGAATTGGGAAAAAATCATGCCATTGTCCACTTCCCTCAGTGGCCATTTCTGCCCTACACTGCTATAGTGCTATTATTCCACTTTCAACATCCTGTGGAAATCTGGGGTTTGTAGTTTATTGAGGCCAAAGAGCTCTCTGGCTGAGAATTCTAACGGCTTCTCCCTAAACTGCAAACCCTAGGATTCCATAGGATGTTGAAAGTGGACTAATAGCAGTATAACAGTGTAGGGCAGAATGGCCACTGAGGGAAGAATGGTTCCCTCGTTAAACACAAGGGATCTGTCCTTTTATACAGGAGCAATTCTCCATCAAATCCAATGCAATATTCTGTTTTATTGACTTTAGATTCTTGGGCACTTTGAATTGCAGATACTGAAAAGTGTTTTTAAAAGTTAATAAATAAAGAGATAAATAATTCAAGAGTCTCCAGACTGATCCTAAGGCTTATTGTCAATCATTAACATGTTTTCATGTATGTAATCACCCACAGTTCCTTAAGCATTGTTCCTTAGTAAGTAGTAGTGAATTAATATACCCAGATGTTTTGGAAAATTACTGGACTCACTCAAAATTATGTCTCAATGGACCTTATGTCCACAAATGTGTGGAATTTCTGACAGGCTATATTGTGCATGTTTGTGGTAGAGGCAAGTGTCATTGCGTTCTATTAAGAGAATTGGTCTCTATTGAAAGTGGTCAGGACTGTACCCTCTCAGTCTAAAGGTAACTCATAATTCTGGCATTGCTTGAAGTGCCCAGAGTTTGGATGTAATTAATCACCTCTACCTAGTTACTTGTAATTAGTCCTATTTTCCAGTAATGAAGTTATAACTTAATTAACCATGGTAACATAAGAAGGGGTAATTTCATCCTTTTTGTCCTTCTCTGAACTTGCTCCATCTTGTCTATATCCTTTCTAAAACGAGGAGCCCAGAACTGAACACAATACTCCAGATGAGTCCTGACTAGTACAGAATATAGTGGTACTATTACTTCTCTTGTCTTGGAAACTACAGTTCTATTTGTTGTTGTTGTTGACTTATGGCAACTGTAAGGTGAAACTGTTATGGGATTTGGGAGGTGGTGAGAGTGTGTTATGCACCCAAGTTCACCCAGTGGGTTTTCACGGCCAAGGGGGAAATCAAACTCTGGTCTAAATGGTCATTATCCAGTGCTCAAACCACTACACCATGCTGGCTTATGGACTAAAACAGAACCATAGTTTCCAAGTTAAGAGAAGCAGAAAAGATGGAGTGTGGGCAAAGAAGGGCAACAAGGATGATAAGAGGCAGCTGGGGACATTCGGCTTGGTGAAAAGAAGACTGAGGGGTGACATGAATATGCTCTTTAATTATTTCAAGGGCTGCCACAGCGAGAAGGAGGCAGGTCTGTTCTCTGTTGCTCCAGAGGGGAGGATCAGGTGTAATAGCTTTAAGTTACAGGATGGTAGATTTTGATTAAACATGAGAAGAACTTCTTGACAGAAAGAATTATTGACAATGGAACCAGTTACCTAGAGAGGTGGTGGAGTCTCTTTCTCTGGATGTCTTCAAAAAGAGGCTAGACAGCTACCTGCATGGGGATGTTCTAGCTGGATTTCCTGCACTAAGCAGAAGAATGAACTCAATGGCCTGTAAGGCCATTTAAACTCTATGATTCTATGATTCAAACTTGTGATTTGACTATAACTTTAACCTATTTTAATAGTTATGGGAGTGTGGCTTCACTAAATAATGAAAGAAAAACAGCACAGGATCCAAGGGCTGTATATATCAATATAGCATCTGTCTCATGCTCTTTTGTGAGTGTTAAGGCAGCAGTGGGTTAGCTGAAGGAAGAGTATGTTACTACAATGGCCCAGAAGCCTATAACTTTCAGGTATTTTTTAAAGCAAATAAAAATAACATTTAGTTACTTTATCTTGAGAAACAAGAAAGTAAAGAATTACCTTTAAACCCTTTTTGTTTTTAATGACCCCTATAATGGCTAGTATAAATGGGGAGAGAGGATCTGGCAACAAATCTGTAACTATCTTTCCAAGCTCTGGCAGTGAGGCACCATTTTCGACTCATTAGACTAAACATTATGGAATCTCTGAGGATATTTTATCGTAGTCTTCCTTCTCAAAGGCATATTGCGTGAAGAAAAATGGGCTTCTGCTATCCAAAATGGCATCATTAAAAGGGCAAGGGAGCTGGAGTGGAGACCCATTTACTGCATTTTTTAAACATGTGTCCTTTGAGTTGTGAAAGATTAAAATGAGGTGGCAATTACCACCTGCTGTTTCTGGCAGAATGTTGTTGTTTCCATGGCTCAGCAGATTCATCTCTGATAAACGTTTTCATTCATTCTATGCCATCTGAAATTATTCTAATCAAAGGGTATGGCTACTGGGGATAACCATAGACTTATCTTAGCAAGATAGATTTTAGAAGATTATTGAAACCATTGGTTGAAATATTAGCTTACTGTATTGAAACATCTTTATTTCTTGAACAATATTTATATGTTGATTAATTAATTTATTTAAATAGTTAAATCCTGCCTTCTGCCTAAAGATCTCAGGACAGCATACTATGAAACCAAAAAATGACTAATTTAAAAAGACAGAAGTAATAAGAATGGTTTTAACGGGCTAAAACCTGTTGAACAATTTATCAAGTTAAAAAGATGGATTAAAACAATTTAAATAATTTTAAAAGATTTAAATCATGCACATGCAAGGGTTAAGCCAATTAGACCACAAAAGCTTTAGTGAATAGCCATACTTTCATTTTGTAGTGGAAAGAAAGCAAAATTTGTGCCAATTTGGCCTGCAAAGGGTGGATATTCTAAAACTGGAATGTCACAGCTGAGTAGGACCTCTTTTATCTCCTCCCACAGGGTATTGCTCTGACTATTGGGACAGAAAGAGAGGCTCCTTCAAAGTTTTAAATTTCATTACCAGCACCCTGAATTCAAACCAGAAGCATATGGAAGCCCATACGATTATTTTAAAACTGGTGTTACCTGGGTTTTGTATGATGTTCTAATCAGCAGTTGAGCTGCTGCATTTTGCATTAGGTGAAGTTCCCAACTCATCTTAAAGAGCCACCTTAGATAGAATGCACTATAGTAATCTAATTGTGAAGTTACCAGAGCATGGACTACTGTGGATAAGTTATCCTTACCCAGGGAAAGGTTCAGCTGGCAGACTTTTTGAAGATGGTCCCAAGCACTCAAATCCATGGAGTCTCTTAGAAAATTCCAGCATTCTCTCTCTGCCCCCCTCCCCTTGCTTTAGGGTAAGTTAGGCTCAGGCCCTTTCTGCATAATGTTGCTGTCTTGTTTCTGCCACAGGATGGCAGCAGTCGGCAGGTTGCACATCCGCATGACATTGTTGCCATCCCACTGCCATCCTGTTGTGGAGCATCATGCTCGTGCAGTTTTTGAAAAATGGAAAAAGTCTGTTTTGGTCTGCGATTGCACAGCGCTCCTATCACTTCTGGCCGTGCGGAAGTTGTGGGAGTGGATTGGCAACACTTCCTTCCATAGCACAACAATGTAAAAAGCCCGGCTGCTCTTCAGAAAGAAGACGTGGTACCATTGCGTTCTCTTTTGCATGGACCGAGCTGGTGCCCAAGGGGACTGTTGGCTGACGCACTCTCTTCTGGACTCAGGACTGTAGCAAGACAAACGGAAGAGCATCATTGTGTAGAAATAGCCTTAGACAGCATAGAGTTTCATTTTCCTTTGCATGCCAAAGCTTTCTGCTTCCTCATCTAAAGTCTCACCATTTGCTCTTGTGTCATTTAAATGCATGGTTATAAATACCTTTGGTAACTAGGTGACCAGACCATGTGGTCCAGCACAGTTCCTCGGGTCATCAGCCTTATAAAAAGACTCCACTTCTCAGGCCTTTTCTCCTCCTCTCCATTTTTAGTCCTTTCTTCTCTCTGAGCATGCTTCACATCACTATCAAGAAGGTGATGAGTTAAGAACGAAGCTACTATCCTACCTAATCTATTAATTAGCTAGTTAGGATATAGGCTCCTCAATGCTTAGGTAAATGTAAAGCCCGCCTTGTTTTGTTTTCTTAGGCAGTTTCAGTTCAGGAAAGCAACATGGAAATTGTTCTTAACTCACCATCTTCTTGATAGACGTATGAAGCATGGTCGGAAGCATGGTTTTTCTGTTACTCTGGTGAAAAAAGGCTGATTCCTAACAGTTTTATTTTTCATAATATTTCCCTAAAAAGGGAAACCCTGAGAAATTCTAATTTCCAACAAAGTCCACTTGGGCCCAATGGCACAGATGAATTGGAAAGTACTCCCAATCTATGCATCTGTTCCTTGAGGGGTAGTGCAACCCCATTCAAGGCAGGGAATGTGTACAATTCCTGAACCTGAGAACCACCAATTCACAGAACTTCCATCAAGTTGTGATTCAGTTTTAGTTCAGCTGTCCTCATCCAGTGAATTACAGCATCCAGGAACTTGTCCAACACCTGCACAGCCCCAAGTGACTCCAGTGACAAGAAGAAACAGAGCTGTATCATCAGCATACTGACAACATCTCCTTATGACCTCCTCCAGTGGTTTTATACAGATATTGACCAGCATGGGAGACAAGATGGAACCCTATGGCGCCCCACAACTTAATGACCGTGAGGCTGAACAGGAATCCTCCAGTGTTACTGTCTGGGATTACATCCATAGGTAGGAGTGGAGCCACTGCACCACAGTGACTTCTGCTCCCATCTGATGTCACTGAGTATTGACAGGATAGAACTTCCACTGTTCCTCAGGTTGTCAGTCAGAGCAACTAAGACCATTTTAGTGTTGTGCTCTGGCCAGATCAAAACATCTAGTGAATTTGTCACAACAAGAAACTGAGGGTTCACTCCTTGCCCCTCTGAGACAAATAACAACACACTCCTCACCACACAGGCTAACATTGATGTACAGCATGCCAAGGAAACAATAGTTGAGTACAGTAAGCTTTTCTATCCTAAACCTCACTGCCACATAATATGCACTGTGAAAAGTCATCACCAATTTCCACTTATATGCACTCCATGACCCACACCACTTCTACTATAGCCTGTTTTATTGCCTATAGTTCTTCTGCAAATCAAGATGAATTACAAGCTTCATAATACTGGACTGATTACCTGGAAGAGATTGTATCAATGACTCTTTCCATCCCACCATTCTCTGGTGAGATCAAAGCCTCATGGAAATCATCAGTGTGAATACTGAGACTGGTTGCTATAGCCATTCAATCATGTTTGCTTGCAGCCAGTTTTAAAATAAAATGGCAGTTGCCACCTGCAGATTCTGAAAGAAAATATTTTGTTTGCAATGCTGGTTAAAAGAAAGTTACAGATAATCATTTTTATTCAAGTAATCTTAAGCATCATTTTTGATGGAAAGGCATGATATATAAAATAAAAAGAGTCAATAGACAGAGGCCAAAACCCTGGATCAGAAAATGCACTACACGTGAGTAACTGTTTTATATCTTCATATCTAACCTGTCCAACCCATTTGCTGCAGCTTCCCCAGTATATCTGTTTCCTGGTCAGTGGAACACTGAGGGAACAACAGAGAAATGTCCAGCTATTTTCTTACAGCTTACAATATTAAAATCTTCCTTGGGAATCTTAGAGGTCCACTGGGAGATCCCAATGGATGCCATTACTATGTGTACAATTATAGAATAATAGCTGGATGCTTCTCTGCTGCCCCCTTTGTTCTCCACTAGCCTGGAAAGAGCTGTGTTAGGGTAAATGCAGCAGAGAAAGGGTGGGTTGGTGGAGATATTGATTGTCTCACAGTTAGTACAAAATTCTGACCACTGAAATGATCAAAAAGTGAGTTATACCTTCATAACTAACAGGATGCCACAGTAAATCTCACTTGTTAACAAACATCGTGAGCCATGCCTTTGTGTAATTTAGGAATATAATTCAATACCTTAAATCATGAACTCTTTGACACTGCAGAGTTTCGTCAGCATTAGAGTCAAAGAGTTGGAAGGGAACATCCAATCCAACTCCTTTCAAGGGCAGGAATCCATAACATTCCTGAGAGGTGGCTATCCAATCTTTGCTTTGAAATGTGCAAAGAAGAAGGGTCCTCCATCTTCCTTTGGAATCTGTCCCACTTTTGAAGAACTCTTACTGTCAGGAAGTTCTTACTAATGTTTAGTGAGAGCCTTCTTTCTTTTGATTCAGAGCCACTGAGTCCTGATCTCTGGAGTTGCAGAAAACAACTGAGCATTCTTCAGACATTTAAAGATGGCTATCATATCAGCTTTACTTTTTCTCTTCTGCAAACTAACCACACTCAGCTCTTTCAACTATTCCTCACAGGGCTTGACTTCTACCTGCACTTACCATCTTTATCCTCTGGATGTTTTCTAACTTCCTCTGGATGTGTTCAAACTTGTTAATATTCTTCTATTCTCAGAATCTGTAAAGAATCCTTCTAGGTTTTTTGTTTTGTTTTTACAGCTATTGGTTATAAAAATGACTTCAGAGATGGCTGTAGTAGTATATGTAGCATTTGTAAAATTGTACTGTATGTGTAAAATTTCAAAAGAACGGGTGCCATATTTTCAGTAGTTGGAGAGAGGTAGGTATTATAAATGAGTAGGAAGGGAACTGACTTGTTTTCCCTTACCCTTTCATGGCTTTCCTTTTTCCTTTTATCTTTTTCTTTTCCTCTTTCTTTCTTTCACTCTATTTTTTTTTTTTTTTGGAGAATTTATTGGAAAATGGCATATGTTATAAAACTGTACAGAGATGAAAATCTGTAATAGATTACAGACTTGAGAATTATAATATACCAGCGTATATACCTGACATTGCCCAGGATTTATTTTTTCATAAGTAATACTTGTTAGAAAGATTTAAGATCCTCTGTCTCTAGTTCCCCAAACAGTCTTGTCCAGTACCTGTAACTTTCCCCCATATTCCCCAATCCAGTTTGTATCCATAGTTATCAACATACAGAGGTTGGGTTGCTGAGGGAATATACTGCCCTCCTCCTGGCTGCCAGGCCTCATCTCCATAGCAACCAGATTATTACAGACACAGTTGACAGGCCCAAGAGCTCTCTGGCTGAGAATTCTAAAGGCCCCTCCCTAAACTGCAAACCCCTAGATTCCATAGAATCTTCTTAGGCAGCCAATCATATTATGTCTTCTCCTGACACAACCAATCATATGGGGTCTTCGCCTGACACAGACAAACAGACAAACTTTGACTTTTATATATTAGATGAAAACAGTTTAAGTCTTTATTTATTTGTTCCTTTGATTTTGTTTTCCACCCTACTAGAACCAAAGTCATATGCTTTGCTCTGGGAGATCCATAAAGACTGTTCATTTCAGGAGCGACATGTTGCAGAGTAAGTAAAGTATTCACTGCATTCATGTCTGGTTCAGTTGTGTTGGTACACACCTCTCATTTTTTATAAGTGATTTTGTCAGATGTGGCTTGTGACCTGGCACATCCTGAAAAGCTTATCTCAGTAATCCGTACAACAGCCAGCAGTATATCCAAAACTGCAGATAGGAAGCTGAGACTTACTTGGTAGGTAAAATGAGATTTGTGTCAAGAAATCACATTCTTATCCACTACATGACTATTGAACTTTCTTTCCTTACCAGGCCTCCTTGGGGGAAAAGTATAGTCAAAATATTAATTCTTTAGACAAAGCTTTCTGACATCATGCTCATGTTGCAAGGTTAGCTGCGAACTAATACTCAAACCCATGGTTAGGCTTAGCACAGACCATCTGAACTACCATCTCTCCTTACATAAGGGCTTTTCCACATGACGCTGATATAGTCTGGATATGATATATTGATTGGCTGTGTCAGGTGAAGATCTCATATGATTGGCTGCCTAAGAAGATTCTATGGAATCCTGGGCTTTGCAGTTTAGGAAGGAACCTTTAGAATTCTCAGACAGAGTGCTTTTGTGCCTCAGTAAACTATAAACCCCAGAATTCCACTGGATGTTGAAAGTGGAATAATAGCATTATAATAGTGCAGTGCAGAAATGGCCTAGAGTCACACGTTCATAACTGATTTGGGTTCGTGATCTCTATGTGTTGAATAATATAGGGAATATATAGGGGATTGTAAATGTCCCCCAATCCTGACTTATGGAGCAGCAGTGGCTGTGAGCAATGGGAATCTGTTCTCCTATCAATCAAAATGCAGCAGACTGGCATTTCTGCCTTCTTCCTACAAGTGACCTCTGATGTGAAAAGGAATTTCTAAAGAGAATCTGTTTCTGACTGTCCCACTGGAGATTGCTGGAGAGAGGGGTGGAAACATCAGTCAGCTGTGTCCTGATTGACAGGGGAACGAGACCCCATTGTTTGCATTGGCTGCTGCTTGCTAAGTCAGGAGGACAGGCAGCTACATTGTTAAGTAGCTGGTTTAGAATGCAGGCCCAGCTTTTTAGTTATGTTTATTTTAATAGTGTTGTAAACAACCTTGAATTTCTTTTCATGAAAAAAGGGAGGACATGTAAATACATAACAAGTAGTAGGCTGTTTGGACAGTGGAGACAATAGCTGACCTGAAACCAGCAAAAAACATTTGTATAATTTTGTAGCTATATATTTTAAGGTAGCTACAAACTTTAATGGAACATAGGATTTCTTGTATTAACTCTAAAATATATTGTTGTTAATAAAGGCAACAACAATGTATTCTTTCAATAAAACTTTCACTGTATAGATAGTTAGGTATTAAGAGAAAGGAGATAAAAACCTGTTTTCATGCTTTCTGTAGCAATTTGCAAACTACGAGCTCCATCTAGTGGCACTTAAAATTACAAAGTGAATATTTTAAACCACTGGTTACAGTGGGGGGAAAAAGTTTAAACATGCAGCTGTTTGCATAAGAGATGCTTTATTTATTTTTTTAACAACACGTGTTTTTAACAGCTTTACCAAAAAGAAATTAGAAGGATCTTGAAACTCACCACGTCCTGGTTGATATATTTATTTTCCGAAAAGTGTACTGAACCAACTGGTGGAAAACTAAGCTTTGGATAATTTGTATTCACAACCAAACCTCTAGAAGCTATTCACCTGGCACATTTCAGGAGGAAAATTAAGAACTAGATGAGTCCTTGCTTTGATCCAGAAAGGGATGCATAATTTCTCGGAGTCCCACCCCTTTCAATCTTTCATCAAAGCTGTGTTGGTGTAGAATGTTGTTCTGTATGATTACTCTACAGTGAACCCATCATGAGGTTTTCTAGAAAGATTTATTCAGAATGGGATTGCCATTTCCCTTCTCTGGGGCTTTCAGAGCAAGACTTGCCCAAGATCACCCATGGCCAAGGTGAGATTTGAACCTTCGTCTCCTGGAGTTCTAGTCTGTTACTCAGACTAGAACATCACGCTGAGTCTCAGAATATTTCCATGAAAATTGTGGCTATGCAATTGCTATAATTTTTATATAGATTTCTCATTATTTCATATTTACCTTAAGTTTTATGGCATCAACACTTACTTTAATTCGCTTGCTTTGATTTGCTTTAATTTGCTTATCAATGAGCAAAACTGGGTTTAAATCTGAGTAAACATTCAGAGAACACCAATATGGTGTAGTGGTTTGAATGCTGGACTAAGGCCATTTCCACACTGCACTCTTATAGAGCGATGATTCCACTTTCAACATCTGATGGAATCCTGGGGTTTGCAGTTTAGGGAGGGGCCAGCTGGAATGTTGAAAGTGGAATCATCGCTCTATAACAGTCTAGTGTGGAAATGGCCTAAGACTCTGGGAGACCATGGAAACCCACTGGGCGACCCTAATCATGACACACACACTCAGCCTACGAGCAATGGAAAACCTTCTCTGAACAAAAATTGTCAAGAAAACCTGTGATATTTTCACTTTAGGATCACCATAAGTCAGAAATGACTTTAATGCACACACCAAAAGACAGCAAACAACAGGCAACAAACATTCAGAGGACTGTGCTGTTAAACAGTTTGGTTTAAGGTGTGTGAGGCATTTTCTTTGGTTAACTTTTTCTGTAGAACTTGTCTGGTCTGCATTTTGCCAACTGTCTGAAGGCCAGTTTGTGGTGCTGAATCTTAATGTCAGCAGATGCCTGGGAATATGTCCAGAAAAAAAAAATGTCTATTTGAAAAAAATTGCAGACATTTCAAATGCATGCCAAACATGGCTTCAGTATATTTTATTCACTAAGTGCATTTGTGCAATGGATACTATTTAAAAAAAGTAAGTGGGAAGAATCAGATCTGGCCTAAGGACAGGAAACCCATGGAACTGGTCATGGACTAGATGTAGAATGAGGAAAGGCAGTGAGTCTGTAGATTCAGAAATAAAACTCTGCCTAACCCTAATGTTGGTGCCATAGATTCTCGCTGTTGGTAACAGTGGAGCCCAGCTTAACTACCATCTAATTATTTATTTATATATTTCTGTACTGCCTCCCAGCCTGCAAGGGCTCTCAAGATAACGAACAAATAAAAAGCAAGTAAGACAGCAAAACAGAGTGATTAAAACAGTTCAGCTTAAGTTTTTAAAAAAGTAATTTAGCAGTTGCAATAGCTGCCTTGCATCCTATTAATTAGTGACAATGTCATAGGTTAGGACACAAGAATTGCTTCATATTTTCATTTAAAACTGTGACCACAATCATCGTGACCACAAATGACCCTGGAAGTCACTTTAAAAAAGGCATCTTCTCCTGCTGAACAGGGCACTGCAGAATGATGCAGCCAGCCTTCCTCTGCCAGTGGGGAACAGAAACAGTGACCTATCACAACTCTTCACTGCAGCCACACTCACTGGTGGAAGGGGTTTCATCACAGCATCCTGCAGCTCCCTGCTTGCCAGCAGAGCAGAACTGTGTCACTCCAGACAGCTAACTAGCTTTTAAGGTGGGTTTCAGAAGTCAGATAGGAAGTTAAGGTCCAGCTACAACATTGTGGCTACATATTTGATGCAGGATCTTGGCTAGCCATTTAGAGAAACGTGTTCTTGTAGTTCCTTCTTTTTCAAGGACAATTGGGCAAATGAAAAAGAAAAACAGAATTTAGGTGAGAGATTATACTTTTCAGAAAAGTGTAAAGAAATAAGCATGTTGACAGAGTCTGAAGATTCTAATGATTCTGAAGGATTATACATTTTACAAGGAATGGCACATGAGAGCAAAGATTCACCATTAGCATCTATTTGTTTTGCATCTATCTGCTCACCAAGCAGACCACAGTTTCCATGTTTCTATGCAAGGCACTGTGATCAAAATGCTGAAAACAGGAGGTGGAGCTGGCAGACCATGACAGTCAATAGGATAATAGTAGGACCTAGTAGGCCTGTGCATTCTTGCTCCTGTGTGTACGAACAAGGAGCTTTAACATTCTGTAAGGTGTGAGAGAATGACAGCTGAACTGAGTATTGACCTGCCTGGAGGACAGTAGAACAACTTTTTTAGAGTAGGCCTCCCATTAGTAGCTGGTGCCTTCCATATCATTATATGAAAATCTGTGCTGGTCTTTAGTCTGAACTTTAACCCACCCATTGAAGGTGTTGGACTCATCACCAAAAGAGATTCAGTACTCTGCAAAGTTCCTTTAAGAGTGCTGTTGCTGCTTCTGCTGCTACTGTTATTGTTGTAATTAAATTACCCCTAGAATTCAAACCAGTTAAAATGAATACATCCAAGACATTAATATCATTTGAAATCAGTGAAACAACATACTGTTAGAAGCCCTGGCAGTGAGTTTTTAAAAGCCTGTTCAACCAGAAGGAACCATCATAATCTAGAGAGTGGGTTCCAAAACCAGGAAATATCTATGAAAAGCCCCTCTTTCATGTTCCCATCAAATATTCTTGGAATGGTAGTGGGAAGGCTCTAACAAGATCTAAATTGGACAAACTGAATAAGAAAATCATTTTTACTGGGTAGCTCAGAAAAAAAAATCGTAATGGCCCAGGGTTAATATGAGATCAGGAAACAAGCACTTACTGTGTCCTGTAACTACTGTGCTTTCTGTGACTCAGGATGAAATCAGCAAAATGTGGTAATAATACTGTTGGAACTCTGTGCTTACCAGAGTGAAACAAATAAGCCTGTTTGTTGATGGAGAATGATTTGGGCAATGTGTCACTTTCCCTCACTAGCTGTTAAGACTGCCAGAGTCTGCAGTGAACATATGTGTGTATATATATGGATTAGGATCAACCAACCATACAATGTCTTTCTGGGTAATTTTGAGGGTACTTGTTGCTAATATTGGTCATCATCTGAATGTTGGCTTATGAACATGTGAGATACTGCCAACAGAAGGAGCAAATTAGACAAAAGTCATGTTCTCAGAGGAATCTATTTAAGGGGGCATAGACTTGATATGTCAGATAGAAACCTGGCAAATTAATGATGAACAACTATAGTACCTCATACGATATGCATTACTGCAGGTAGCTGAGGATCTACACATTTTTCAGTGAGATTACAGATGCTACATTGCAGCAGAACATTTGGCTAATAAATTATAGACTGTAAGATCTTTTGCAGTAGATGGGTCCAGGGCTTGTAAGGTGAGAAGAAAAATGAGCCAGCCATTCAATTATTAATTTTAGTTTTACTCTATATGTTTCAGGCCTTCTTCCCAACATGGGATGCAAGGGGCATATATCATAAAAGAAAAATACTACATGATATGAGGAAGGTATACTTTTTCCCTCACTATTTACATAAATGAATACTATTTTTTAGCAAATATGGCTTGTGAATTAATCTACTACTGATCTGGCAGACTTTTCTACAAGTTCATCCATATGGCTGTTACACCTCATTATTGTATCTGCAATATAAAAAAAATCTGCATGAAAAATGTTATTCCAACTCACAGTTGAATATCTACCTCTAAATTATTTCCTTTTAAAATGCAAATTTCCAAAGATAGTTCCTGTCAAAATATGGGCTGAAATTCTAGATTGAGAGCTGTATCACACATGCGTAACTATGACATCACATCCACCCCGTCCCCCACAAGAAAACCACATTTTTTCTATGCTTCAGTCTATCCCCCCCCCACCTCTACCATGCAGCCTTTTTCTGCCCACTTGAAACCAGAAGAGCGGCCGAACAGTATCCAGCTGTGTTCTTCTAGTTCCTATACAGCAGAGCCCCACCATCAGGCTCTGGAAAATGTCTGTAGTTGGGCATCCAGCTATGGGAAAATAGCAGGCTGCTTTCCAGCAGCTCCTCCACCACCAGTCTAGGAAAAGATCATGTTGGGGGGACATCAGATAAAAGGTGGATTTCAGGAGGGTTGGTCATTTATGGTTGGTACAGAATTCTAACCTCCAAAATGACCAAAACGTGAGTTATGATGGTGTAATGTGGATAAAGACTATTGTAGCTCACTGTCAAGATGCCAACCATATATATATATATTTAAAAAGTATGATGTAGGGGCTATAGCATTGGGCTTGGGAGATCCAAGCCCAACTCAAGTCACTACTAAGGAGTGGTTTACCATGGCCCAGTCATTCTCTCCAAAACTGCCATATGTCATAGTGTTGTTGTGAAGATATAGTGGAGAGGAGCATAGTCAGGTGTATCACCTGAAGCTCATGGGATCAAAGATAGCATATAAATGTAACCAATGAATGAATGAATAAAACATATATCATTTGAGCTGAAAATTTGTTGGAACATTCAGGAAGTGTGAAAGCTCTAATTTCCAATCTGCACATTGTTCCAGGAGGTGTAGACCAGGTCTGTTTATATCAGAATTTACAAATGTTCATTTCATCAGGTCCTGTATCCAAGGCTTTGAGTGCCCTGCATACACAGATGTATGTAAATAATGCATGTATGCATTGATTGCACATAAAGCAGCATGAAAAACCCTGGTATATTCACATTTGAACATATAACCTAAAACATTACACATGGAAAATCCAGGAGTTATAGAACTGTAGCTTAATGGCAGTGGCAAATCTGCATAACCAAGCATACAATTACACAAAAACACATTTGAGGACGTGTTTTTAATGATACGGTGAATATTAACCATCACTATTACTGAGAGCCTATATAGTAAGGTGCTAATGTAAATAAATGTTAAACTAATCCCTTTTTGGAGATTAATAAAACATATAAAATTTTATGGTATTGCATTGAATTAAATTAATATTAAATCAGGGAAGAATATAATAGCTAATTCAGTAAGTGAAAAATCCAGTAAAAAGTGTAAAAGTGGCTGACCTGGGGACAGACTGTAACACCTGGAAAGAAATAAGAATGATGAAATGTGTGTGAGAGAAAAATAATTACTCTTGTGAAAGCTGTAGTTTCAAAGTCAAAGTGCTTCTATTACTACCTGGATGGAAAGGTCAGATACATCTTTGTACTTCAGAAAGTGCTGTGTCGTACAAAGTCATATGTATCTTCTGCACATAAAATATATGAGCTTCATTTTTTTTAAAAAAATGTGTGACACATGTGATTCAGCTGAAAATGAAGTAAACTGCCTTAAATTAACTTTTTCATCCCTTTCAAAGGTGGGGGAAAGTGCTGTTAAAAATGATGAGGTGTCCAAAAACCCAGCACAGTAGTATGTCTGCTTTCTGTTAGTACATGCTAGATTGTGAACTTAAGGCCTTGCCCTGTTTGAGAGGGGAAGTTCAAAATGTTATGAATTCAGGCCTCTGGAAAATGCTATCTGTCCCTCTGTTAGCTGCCTGTAATGCAAGGAAGAGAAGGAAAGACAAAGAATACTGGCTAGCCCTACCTACTTTAGATTACCATACACAGCCAGAAACAGCTGGTTTCAGCCCAACTCACCTGTGGCTTCCCAAAGGAGTATGGTGCTTTCTGTAGGAAAAAAAGTTATGTGTAAAAAAAAAAAAATGCTTTTTGCACAGAAAATCGCATTTTCTGCACAAGAAATACATTTCCGATGCAGAAAACATCATTTTATGTTCAGGTTTTCTGTGCAGAAATGTTAATTTCCATACAATATTGTTTTCTTTTCAGGAAGCTTGTTTTCCATGCAAAGAATACTATTTTCTGTGCAGGAAACTTGTTTGTGCATTTTATTAATACAGAATAAGCCCTGAACTACAAAGTTGATCACCTAAGATTCTTAACACTTGAGAAATTCATTTTTCTACTATTTTTTTTAAAAAATATTTTCAAACATCCCTTCCATCCATATTGCTATGCCTTTAAAGAAAAGAGCTAGAGGTGAAAAGATAATGCTGGTAGTCCATGTCTCAGCTAATACAGGAAATCTACTACTTCACATAACATGTTTGGATAATTAAGGAAGAACCCATACCTAGAGATAAAAAGTGTTGTTCATCTCTCTGTTGTTTGCTGGTTTTACTACTGGTATTGTCACATCCACTTCTAAAGTATCACACAAATTAATGGACATCTGATATCTCGGACATCTGATATCTGGTGATGGAGAATGCATAATCATCCACGCACTCTTCATCACTGGATGTTTTTAAAGAGACATCAGATGTCCACTGATGTCTCTTTGTAATTTGGATCCAATGGCTCAGGTTTTACTTTCTGGAGAAGCAGAGAATAACCTTTCTTTAACTTCTATGTGGCAGCCTTTTGGATAATTGAAGTTGGCTAACACACACTCTCCTCTCCAAGCTAAATGAACTTATATCCATCAGTTGTTCCTCAAAGGTCTTTATAGGCTTAGTTATCCTCCTCTCCTAACATATTCAGTTTTCTCTCTCTCAATGCTTCTTATTTTGCCATCTTTCAATATTTTTAACTTCTTCTTGTTTTATGATGTCTCTCTAAGTGCCAAGTTAAAGTGCTATTATTCCACTTTCAACATCCTATGGAATCCTGGGGTTTGCAGTTTAGGGAGTGGTCTTTGAGGCATTTTGCATGGCATTTAAGATGCCCTGGTGGCGCAGTGGTTAAATGCCAGTACTGCAACCACAAGGTTGTGAGTTCGATCCTGCCAGGCTCCAAGGTTGACTCAACCTTCCATCCTTTCGTAGGTCAGTAAATGAGTACCCAGCTTGTTGGAGCAATTAACTAAAAATACATTGTAAACCGCTTAGATAACACTTAGTTGATAGGCGGTAAAGAAATAAATGCTATATATATTGCTATAAAACAAACCCACAGACAGTACTCTTCGAGGAATGTATACTCAGACAGTGCTTTAGTTGTGTGTTTAAGTAGGTATTCTTAACTTAGTTACTTTTATTTTAGATAAAAAGCACTAATGTTTATTTTTAATATAATGTAATGTGCTCCTGATTCAAACAGGCATCCACTAGTTTTCTGTGGGAAAAGTAGTCTTGAAAATAACTCTGGCCATTTCCACATTACACTGTTATAGTGTATGCAAAACTCGTGTCTGTTATATGCAAAACCCATATCTATATTGAGAAGGCACAACCGTTTTGAATACGGTAACCAGCACAACTTTAAAGTTGTTTTTAAAAATCTCCTTGAAAATGTAAATGTAAAGAAATATAAAACTGAAATCATAGGCCAAGTCATTGGGGGACGTGATGCAGGTCCCACTTGGTCCATTGTTCTTTCTAAAATTGGAGGAATCCTCTTCTGTTCTTCTCACAGGCTGTTTCTACACCAGCCTGTTAATAATGCCATTATTCCACTTTCAACATCCTATGGAATCCTGGGGTTTGCAGTTTAGGGAGTGGTATTGAGAATTCTCAGCCAGAAAACTCTTTGGCCTCAGTAAACTACAAACCCCAGAATTCCACAGGATGTTGAAAGTGGAATAATAGCACTGTAACAGTGGAGGGCAGAAATGGCCTAACAATTCTGTATAGTAGGTCAATATTATTATGAATAGTAAAATCCAATTTTACTTTCCCCCACATTCACATTTTGCCAGTTTTGGTGTATTCTGATAAAACTGAACTGAAATAAAATGCTCACCCATTCTTAAAATATTGGAAATGGGAGGCTGCTGACAGTAAGAGTGTGATCCTTAAGTCAGACCACCAACTGAGTTCCTATCATATGTCTGAAGTTCAAGCTGTGGAGACTGATTTGCAACTCAGTTCTCCACAGGACACTGCAAGGGTTGTCTCTCAATCATTCTGAAGAGTATGCCATTTTCTTTGACAATCATGTGATACACAACTAATGGTTCACCTCAACTACACCTGGTCTACCATCAATCTCATTACCTAAGAGAATTCCAGTCTGTGCCAAAGCGATAAATAAGTCACATCCAAAACACACTTTCAGAGCTGTTGCTAACATGACCAAGCTGACAAAGGGAAAGAGAAATTGAATTAAATTATTCAGCAAGCTCTCACTTTGAAAGCATGAGATAACTTGGCTAGTGCTCTTTCTGTCTGCTGGAAAAAGGTAACAATGACTAATACATATAGAAGTATTCAGAGGGCATAATACACATCATTCCAGTAATCATTCCAAGTATTTCGTAATGGTATATTGCTGTTATCCCCATAAAGTGGATGTGTGTGTTGAGGGTGGGAGGAGAACTGACCAACACACTCATGGCTTCCCAAACCTAGTCAGTGATGCATGCAGTTTTAATATTATGTGTTTTTATTATATTGGCCTTTTCCGCACAGGGTTTTTAAAACGGTGCAGAGCGTCCTCCAGAGAGGACGTCTAAACCTGGGAGTGGACTGGGTCCGGACTACTTTGTGTAGTTCCGGACCTCAGCCCACTCCGGAATGACCCAAAGTGGTCGTTCAGCATGCTTTTGAAAGACCACTTAAAACAGGTCTTTCAAAGGCATGGAACGCACCACTCCGTGGCCGCGCTCCGGTGCAGATTTGCAGGGTCGCA
The DNA here is from genome assembly GCA_948472985.1 of Iguana delicatissima. Lineage (NCBI taxonomy): Eukaryota > Metazoa > Chordata > Lepidosauria > Squamata > Iguanidae > Iguana > Iguana delicatissima. The sequence continues at coordinate 1,614,822 of CAOKZL010000322.1, read as the reverse complement.
CCAGTGCGAGCCTGCAGATCTGCTGGGGGCAGGCTTTAGGCTGGCGATCTTCACCGGACCAGCCTCGACCCGTGCATGGAGCACACAGGTCTGGTGAGTACCGGCACAGGACGATTCCCTCGCCCCGTGCGGAAAAGGCCATTATTTCCCCCGCAGTATTTCCCAGCTGGAAAAAATTGGGATTATGTACAAGGGAATACAAAATTAGGAGTGAGATATCTGGTTGTCCTAGATCAGGGATAAGAATTATTGTTGGGTTACCACTCCCTCAGCCCTAGCTAAGTGAGGACTGCTGGGAGCTGCAGTTCTACAATATCTGGAGGGCCACACAATTTTCATTACTCTGGATGAAAGAAAAAGAAAGGTGCATTTGCTATTGCGTGACATTACAATATTCTTTCTTTTTTTTTTAAGTGGGAGTTGAAAACTCTTTGGCCTTGTGTGAAGGCTAAATTATTTGCCAAATAAATTTATGACAAGATCTGAAAGGAGAGTGCTAATATTAAATGCAGCAAATGTGACAAAGATTGTGACAAAATTGGGATCTATTTTTAAAAGACAGGTGCTATAAATACAGTCCTAGTGATTTTCTTCTCCTCAGTACAGAAGAGGCTAGTTAATGTGTAGAAAGATGTCATTAGTCTGTTTTCATGGAACTCTATGGAATTGCTGCTGTTCAGCCATAACTTTTCCTTACCTTTAAGGTTATATATTTACTACATGTCCTTAAAGATATTACCTAGAAATAAATGGTTGCTCATTACAAAGGAATATAGGAAGCTGCTTTAAACTGCATCAGATCATTGTTCTTTGTAGGTTGCTATTGTTTACACTGACTTGAAGCACCTCTCAAGGGTTAAAAAGAGGCGTTTTCCCAAGCAACATCTGGAGATGTCAGGAACTGAAGCTGAGATCATCTGTATGCATGCTTTATCATTAAGCTATGATCTTCCTCTTTAAGCAGAGTTGGCCCTTCCAAATGTTGTATATCATATTCTCATCTACTGTAGCCAATACAGCCAATTGCAAAGGATGTTGACCACCCAATAACATTTGGAGGGCTACATATTCCCTACACCTGTCAGAATTAGTACACATTCAAAAATGTCCATGCAATGTATCAGAATCCTTCCTAAGAATATACTTATACTAAGAACATGTATAAATTATGTTATCCAAAGTTAGCAATAGCTAACCTTGAAGTAGCTCCCCATGACTATGGCAGATAATGCATATAATCATGGATATCATTAATTGGAAACTGTGGTTGAGTCTATGAACGAACTGTGCCACACATTTCCATGCTATCTGAGGATGTTCTGATTATTATCAGTTTAATTATTATTTATAACCTCCTCTTTCCCCAAACCAGGACTCCAGATGGATTGATTTGATTAACCCACCTGCATGGCACATTTCTCTCACTCCTTTGACATACTGAGATCTGAATTGCATGGGCCAGTCTATTATGGGAGGGAATAAAATGTATTTATTCATTCCATTTTTATCTTGCCCTTCCTACAAGGGTAGTCCTAGGACAATAAGTTACACTGAGAAATTAATCTTCCTGGCTGTTGAGGTTTCAACTTGGGTCTCTCTCATCTTTTCACAACACTAACTCTTAAATTAAACTCTAAGATTAGCTTGGGCTATGAAATATCTTCCAGCCTATGATTCTTCTTGTGCAGCCTTACAGTTGGCTTTGAATACTTATGAAATATTCAAACAGACATCCCTTACCAAAGTCAAGAGTTAGAGTTGGCTTGACTATGTTTAACTTGCATCTGTAGCTATTATGTCTCCTGAAACAATGATAAAAAAACAACCCCTTTACCCCATGTTTTCTTTTCTTTCCAAGGTACCTGTTACTATTTCTTATGTTTGTTAGAACAAACATTTTGTCAAGCCTGAAGGTGGTGATGTTTGACAATAGATGCTGTAGTATAGCCCCTTTATTGTATTGTATCAATTTATCTTGCTATTCTTGCTGTAAAATCATGCTTTAAGACTGCTCACCATTGATTTAGACTACACATAGAAACATAAACACAAATAGCTCTGTACAAAAATGTGTATAGTAGTATCATCATCTTCTCTCACTGTCAGGAACTAATGATATGGAGCTAGGATGAAAAGTGAGATGGTTATGTTTGTTGGTGACCACAAATTATTTCAGGGATGTGAAGAAAAATGAATTGTGAAAAGCTCAAAAAGAATCTCTCTGCAGTGAGAGAATAGACAATGAAGAAGTAAATGAAAATTCAGTGTAAATAACCATAAAGTGATGGATATTGGACAAAAAAAGATCTCAGTTTCACAAACACACTGAAGTGATCTGACTAAATAACCGAGGGCCCTTTCACACTACACAGTTTTAGCACTGTGATTTATATTTTAGCTGTCATGGTTCCATTCTATGGAAATCTCAAGTTTGTAATTCAAGGAGGGGTATTTAGAATTCTCAGCCAGAGAGCTCACCAAATTATAGCCCCTGGATTCCATAAGATGCACCCAAGGCAGATTAAGTGGAAGCATAATGCTATAAATGTGTTGTGTAAAAAGTCCCTAATAATAGGATCTTAGAGTTTTGACAGATGGGTTGTTATTGACCCAGTGTATAACTATAGTTTTTTAAAAAGGGCAAACTCAAAGTCAGGCATAATTGGAAAAGGAATCAGAAATAAACTGCTAGTATCATATTGTCCCTATATATACCCATGATATGACCACATCTGGAATAGTGTGTTCTGTGCTGGTTGCCATATCTAAAAAAGGAATATTTTGCAGTGCTTTTTTAAGGTGGAGAAAAGGACAATCAAAATTATCAAAGCACTACAGCAGTTCTTCTATGAGGAAAGGTTTGAGATTGTTTAACTTAGAGAATGAGTTAGTTAGGTGAGAGGTGTATACAATTTTGCATGGGCTGAAATTAGTAGTAGGAATAAGTTTATCTTCCTCTCTCATAACCCAGGCTCACCCACTGATGCTGAATAATAAGAGGTATGGGACAGATAAAAGAAATAAAAGGGGGAATACTTTTTGTAAGATAACAGTGAAAACTATGGGATTTACTAATGCAAGAAAAAAGTGTTGAACAGTTTAAAAGAGGATTAGACAAATTTATGGAGGGAGGCTACCAATGGCTATGTATCACCTCTGTTTATCAGTCGCTGATGATCATGAGTAAGAGGGTGTAGCTGTATTCATGCATTACCTGTGGGCTTCCCACATGTAACTGATTGGCCAGCTGGACGAGATAGGTCTTTGGTATGAGTCAATATGGCCTTTCTTATGTTATTAACTACATCCGTGAAGATTTCTACATCTATGATGTTGGCATCACATATAAACTAATTATTCATCTAGAAGGTTTATGAACTTTCCTTCAGCAGAACTTCCATTATTATCCAAGAGAAGACATTGTGAAACCAATAGTGGTTCCCCTTTATCTGTAGAATACAGTGTTTTTGCTCTTCCTCTGTGACAGAAAGGTTCTGAGGTGTTTATTTTCTTGTAGTAGTAGTAGTAGCAGTTGTTGCTCCACACCTCCCGCTCACTGATTCCCACTTACAACTATTGACTGAAGTGAGGAGTCTTGGGCCCCATTCACACCGCACAATTATAGCCCCATCATTCCATTTTAATGGTGACGGTTCCATTTTATAGAATCCTGAGATCTGCAGTTTTGTGAGGCACTACAACAGTCTGGCTCCGGGCCTATACTGCAAATCCCAGGATTCCATGGAATGCTACCATAACAGTTAAAGTGGAATGTAGCACTATAATTGTATAATGTGAATGGGCCCCTGGTTTGGGTAGAGTCAGAATGTGGGGTTACCAATAACTAGCAGTTCCCACATTGGTTCTTATTGCAAGAATTTGAACAAGGCTACCCACAAAACACTGACTTTACATTCTTGTCCAACTGCTACTTTTGAATTGAAGTGCAAATCTTAAATTCAATTGTTATTTCCAATTAGTGTAGACACTTTGGATCAATTACAAGTTGATTGACACATCAGCACTTATGTAAGCACCATTCATTCAAAGCATGTTCTATGCCTAAAGGCAACAAGTGCCATGTGTGTGTGCCGATAATAGGGGAAGGCATTACAGGTGAGTCAAGGCGCTCCAGGGTATCCACAGGTAATGAAGGGAGTTCACCAAAGCTTGAAGAAGGTGCAGTAACATTGGCCCTTTCTGCACCTTACCTGTCAGGATCATACTCATACACAAGTCCAATAAACTTGCATTACAGATTTATTGAAAGATGCAGAGCAGTGAACACAGACGTCAAAAGACAGAAGTGGCAAATATTCCAAAAGTCTCTAAGGTTAAACAGTTCAGTTTTACATGAGAGATAAGCGAGTGCATACTTTCTCTACTGCAGGTCAGGATGACTGCCAGGTCACCATAGCTGGTAACTTTTCTCCTCTAGTGAATGTTTTGGGAACTACTACTGAGGAATGCACACCTGCAACATCCTTGCTACAAAACTATCAGGAAAATAACTAACAGTTATGCATGCTCAATCTACATACTAAACCATAATCCCCTCATATGGGGGGCAATCCTGACATTACCTGCATCCCGCAATGTCCCAACATCATTCCAACAGTGCCTTTGCTGGGATGAGAGTGTGTCCCAAACACTAAACTCTGCACCCAGCTGGCTGCTGGTGGATGATAGCGGTGGGGACATGTTCCTTCATTCTGCAGTGCAGCCAGTCTCTTCCTGCACCAGGAAGGAAGTGCCTAGATAGCACTTCCACCCTTTCCTCATGGCCCCAGCTGATGCGATCGTCACATGAAAGGGGCCTATTACCGGATATTTTTTCTGGTCATAGTATAATGTGTTATCACAACAGTTGGGGATGTGACAGGAGCTGGACCACAATGACATTGTGCAGTAGCATGTGTTGCAGCCCAGGTTCAACATATCCCCATGCCAGGATGGGGTCATAGTGCAGAAATGGCCAAAGTCTCAGCCATTCCAGAATCTTTCACAAGCAGTCATAATCATCAAAGCTAAAAGGATAGTCCAAAGTAAATCCACGAGCACGAAGGGTCACGCTAGACTGAACAGTTGCAAACTATAAGAACTACCAGTGGTTTCTGGGAAATGTATAGCAGCCTGAGCCTGAGGTCAAAGTGGGTCATTATTCAGCATTTCTTAGGCCATTTCCGCACTAGACAGTCTAGTGCAGAAATGGCTTTATTTAAGTCTTTACAAGAAACATTGCTTTCTCCAACACTGCTCCCATTCCTGTCAGCATCCTACAAATGATAGGACTTTCTGCTAAGTATTCTCAATTCTGACTGAGGTGGGGGCTGATCTGCCTGAAGTTCATCATCAAGTTTGCCACTACTTGCCAGAGATTTTTCAAGGTCTGACCACAATGCTCAGATTCCAGTGGGTGAGTTATGACAAAACTCTAGTTGAAACAAGCATTTGAAATTAGGTCATAATTTGCTGGATGGATATAACAGTACATTTTAAACTGCACTAAAAAAGAGATCAAACTTACACTGTAGCATAGAACAGATGGGGGGAGAGGAATATAAAGCCAGGGCTTGATCACATTGGCACTAGATTTTGATGTCTTTCTTAAATGTTCTTCCTTCATTAGCTATCAGATACTGCAACATTTTTGTCATCTTATTTAAATGACAAGATGGGTGATCTTTTTACTGCAATCTAAAAATTCCTTTCCTGAAACATCCTGCATTTGACTTGCTAGAGAGAGCATCTCTGAATATAAGCCATCTTATTTGGCTGTTAATTCATAAAATATTTATATGATTGCCATTAAAGAAGAACTATACTTATTCAAATGTTGTCCGTTGGGTTCCTGGCCTGTTACAAGATTTCAGTGTAGGTGTCAGAATTCTGATTTAAGCCTATGAGTGCAACCTAAGCAAAGCAGCTTATTAGTTCTTATTAGGTCATTGCTTAGAAGTAAGCACAGGGTTAAAAAAATAACAAAATGTAACTTCATAGCTTTGATAGTAATACTGCTATGCTTGCAGTTCTGTTTCTTCACCTCATTACAGGCATTTGCTCGAATCTATGCAGTATTAAATGGTAATCAGCCCACTGATTTTTTTAAAAGCACAATTGTTGCCAATTCTGTATAGAATAAGAATGTAGAAAATATCCCTAAATGGTTAATTAAGAATATTTTCTACAGCCTTAGTCTATACAGAATTCCTATTGTCCTTATGCTACAATTCTACTATACCATGAAACATTAAGATAGTGTTATCTTAGGCTCTTCAGAGGGGAATTTCATTCATGTTGTGTTAGGCTTTTTTGATAGCTGGAGTGGAAGAGCTGGAAAAGGAAAGAGATGACATAGAGAAAGTGCCAGCTAGAGAAGACAATGCAGGAGAGAAGTTCAGCCAAAATGCCTTCACAAAGCATTAATCCAGAAGTTGCGATGAGAATGAGATAGAGTTCTACAATTTCATTCCAACGCAGCATACAAGGCTGGGAAGAGAGGTCCAAATATATAAACCAGTGGTGGATACCTTATTTATCAGACCTCACCTTATCCTGATTTGTTCTGTTTTGCTTTCTTTAGAGACTTAGCATTAAACTGTAAAGCATTTTGAATTGATCCTATTAGTACCCCCACCTTTTCCTTTCCTTCCTGCTTAGCAGATTCTTGTAAGCTAACTTTAATTAGCATTTTAATTTAGGCTTCAGAGTTTCATGGTTATGGTTTTGACAGGTACTTAATTTAAAAAGCCTATACAAAACTGAACTGCTTAAAATTTATACTGCTTTAGGTAGAACTAATTACTTTTCTATAAAGCACAACCCTATTCTAGCTCCACTAAATCAAGACTTATTTCTGTGTGTATTAGTAACAGCATGAGGACTTCTAGATTTGGCAAAAATACATTTCAAAATGAGAAGGAGGGGGAATATGTGTGTGTGTGAGAGAGAGAGAGAGAGAGAAACCTGTCCTTGAACTTGGGAACTCATTTTTAAAAGTGATTAATTATACTTGTAGTTCCAAGGATCCCAAAGCAGTTAGTTATCACTGCAGTTACATTTTAAAAATAACTATTTCCTTTCTTGTTATTCAAAATTAACTAGTTACATTTCAGTTACTTTAAAAATCAGACTAGTAAAGCCTACTTTTCTTTGAATTCATTTTGGCACATTGAGGACCAAGTATAGAAAGAGATGAATAATTATAGGGTAGCTTGTCATAAAATAGTAGCCATTTCTTTCTACACCTGGAAGGTCCAACCACATTTTAACTTGCAATGGCTCTGAAACCATGGACATGATGAATATTGAATATTGGGCCATTAATTTAACTGTTAGTCCCAAATACACCAGACTCACTGAATTAGTGGAAATCTAGTAAATCAAAATTTATGTATGTTCCATTGATTCAGTTTGTATGTTCTGGTTGGGACTAATAATTGGATTTAAGCCACTTTGTGGTTAGAAGCCAATGACAATGTCTTCTAAGATCTTTATCTATTTATTTATTTTACTTACTGTATATTTTGAGGTTTCTCATTCATAGGATTGCCAAAAGTTAAAGTTGTTTTGATGGCAGATAACAAGAACAACAATATTTGCTTTGGTTGATCATGTTACAGTCTCTTACAGTCATCGACGTTTTAAACACACACACACACACACACACACACACACATATACAGGTTCTGATCTAATTATTTGATAAGGTTCATGTTTCCTACGGATGGTTTCCTGAGTATTGTGGAAGGCTTAGATGTTGTTGTTTCTTTCCCTGAAAGAATATGATGACTTTGTCCAATTGGCTACCATCCCTGCTTTTTTTCCAACATGTTCCTTGAAAAGCTGGTGTCCAGAGTCATTGAACTGAATAGTGTTGTTCCAGTTTGTTGTAATATTGATAAGAAAAACAAAGCAGTTCTGATACTACATCAGAATGTAGAGTTTGGCAAACATGCTTTAATTCAACTTTGATAGATGGACTTGTGTGGCTGCTAGATTGCAGGATGATGGTGACAGAGCTGAGAATGATGACTTTTTTTGTGATACCTCTTATCATGAGACAACTGTTGACAATATAATCCCATCTACAGTTTTCTACATTGTGAATAGAATTGTATTGCTGGTTTCCTTACACTGTGTAGTTTCAATGAAACATTTGGTGTTAACAGGATCCATGTGACATGGACAAAGCAAAACAGAAACCACACACATAAGATAAGGTCATTTTGGCCTCCTGTCCAAAGTTTGTTAGCACTTGAGTGGTAACGTTCTTCCCTGTAGAGCTATGACATTTCCTTCTTTATCATTTTTTTAAGAGGTAGATTTGCCTGAAAGAATACCTTCATATATTCTTGGATAACAAACTCAAGCGTTTTGGTATAAAAAGTGAAAACAACTTAACAAGTGGGATTAACATTTTCAAAACCTTTTATGTAATCCTAAAATCTCAATAGTGGTGGGCAACTTATCATAGGGGTGGAGGCAGAACTAGACCTTGAAAGCACCCAGGTAGATATTGAATATTAGTATTTCTTCAGCACCATTTCCGTATTCCTGATCTTCAGTTGCTAGGTCACAGTGAGCTTGGCAAAGAACACTGGCTGCAGGACTGGTGGAAATTCTATTTGGTTTGTTTACTTACTTTCTTACATTCTGCCGTTGTCCTAATGGTAGTTCATTTTATTTACATTCATTCATTCATTCATTCATTCATTCATTTAATATCATGTCTTTTTGCCAATATAGGACCCAAGTGGTTTACAACATGGCTTAAACTAAAATACAGCTTTAAGAAGTCCTATCGTAATAGTAAAATCCAATTAAATAACCTATCCTATTATAAACAGCTCTAATCAGGTGAAAAGTATTAAAAACATAACAGTGAAGATTCAGCAGAAACCCTTCTGCAGTCACCAGTTAATAGCCCACAGCCTCTTTCATTAAAAAAAGGTATTTGGCTGGAGGCAGAAGGAGAGTAGAGATGGGACACGACTAGCTTTCTGCAGGAGGATGTTCCAAAGCTGGGAGAAGCCACTGAGCAGACCTTGTCATATGTTTTCCCCATCCATTCCTGTGACAGTGGTAGAACCTATAAAAATTCTTTCCCCAAGGATCTCAAAGCTCAGGCAGGCTTATATAGTTTACAGTTTTAAAAAATGGCTTATCAATGAAATAATACAAAAGGAAGAAAGGATGAGGAAGTTAAATTTAGACGGTTATAGCATTCTGATGGCACTTGAACAGCCATGACTCTTTCTTAGTGGAATCTTGAGGTTTGTAATTTCATGAATTCTGTGCCAGAGAGCATTAAGACTGTAGTTCAGAGGATACTGCTAGAAAATTTTCAACACCTCACAAAATTTCAAATCCCAGGATTCCCTAGGATGAAAACCATGGCAGTTAAAATGGTTGTTGACATCTGAATCTGTTTATTATCTAATGGTTTTACAGTGACCAGCTGGAACTGCTACTGGAGAAAACAGTTCTGAAAGAGTAGGAGTTCAGTGGCAGTTCGTCCTAAGAAATGAAGGCCATTCTTGGAAGAAGAGCCAAAGGGCACTTGGTCTCAACCAAACCAATAGAAAAAGCTTTACTTTTTCACCTTCACCACTGAAGCAGTCAAAAGAAATAGCTGCTAATCAGGTCTTGGAAAAGTAAACCTCAAAGATAATTGATCCTAACAAAAGATGAGAAGCCCAGAGGTCTCAACCAAGCCAATAAAAAGTTTCATATTGCTCTCATCCTTTGATGCCTGCCAGAATTGAATGACTGCTGATGGTGAAAGTTTCCATGAAACTAACCTTGGTTCCTGACAAGCTAATGGGTTCTAACATACCCACACAAAAAGAAGTACAACTATGTTATTCATTTCTTTATATTCTTGAATATTCTTTATGTTCATGATCTATAAGGAATTTGGATTTCTTTTTTTCCCCCCAGTAGCCAGCTTGTCAACCTCTCCAGAGACACCAAGGAATTTTGCACATCTTGCAGTTTTGTGTTTCCCCACAGCCAAGATTAACATTATAAAGGAAGCAGTGTGTGTATGTCAGGATGACTGAAGGAAATTAGCCAAGGTTTTTTTTTGGTCTGGAGAAATTGCCTGACTCTGACTGGCACAATGTCAAGTATAATAAATTTCTCACTTTCAGTTTGGTGGAATGAATGATCAATATTGATTTTTAAGTTTACCCTTTGGAGGGGTTGATTCTACAGGTCATGAACAAGAATACATTCGCTGGAATAGCTTTCACATATTTTTAAATACGAGTCAGACCTCTAGAGTCATTCCATCTCCCCCGAGGAAGCAGTAGAAATTCACAGCTCATATATTTCAACAGTAGGATGCAATACAGTGAGTCAGTGATTCTACAGTATGACAACAAAGCATTGCCTGTTGGCACATGAATGAACATTGCTTCAGTTCAAAGAAGTTGAGAAGTGTGACCCAATTCTGCTAACTGAAGCTCACTGAGATGAGGAATAATTACTTATTTTATTTTACTTTTGAATATAACATTTCTACTTGCTGTATATCAGTGGATCTCAGGGCAGAATGTAACCTGTAAAAACAATTGATCCTGGTAAATGACTAATTTTTCCAAGATCCCTTTCATATTACACAATTATAGCACAGCGACTCTACTTTAACTGCCATGCCTACATCATATGGTGTCCTGGACTTTAAAGTCTGGTAAGGCACTAGAAGAACCAGAGTGGTATAGTGCAGAACTTTCTAAATTGTGTGTCATGACACGTTATTGTGTCACCTGCAATGTGCAGGTGTGTCTCACAAACATTAAGGGGTGGAGGGGCTGCCTCTCCTGCCACCGTGGTGAGCCAAGCCCAGGTAAAAGGGCTGCCTCTGCCATCTCCCTGGGCAGAGGAAGACCCCGGCAAAGGTGGCAGCATGGGCCAGGTGCAGGTGGAGGGGCTGCCTCTCCCACTGCTGCCACTGCTGCCTCTGGCCAAGGAAGACCCCAGCAAGGGCAGTAGCAGCAAGCTAGGTTCAAGTAGAGGTGCTGCCTCCACTTACTGAATTACTGAATTACTGTGTCACAAAATGATGCATGTCTAAAAAGTGTGTCACCAGCACAAAAAGTTTGGAAAGCTCTGGTATAATAGCTTGAGTGCTGGATTAAGACTTTAAGGGACTGGAGTTCAAATCTCTGCTTGGCCATGGAAAGCCAATGGGTGATCTTGGCAATTCACATTCTCTCATACTCAAAGGAATGCAATGGGAAACTCCTTCTAAACAAACCTTGCCAAGAAAACCCTGTGTTGAGTTTGCTTTAGGCTCACCATAAGTCAGAAATTACTTTGTTACCCTGAAAGGTGGGGGTCTTTGGAGTCCATGCACAATACCAGCATCTCTTTAGAAATGGGGGAAATTGTAGCTCAGAGAAGACTGTGAGAGGAGGGTAATGGCAGGCTCTTTTCACCTACATATACCAGTACTAATTACAGAGAGGCCCCAGTTTAAAGGCAAACAATATGTTTTATTGGAAATGACACCACACACACATGGAAACAGACACTCTCAAGAACCATATAAGGTTATTGGAAAATAAGATGTGAAAGACTGGATAGAGAGAGATTAGGGATGGAAAAGGGTGACAATTTCCAGTCCTGAAGAGAACAGTCAAAGTGGAGAGGCTCAGACAGTGCCTAAGGGTAGCATGGATTAACAGCAATCTGGGCATCACGTATTACATCCGAAATGCTACAATTGCTGAACTAAAGTCAGGGTTTATATACTTTTTTTTCTTCTTCTAAAAGGGTATTCTGGCAAAGCCTAAAATTTTCTCATGGGACTGACCAAAGGGTTCCAGGATAGGTGGTTGCTTTGACACTGAAGTGATAAAATTTATGGGAATTATGATAACTTCTTGAAATTTGGATCATAGGAGGTATAGGAAAGGTCTTTGTAGGATGAGATCAAAAGGGATGGTCCCTGATTGTCTCATCTGGGCTTGTTTTGAAAAGCAAAGTGTCAGGGCCCCGGGTGGGCCGTGCCGGTGGGCACGGAGGCCGACGCCGGCCTTACCTCTGAGGAGGAGGACGCGGATCCGGGCCCGTCGGAGGCCCCGATCGGCGGCGGTGGCCACGCAGCCGCCGCGGAGGGCTCCGCCGCCGGGGGGATCGCTGGGATGCCACGGCAGTTGCCGATCCCGGCAAGGGTCTTCCCCACGGGACGGAGGCCGCCGCCGCCGCCGAGGATCGTCCTGCCGCAGCGGAGGAGGTTGGCCCAGCTCCCGGGCTGCTGGGCGTGGCGGACGAGGCTCCACAGGAGGAGGCGGGTCCCGGGCCCGACCCCGGGGCACCGCCTACTCACGAGGAGGCCTCGGAAGACGCTGAGGCAGCCGCCCTGCCGCCGACGTTCCTGCAGCGGCGGCGGTTCAAGGAGGCCAGCCGCCGCTCCCGGCGGCTGCAAGAGAAACACCTGGGGGCAGGGAGCTCCCAGCTGTAGCACAGCTGCGAGTCCGGCCACGTGCTCGGCCCGGATTGGCCGCGAGCCGGTCTGCAGGCCTTTTTAGGCAGGCGCGGGGCTGGGGTAGGCACGGAGCAACAACCGTCGGCTTCCCGTGCGTCTGTCGCCCGTGCCTTGTCCCAGCCCAGCCCGTGCCTGCGTGCTGCTGCCCGGCTCCTCCAAGACCCTTCGCTGCGTTAAGGTGCTGTAACCATTTTGTGTTCAGGGTGAGGCAACCCGTTGTTATTTTCTGTTAAGTGCCTGCTGTGAAGGCAAACCTCATTTCCAGGCCGTTGGCTCACGGCAGCGCTCCTGAGAGACTGTTTTGGGACGCGGCTGGTGGCCGCCCCGGCCCGGCCCCTGCTTGACCTCAGCCCGCGCTGACACAAAGACTTAATATCAGAGAAAACATTAGCTTTAGCCCCCAGTGTTTTTTTGCTTACTCCTTTTTGAACTTGTGACCTGACCATGTCTGGCAACATGCTCCTCCTCATGTATTTCCAGCCATTAACACGACCAGGTATGAAAACAAAAGGAACATCCCATAGGATGGGGATGTTGAGGGTGGTAACAACTTTATGCCCTTAAACTGCAAATTCTTGGATTCCACAGTATGAAGCCATAGCAGCTGAAGTAGAATCACAGCACTATAATTGTGTAATGCCAAAGGACCCCAGATTTTCTTATTTCTTTGCAGAAGACAGCATTAAATTTAATTCTTCTTTTCAAGTAACCTCTTTAAAAAGGTTTGTCCTCTCTCTATTCCCTTGGGTTAATTAAAATGGCTCTTGCCATTTTCTCATACAGTTAGACACCCAGACACAGACTTTGCATTCATTTTTGTCTCTTGACAGTAAAGAATCTTCTTGTCAAAACTGAATTTGTTTAGAGGAAGTGCTGTTGATATTAAAAAACTTAACAGAGAACTTCACATTAAGCAAGACTGACCTTGGTTTTGGAATGTATTGTTTTTCTATAAATGATGTGGTTTTATTCTGAAATAGAATTCAGTAAAATAACAGTTTAATTGAGGCATTATGTTCTTGGATTGATGAGAAAGTGGATATCTATAAAATACAAAAGAAAGAGGCCCTTCTTTTAAATGGCTACACAGTAGTAGCAGTATTATTAGCAGTGTCTAGTGAGTACTGTATTGTGGAAGCTCTTAAACTGCACTGCATTATTCATTGGAAGTGTGTACTAGTTAAATGCTCCAGTGGTTTTCAAAAAGTCATCCAGTGTGTGTTAAATTACTCTGGTCCATGATGAGACCCATGTGCTCATTTCCTGTTCACATTAACATCTGGTTCCCATTATAGGACACATAGCAAATGCAAGCTGTCAAGACAGGAGCTGTCAAGCTTTGGAAATTATCATTTTATTTAATTCAATCAGTTTTATTTGGATACACACACAGGATTATGTTACACTCTGGTGGTAATCTCCCTCTTTTTTACCTGTATCTTTAAGTCACCACTGAGTTAATGCCTTTCAATCTCAAGAGGGTAGCTTGAGTGATTGAGTGTGGCAAGTTGTGAATATGGAAAAACTGTTAATCATTCTTGCAAGTATCTACCAGTTGAGATGCAAAAGGAGCAAACTGAAAATTGGAAATGTTTTTGTTTTTTATTAAGCTTTCCTCATGGTAGAAAAAAGTTATATCGTATGGCATAAGCCATAAGAGAGATCTATAGGCAAATAATAATTACAATAATTGAGTTGGTGGCCAGACGCCAGCCCCTAGAACTAGTTGGTGTGTTGTTGTTGTTGTGGTTGTTGTATGCCTTCACATTGTTTCTGACTAATGGCAACTGTAAGGTGAACCTATCACAGGGGTTTCTGGAGCTGAGTGTGTATTATGGACCCAAGATCACCCAATGGGTTTCCATGGCCAAGTAGAAAATCAAACCCTGGTATCCAGGGTCATCCAATGCTCAAACTACTTCACCATACTGGTTTGGCTCTACTTGTTATCTTTTAGTTCTTTTTTCTTATCTCCATCTCTTTGGAATAGATCAAGGAAGAAACTTAGGAAGCTAAAAATAATTTTTAAAAAACATAAACAGCAGCAAAATAAAGCTTGTGGAAAGAAATAAGATCTGTAAGTACCAGTGGAACACTGAGAAAGAAGATAATCCAAGTTTTTTGGGAAGGATGTTCCTTGTATGGGGTCACCACAGAAACAAGCTGGTTCACTCCCATCTTTTTTTCATCTCTCCCATCTTCCTTCCTAGAATAGGATGTAACTGATTTTAATGAGTTCCTCTGGTAACCAGATACTTTTTCAGTAATTAGTTGGAACAATGTTACCTTTTACCTGTATTTAGTAAGACTCTAATTTATCTTCTCTTTTTTAGTGGAATGTTACTGGATACTCATTACTGCATGTATGTTCTGACTCATTCTGAACAATGAGAGGTGGAAGAGGAGCAGTCAGTGGGATGGCTGCCTCTTTGTGGGGTACTGTTTAGGTAGTAGGAAGCAAAGGAGGATGAGGAAGTCCACCAACGAAAGAAGAGGAAGATATTTGAAAGTGTAAACAGAGATTCTGCATCAGAAAATGAAACTTGATTTTGGGCTTGCACCTTCCTCAAAACCCACCTGGTTCATGCTCCCCACTCCCAACATACAACACATCCATTCTGTGGCCCTGGTACATAAGAAGAGATAGGTGAGGAGGATCCTCAGGAGAGGCCAGGGAATGCTTTTACTGTTGAACTTCTGGTTATAGGGACATAGCCAGGTGCTCCTCTGTTGTCCCCTGCTCTTCAGAAGACACTAAATGTCTTTGGTGCATCTTGAGTTGATGAGGTCATTGTTCAAAGGAAGTTCTGAATTCCTTTCTCTGCAATGACCACTATGTATTATACATTATGCTAACAAAACAGCAGCTGTGACAGGATGCTAACAAATCAATAGGAGACTAGCACTGGAATAAAAGGATGCTGGAAACTACCATAAAGGAAACAATGTAATATGCACAATTACCCAAGAGGAAGTCCCATTAAACTGGCTCTCCTCCAAGGACAGTTTGGGTGGTAGAAAGAAAGAAAGAAAGAAAGAAAGAAAGAAAGAAAGAAAGAAAGAAAGAAAGAAAGAAAGAGTCTTAGATTTCATTCTCAATTATACATTTTAAATTATGCTTAATAATTAGAATGAACCATGAATCTAGAATAGTATGTTTTCTGTCACTTTAAATGCATAAATGGAATTTTTATCTTAAATGTTGCATGCACATGCATACACATACATTATTAACATTTTTATGGACAAAGTCCCTGTGACAGTTCCATAGTAAGAAAGGAAACAGTTTTGCTTTCTCCAGCATACTGATGGGGCAGTGGATCAAAAGCTGCATCTATTAGTCTTCCATTGGTCATAAAATTATCATCCACTTATCACATATGCTAAGAATGATCCAGATTTCACTCATCTAGGCTCTGGGGGATTGTGGGAGAATACTTGAATTCAGAAAGAATCTTCCTTCTTTCCTTCCCTCCTTCCTTCCTTCCTTCCTTCCTTCCTTCCTTCCTTCCTTCCTTCCTTCCTTTCTTTTTTTCCCCTCTCTCTCTCTTTGTGTTCTTTGTGTTCTGACTGGGTGAATTCCATGGCTGTATTGGAGATGGAGTAGAATGGAAATTGTTTCCAAAAAGCACAATACAGGAACTTGCTTATTATGCAGAATTGTTTAGGACATCATTTGCCCTACAGAAACATCCATTTATTTATTTATTTTTCTCATAAACTGTTATATCGTGGATCCAGACCCACACAACATTAAGCACGGCATAGGAGGACCCACCTGTGCTGACCTCGAGTGGAGGAGAGGCCTGGAATGACTACTGCAGGCATACAGCATCATGACGGCAGGCATGAGTGGACAGAGCTAAAGGGTTTATAAGCTCTGTCCACCCCCCTTCACTCCCTCTTTGGATGATACTTTTGACCCATGCTCCCATCTCCAATACAGTGTGAGCTTTGCTGGTCATTTCAGGGCTGGTAGGAGTTTTTTTCCCTCCTCATCCCACATTGTATATGAAGGATTGGCTTTGTGTGGTGTCTTTAAATAGTGACTTGGCAGGGAGTTAGAGAGTAAATAAGAGTTAGATGACCTGCTCTGCTAGAAATATAGGCAGAGTAAGGTAAGTAAGGTAAGGGGTCAGACTACAATGAGAGAGATTGAATGTGTGCTTTGCTTGCCACCTCTGCAGGACTTGTAAATTAGTTCAATCTTCTCTTGGTAAGTACAGTTGCAGATTTGCCCCGTTCATTTATTCAGACTTATTTGGCTGTTTAAGGAAGAATATCTACATGAAACAGGATTTGATACTGTTTTACAGAATTTAGATTTATGTTGTCTCCTCTTTGAGTCGAATAACAATATCTGATTGGAAGCATGGGAAGAAAATAGAAAACCAGCCTTCATTTTGTAGTACTGTATGTCCTGCTTTCCTAGTCTGTGATAACTTGATATTTGCAGTGGAAGCTAGTAAGATCTGGTAACAGTTTGATCAAACCAAACAAATCAGATAAAAGAAGATGAGGTCAGGCTAAGCATGTACAGACTGGTTAAAGCAGTGGTTCTCAACCTGTGGGTCCCCAGATGTTTTTGGACTTTAGCTCCCAGAAGCTCTGAGCATTGACTGTAGTGGCTGGGGCTTCTGGGAGCTGAAGGCCATAAACATCTGGGGACCCACAGCTTGAGAACCACTGGGTTAAAGTAAAGGCATGGTAGACACGCTTAGGGCAGAAGAAAGCAGGACCAAGGATAGCTCCAAGTGGGTCTTGCTGGCTGGAGCTCTCTGCTTCTAGGACAGGGCTGGAGAAACTAGTCCTGCAAATGCTGTTGGATTCCAGTTTCCACTAAGCCCGTTCAGCCTGGATGCTGGTGATGGGTCATGGGAGGAGATAGTCAACATATTTTGATAACAGTGGGTTCCCCACTCTGTTTTAGGACAACAGAAGGTTGTTGTCTCAACAGTGATCTAAAGCCAACTAAAACCTCCTATAGACTGAAAACAACCAGCAGTAAGTTGACCTTATATGAAAGAGACTGACAACTGTTGCTATTTTTGCTGCTGCTGCTGCTTTTATTCATTTATATCCTGTCTGTTTTTTTCTAAAACTGGAACTCAAGGCAAATTACAAAGATTTCAGTATGCAGATACAAGGACATAAGTAAAAGCATACAAAAATATATTGTTAAAATGAAATTAAACTACCTATAGACTTAAAACCATTTAAAACATAGCCATTTTTTTAAGAATCAAAAAGGCACAGGGACCCTCACCTGATTTTATAGTTTGACGTTTCTCTAATTCTGGAAAGATGGTACTTCTCATACTCTGACTCAGAGAAAGATATCAGACATTTGAGATGACCCTGAATAAGGTGATGGCAGTCCTACCTCATGCCTCATTCATGTCTGGATCCTCTACTTTGCTGTGAAAATGAGGTTTGTGACAGCTGCCTTCCACTTCAGAATGCTCAGCAGCATTTATTAAATATATTTGAAATGGTTACTGCTAGTTAAGTATGTGTTAATAACTAGAAACTGTACTTGTTAGCCTACTAAATTTCAGTCTTTTTGTCTGATAATGAAAATTATGTTAGCATTGTGTGTTTGAGCTGCCAATTAGGAAATTTTGAGTAGCATTTGCTCTTAGTTTTGAACAATTCCCTAGTTTTGTTATAAGTTACTCAATGATATTACTGCTACTGTTCATGTTGGCCTAAATCCAGCTGTTAGTCTCAAATTGAGTAGACTCATTGAATCAATTAGCAGTCAGGTTCAATTCTTGTTGGGAATAGCAGTCTAGGATTTAGACCCAAGTCTCTGTTGGAATGGCTGAATTAAACTTTTGATGTAGATACAGAGGTGCATCCCATTGAAGCTTACCTCCAGTTAACAATCTTAACTGAACATGGACCAAATTTTCTAGAAGAATTTGCTCTGCTTTTCTAGTTATTCATCATGAAACCGATAGCAAATGATGAAGAAGTACAGCTCCCTCAGGATCAAGTGACAGACTATTATTAATTTCCTAGTTGTGCTTTTATCTCTCTTGTTAGCCAAATGAATAACAAGTCTTCACACACCTCAATTTATGTATGCATATACCCTGCTTAGTTCAGCTTCTTATAACTAATTATTCCACTATATTGATTTGAATACACTGCTTCATCCTCAGTGCAACTAACTACTGTTAATTAAGTGTGACATGTAGTTCCAAGACAATGGATTCTTGTTCAGTAAGCATGTTGATTTTTCATAAATGTCTGCTCTGTACTACTTCCATCATTCTTCATAACTTATTATGGGATCTTGTGGTAGCACAAAACCATTTTACATATGCCACTTTGCAGACTAAATAGGAAAAGTATGGTCACTAACAACAAATCTATGTAATATCGGCTTCCTTTTTATTTAATTGCCTGGATTAACATTGTTAGATAGAATATATACTGTGATATATATACTAGGCTATACATGAAGCTAACGTGGCTAAAATTCCTTTAGTTCTCATTTGAGTAGAAGTGAGATCTGATTAAGAATGGGATATGTAATGTGTTACCTTACTTGAATACTTTATACAAGTCAACCGAGAACATTCACGATATACCAAATATGATATGCAGCTATTAAAATGTAAGTGTGCACTGCCAAAAATGTAAGATGATGATGAAAGCAAATGTCCCAGGAGTTTACAAAGAGACAACTGTTGACAAAGTGAAGGAACAATATGTTTTATCTTCCTCTCATTCTCTTACATCCTTCCTGGACCCTGTGCTTGCTCGTAGTCTTGACCATTCTCTTCATGTCCTGAAATGGAATTGATGGAATTTATTGTTGGTTTTGAGCTCTTTCATATACATTTCTGCCTATCTGTTCAACAGACTGTATCAACAGTCTTTTCCCTCTTTCGGGGTGAGAAGTACTTGCATTTATTGCCAGAGAGAAGTGAATGGTGTTAAACACTAGATTGAGTAGATATTGCAAGTCATGTTTTTATAATGCCTTGGAATGTGTTTTTTATGAAGATCATCTAGACTTTTTTTAAAAAAGTTAAGTTTTAAAGAACAATCATTTCTCACCATATTCTGTTAGTTGATCTAGTAGTTATCTTCAGGTAGTACTTTTAGAATACACTTCTTGTTTGGGCAATATATACAACTGAAATGTGCCTTACTTTGTCATCTTTATGAAATTTTCCCTGGGAGACATTCTCATCAGTAAATGTCAAGAACAATTGTTGACAGAAGGTGGTTTCCTGCTTCAAATTCTGAAAGCTTCTGTTATAATTTCTGTGAAGTAGTACCTTGAAATATCATAAATACATCTTTTCAGGTAATGTTTTTTTTTATTGTGCTCATAGTGATATACCAACTAACTTTAATACATATAAGTGTTAAAAGTTTGATTTTAAACAAAAATGCAATCTTTATCACATTACACTCCCCCTGAAATCTCAGGATCATAGCCTTGGAGTTCTCCTGGACTCAACTCTGAGCCAGGATGCCCAGGTCTCAGCAGTGACCAGGAGTACATTTGCACAGTTAACACCTGTGCACCAGCTGCACTGGTTGTTTGAGATGTCAGATCTGGCAACAGTGACACACACTTGGATTACATCTTGGTTGGACTACTGTAATATGCTGTATATAGAGATGCCTTTGGCAACTTCAGCAGGTTCAAAATGTGGCAGCCAGAATCAGGCCCAGTTACGGGGAGCACATAACTCCCTTGCTAAAACAGCTTCACTGGCCATCTCTTCATTTCTGAGCACAATTCAAAATGCTGGTCATGACTTATAAAGCCCTACACAGCTTGGGTCTCAACTATTTGAAAGATTGTATCTTCCTATACCAACCTGCTAGAGCCCTTAGATCTCCTGGGGAAGGCTTTTTCTTGATCCCACCATCGTCCCTGGCTCACCTGGTGAGGACACAGGACAGAGCCTTCTCAGTGGCTGCTCTCATCCTGTGGAACGCCCTTCCACAGAAGGCTAGGTGTTCCCCTCCCTGTTCTCCTTTCATCGTCAGGAGAAAACTTTTCTTTTTAAACAGGTTTTCATCTAAGTCTGGGAGCTTGATTTATTAATTTGTTTTAAAGTGAATATTGTTTTAGATTTTTAATAATTTTATATCCTTTTAATGTTTTCTTATCTGTTTTAAATGGCTTTAATGTGTTTATTTATGGTTGGAAACTGCTTTGGGTCTCCTTTTGGGAGAAAGGCAGCCTACAAATAAAATAAATAAATAGTTTGTCCCACATTATTTGTGCCTTCTCCCTAAGACGTTGGTTTGAGATGAGACATAAATCTGAGGAAACAGACCCTGACCCATCCCAGATCCTTCTTTAGCACTATGCTATCTTAAGTACATGGCCTAAGACCCCCATTATTAGGACTAATGTGCAAAGAGACAAATTTGGGACATCAAAATAGTTCTCATTCCAAAAGAGAATTAGCAAAGGAATGAAGAGCTTCTATGTGCTAGTGGAAGGTCTTGGGTTTCTATCCTGGCTATGATGCTCTGCAACATCTGTATAAATGATTTTAATGGTGGAATAGTGGTCATGTTTTTCTAATCTATAAATCACACCCAAGTAGAAGGAATAACTAATACTTAAGAGGGACAGAAATCAGGATTCAAGATGATTGTGGTATATTGGGGAGCTGGACCAAAACTAATAAAATCAGTTAACAGGGATAAATGTAAAGTACAATATTTAGGCAGGAAAATTAAAATGCAAAAATTTGGGATGGGCAACACCTGACTTGACAACAGTACACGTGAAAAAATATATAGGGTACTCAGTAGAACAAAAGCCAAACATGGGTCAACTGTGTGATGTGTTAACTAAAAAGCCAATGTGATCCTAGAATGCATTAATAAGTGGATACCATCAAGATCAAGTGAAGTAATAATATTATTTGGTTAAGCTTTGGTCAGAACTCACCTGGAATACTGTTTCCAGTTAAAGAAGGATATTGGCAAGCTGGAACCTGTCCAGAGGAGGGCAACTAAGATGATAAAGGGTCTGGAAACCAAACCGTATGAGGGATGCATTAGAGAGCTGGGTAAGTTTAGCCTGGCCAAAAGATTGAGAGGTGATACGATGGCCATCTTTAAATGTCATACAGAAGATGGAAAGAGTTTCTTTCCTGTTGACTAAAACATGAACTGGTGCAGTCAAATGGCAAGGGGAAAAAACCCCAATTCTACCTATACAATAGGAAGAGCTTCATGAAAATGAGAGCTGTTCAACAGTAGAACAGACTGTCTGAACTCTCTTTCTGTTTCTCTTGAGATTTTTAAACAGAGGTTGGACAGCCAACTCTGAGCGTTTTAGCTATGTGTTCCTGCCAGGCAGGAGGTTGATCTATATATTCACGGTGATCCCTCCCAACTCTGGAATTCTATAATCATTGGGCTGAGTGTGTCAAGACACTCATACCATCACAGTATGAAAAGCAACTCTGAAAATGGGATATGGTATATACATGTGACAGGAAAAATGGGAGAGTAAATTCCCCAAGACAGAATGCAGTATTTAGTACAATACCATATTTAATATTAAATGTGGTGAATATTTTTGCCTGAAAGTCAGTGTAGCCTCAGCACAGTTCAGATGATGCATGATTATAAAGTTTTGATAATTACTTACCAAGATTCCACATGTCATCAAAATTTAAGATTTTTAATATAAAGCATAAACAGAGCATATCACAGTGTGGAGGATAACAAGTCTTGGTGAGACTATTTTCTGAAAAGATATTACCAAAATCACAAACATAATAGAATTTTATTTATCTCATTACTATACTAAGGTCAAGTTTAATGTTTCTTTTATGAGATTTGTATTTCTAGTCTATTATCTTTGAATATTATTTCCATAAGTAGTATTTTCAGGGGGTGGAGGGAAGAATAACACTTTAAACCATTTTTATAGGCATATATTTGTCTTCTTTAATAGGCTTTTCCCAGAAGCCACATTTTCAATCTCTTGTGCTGGCTTAAGGGTAAAAATAGACTTTTTATTATTATTATTATAAACAACCGAGAAAAAAAATTGTGCTAACTATTTCACAAGATCCTTCAGTTTTGCTTCTAGGATTCCATTAAAGCTGGAAAAAAATGGTAGTGTGAAAAGCAATTTTGTTGCCTACCCTCGAGGGAGTAGTGGGTTTGAAGTGCCCAGACATTTCTTTCTAAAACCTACATCTTCATATAGTGCTTTGACAAGAGAAAACAAACTATTCAGATATGGCAAGTAAAGGGTTTGCCTTAGATGTCAGGAAGGCTGCTGAGTTTATTATATGAGACGTTCCTGCTGTTTCTGTCAGCAGTGAGAGCTTTGGACCATTAGCGGACACTTACCTTATCTGGATACAAGCTTGGAGGTAATGGAGTTCAACAAGAAATGATATTACCTGTAGCACATCGCTTTTGGGCAACAGGAAGACATAAATATGTCCTTTTTTTTTTTTTTTTGCAAAATAACAAAGCAACTGGTAACATCATTACTTTTTTTTGTATAGCAAACAATTTTGCTCTTTACTTTTTCTTGCCACATGACAGGCAACAATTCTTTCTTTGGATACTGTACATTTTGATACTTCCAAATGTACATTTTGATACTTCCAAATGTTAAGCCATTTCTTTTTTTACTTCAGCTGTGAGTTTTGTGGGGAGGGGAAGATAAAGATTTTTTTTAATTAAATTTTTACTTTTTTAAGAAAATGTAATGATAATGATGATGAGTCACATTTCAAATTACTTTTAGAAATCACCTTCCCAAATTCTAGCTAGATTATCAAATACAATTGTTTAAAACATGCATCCATCCTGGAGGCAACTATCTGAATCATGATTGGTGACTAAGGAACAATTGTGTGTACTGTTACCTAGGTTTACTTATCCATAACTTTTCCATATTCACAATCACCACCAAGTAGCAATTATGCCCTACCCAACTTTATCAGGCATCAACTGCCTGGGAAGAAGGAAGTCCCTTCTGCCAGAAACCAGAGCACAGGTGACTAACATTTCTGTCAAGTTGGGCAGGAGAGGTTATGTATATTTGACTATGCGGCTGATGTAGAATACTGGCTATTTCTGCAGTGTTCTTCTGTCATTATCCACTGGCTCTGTTTTACCTTTGGTTCTACTTTGGTTACCTTTGGCAGGAAATGAGAATTTGGGGATTAGGATAACGGACAACAGATGCAATAAAATTGGCCATAATAGCCCATATACAATGGTCTGTCCCAACAAGCACCAACCCACTGTAATCAGCAATACCTACATCAGTGGTTCTCAACCTGTGGGTCCCCAGATGTTCGTGAACTTCAGCTCCCAGAAGCCTCAGCCACTATGGTCAATGCTTAGGGCTTCTGGGAGCTGAAGTCCATGAACATCTGGGGACCCACAGGTTGAGAACCACTGACCTACATAAATGTAGAGTAACCTATTTCTCATTGAGTCACTGGTCTAGTTTAGCTGGGACTAACAATGAGATTTAGATCCAATAAATTAGCACAGCAACTCAATAAACATGTTAAAAATTGTGTATTTGCCTACACGCAGACAGAGACACATACAATTAATTCTGAGTTTCTTCTCTGCCACTGGGACACAGTACTGCTCCTGTGCCACATTTAAAACAGAAAGAGAGATAAGTCCCTTCAAAAATAGATGGCCAAAATGAAATAAAATAAATATTAAAATAACCTATTATCCCTAATAGGAAGCAGAATGAGACCACTACAAATTAAGCAGTAAGTACTAAGAACTCATTACAGGCATATGTTTTTCCTCAGAACACATCCTGTCACACCTTCTCTAGCTGAAAAATGTTATACCTTCCTCTACCTTAAGTGTGTTGCATCTAAAGGGAAAGAAGTAAGAATGAGGGGAACCGTCTATGATGCATATTGTGGGAACCACTTTTTTCAAGGATTTGTTAGACAAGTGAAAACAAATGTCCTACTATTTTAGTAGATGGCATTTTCTATTTCAATCAAACCATGTTGGATATTCTTCACCACAGCTTCAGCTGAGTGTTTTTAACTGAAAGGCTTAAAACCCAGTATTACTGTCTACAAGTTTTCTGCTGACTAAGCTAAAAGTGTTTTGAAAGGAGGAAAAAAAATGAAGAACGTGTTCAGAGGACAATCCAATATTTATACTATTGATGCACATGTAAGTCACTAGCTAACAGAACAGCTAACTCACAAAAGTCTCTGTTTCTTCAAAATAAAGAAATGAATAAGATGTAATGCTTGTCTTTCTAGGACCAACGGCATTCTTTTCAGCATATGATTCCTTTCCAATTTATCTGTTATAGAAATCATGTGAAATCTGTCTTCTTCAGGTAGAAATGAGCCTGAATGGTGGGCATATATTTGAAAAAGTGTTGTTTAACACAAGTGCCCTAGAATAATTCACTTTTTTTACAAGCATTGTTCCCTAATTCACTTTCTTCCATAGGATTATAGTTCACATTCCTTATGCTTATTTTGCTGAGGGTGCTTCTGATACAAAACAAAGCAAAATATGACTGGAAGGTGCCTCTATATTTTTCAGTCATACTATGTGGGTTGGACTGTCTGAGTGGGAATCTGCTCATTGGATTCTCCCAATGGAGGAAGAAAAAACAGAAGGCTAAGGTGGCGTGAGTGGCCCTTTGCAACTGAAGGCAGCTGTGAGGGCTGATTTTGCTTTTCCCCCTGTTTTCACTGGAATCTCAGAGGAGCTGCCCAATGTCCTGAAAACTATCACCAAAATAGGCCAGTGAACAACTTTAAAGGAGTGCAACTTGGGGAGCTCCTATAAAATTCAGAACAAAACCCATAATAGATTCACCATCTCACTGGCATAGAAGCTACCAGTCACCGCTGGTAAATGGTACTTTTTCTATAATCTTTCATCTCTGGGATCCTCCATTGGATATCAGTTACTTTAGTGGGAAGATGTTAGTGAAGATTTCAAATGAAGATTTTTTTTTCAACATATTTCCAATTAAGATTTTTTTTCAACATATTTTTCCAAACTCCTTTATTAATTCCTTTATTTTGTTGCCCTTTATGCCATGTCTTCTGAATTCTAGTTAAGCCAGGAAAAGTTCTACAATTCATTATTTCCAAAATTGGCAGATAGCCAGTCTGCTATAGTTTTCATTTTCTTCAGTTCATTTGCTTGTTTTTTTGTTTTTGTTTTTAACCCCAGTACAAAACCAATGAGCATGCACACAGTGATGACATGCTGCCCTCCCAGAACTGACCATTAGGCAATGTTATTCTTTGGTATCATTCCTACAGGCATTTTTGGGATGCTTCCAGACAGATGTCTGCAATTGCTCACAATTAAAAAGCAGTGTGCATCTTTTTATCTTTTTTTTTCCTTATCAAAATTTCTCTGAAAAAGAATGGAAAACATAGGAGAAATACAAACTGAAGAAAACGTCATCTTAATCTTCCATGAACTTCCACAACTGAGCCAGTGTGTTTGCAGAACAAAATTCTCATCTTCAAGTATTATTGAAGGGGCAGGGAGATGGCTGAACCCACTGCATCCCCAAAGCAAATTAACAATCGTAGAAGATGAAATAACTTGGAAGTGACTTGTATTGAAATGTTTTCTCTATGCAACTTCATTAAAATGGCCATTATTAGTGTGTTCATCTGCATACTGTTATAATGCTACTCTCACTACACTCTTTCCTCAAAACTGCAACTGTATGTACAGCTACATCAAGTTGTTTATTTTTTTTTTTTTTGCAGAGTTTTATTTCAAAAACGCACACTACCATGCCCACATCAGGACAATTATACTTACAACCAGAGCCCTATGTCAACTCAGAAATAAATCCAGAGCTAAATCATGTCTGACAGGAGGCCATCAAGCCTCTTCCTAGAAATGCCTATGAAGAATAGTCTCCTACTTTCCAAATTAGTACATTCTGCTGTCAGATAATTCTTACCATCAAGAAGTTTTTTGTTAGATTTAAATTCAACATTTGAAAACTAACAAAATGAATTTTGATAAATGTAAGGTGACAGCAAGCATGGTATAGTGGTTTGAGCATTGGACTACAACTCTGGAGACCAGTGTTCAAATTCCTGCTCAGCTGTGGAAACCCAGAGGGTTTCCATGGTTGAGCAGCTTCAGAGGAAGGCAAAGGCAAACCATCATGGAACAAAATATTTCCAAGGAAATCCTGTGATAGATTCACCTTAGAGCTGTCATAAGTCGGAAATGACTTGAAGGCACACAACAACAAATGTAAGGTAGTACATCTAGGTAAGACCATTTAAATGCACAAATGCAGCACTGGTAACACCTGGTTTAAAAGCAGGACATATGAAAAGCATCTAGGAAACTTAGTAAACCACAAGCTAAACTTGAGTAAATAATTTAGCAGAAGTCAAAAAAAGGAATTCTGGCCTGCATCAACAGAAGAATATTGTCTAGATCGAGTAAATCACTATTTTCAGCTTCACTGTATTCACCTGGAATATTGAGTCCAGTTTTGGGCACCATAGTTCAGGAATAATATTGAAAAGCTAGAATATGTTCAAAGAAGATCAATCAAGATGTTCTTAGGAAGAATGGCTTAAGAAGGTGGATATATTTAGCCTGGAGAAGAGAAGACTGAGAGGTGACATGATAGCCATCTTTGAACAGCAGAAGGATATCTGAAGATGAACTGAGCTTATTTTCTATTGCCCCAGAGACTAGAATGAGAACCAATGGATTCAAATCACAAGAAAAGTGATTCCATCTGAATGTTGGGAGGACCTTCTTTACAGTTAAAAACTGTTTAATAATGAAAAAAACTACTTTGGATGGTATTGAACTCTCCTTCTTTGGAGGTCTTTGGAAGTTGAATAGCTGTCTTTCAAGAGTGCTGTAGTTGTGTATGCCTGTATGGCAGAGGGTTGAATTAGACAGCCTCTGTGGCCTCTTCATAGTCCACAGTCTATGAGAATCTCTCTCTTTCTCTGTCTTTTTTTTTTTTTGTTCTTTTAATCAGTTCTCTCCAGCCCTACCCTCTGAAGCAGCAGAAAGCAAGCTTGCTCCATCTTGCATGTGACATCTCTTCCAGATATGTGAATATAGTTATTGTACCATTTTTAAAATACACCTTCTCCAAGTTAAGCATAGGCAACTCTCTCAAAAGTTTCTTATAAGGTTTAGTTTCCAGAACTTTCACCATTTTTGTCACTATTTTCTGCACACTTTTCTGATCTTTGATATCCTTGTTAACTTGCAGTAGTCCAGAACTGGACAGAGTACTCCATATGAGGTCTGAACATAGCAGAGTGGTACTCTTATTTCCCTTGATCGAGACACTGCATTTATGTTAGTGCATCTATAATTGTGTTAGCCTTTCTTTGCTGCAAAATCATACTTTTGGCTTATGTGGAGGCAAGTATACATATAAAACTGAAGAAAATGAAACCTGTGACAAAGTGTGCATGTACTCTGCAGAGAATTTGGAAAGTACTGTAAAATTAGAGGAATAAAACAGAAATGTTTCCATTTAAAATGGAATGCTCTCAATTCCACTTTGGACACAACACCACATCATTCATAAAACCAAATTACAAAGATTTTTTTTATCCCTAATATTGTTCTTGGATATCACAATCTGAATATGAAAGTATGGCAAGAATGCCTTAAAATCTGAAGAGGTATTTCTCTGACTTTCTTGGCTAGGGGGAGCTTATTAGTATATGACTGGCCAACAGCCTCCTCTGTGGCAGCGCCTCACATCTGAAATGCTTAGTCCACTGGAGCTTACTAAGCTAGTTCTGCTACCATCACTGCAGCACTAGGTTAAACTCACTTATGTGTGCAGAATACAACAAAATCCAAAACGCCCAGAACAATGATTCCTTTATTATGCCAGGTGAATCCCATCTCAGGAGAAAGGTGGAACATAAATTTAATAAACAAACAAACAATATACCAACAGGTGCAGAATACATCCTGATGGCTTTTGAAGTTCACTGGTTTCTTCATTAGGCAAAGAAGTTAAAAATCGTACAGAAGAACAATGAAAATATCAAAGCCTGCATCTTATTGAACATACTTGCTTAAGATGGTGTTTAAAGTGGTCTCCAAGGAGGATTGATACAGGCAGAAGTTCTACTCTTCCTTGCCCATGTGGAGATCAAGGACAAAAGGAGTAATGGAATTTCCATTCCTTTTGATAGCCCCATAGTAATTCCCTCCACTGCCCCCTACATTTTAAACAAAAGTATAGCACACAGTTCACAAAATGTTTTTTTTTTTCCCAATCTTGAGATGGTTATTGAGGGAATCATATTTTGCTGTATGGCCAAAACTGCTGTTCCTGAATATAGCTTACTTGTGCGTGCATTTCAAAAGAACACACTCGTTTGTTTAATTTGTTCTGTTGTTTCAGGTTGGTTGTTGCTGTTGTTTTTATTGTGAAGTTTTGTGATTTTTTTTCCCTGTACAGTATGGAGGAATGTTTTGATTATTACGCCCATTGAATACTGTCCTGATAGCATTTAAGGCTAAGTCAACAATATTTTTAATAACTAAACACATATGTGTACAGAGCCCTTTCTCACACACTGGAAACTTGCAGACCGTAGGAGGTGAGGATAACCTGTGTGGCCTTGCAAACCTACTTTTTCTTGAATGCAGTGTGGTACATCTGCATCCTTCCCCCACATCATATGCCTTGTTCAGG
Organism: Iguana delicatissima; assembly: GCA_948472985.1. Lineage (NCBI taxonomy): Eukaryota > Metazoa > Chordata > Lepidosauria > Squamata > Iguanidae > Iguana > Iguana delicatissima. The sequence goes on along the minus strand of CAOKZL010000322.1, from coordinate 1,585,618 downwards.
TGTTTCCCTGAACACATGAGTGGCTAAATGATAGCACATTGCACACTGTGATTGTGCAAATGACACCCACGGTCTGAACATCCGTGTAAACTGCAACAGTGTCAAATGGCTTTGGGACTGCATTTGACTGAATGTAGTTCAAGAATTTTCATGATCAGCAAGCCCAGTAATATTGGGTTCCTATTATGGGAGCTCTGTAAGTGCATATAGCTAACGGTCTTTGCAGACCTTCACAGTCAGTACTCTGATGTTCCTGGTTGAATGAAGGTGTTCAAGATAGTGTTTGCTTGTGTGCCATATCCCCACCATTCCTTTAGTTTTCTCTGTGTTAATGGGAATGCCTGAATAGGTCTTTAGTGGAAACTACATTAAATGTTACGCCTGCACTTAAGCTGAATGAAATGAAGCATCCATTTGTATCATGGCAACTACAGAGAAATGCTTTTTCAATTATTTGGAAAAAAAATGTTGTAACCACCAAGTCAGATAAAAAAAGACATTGTCTTCATAAGCAATGTATTTGCAGCTAACTAAAAAGAATCATGGAAGTCCACATACGTAGTCAGTTTATTTGTGGAGATTATATCTGCATAGTAAATGGTAGATATAAAATAAGTGATCTCTAGAAACCAAAAATTGGGAAGCCCTGAAAGATAAGCTAAAACAATCAAAACATTATGGTTATCTGCAGAACTCCTTTGTCATCAGTTTGCTGACACACATTTCTCAATTTCTACATCCATCAGTGTTGCTTAGGGTGATCTCTTACAACTGAAAATAGTTTGCTGATATAGGGAGCACCAAAAAAGGCCAGCCAGGGGGTGTCTGAATTTTCTCCATCTAACACATAAATGGCTTATAGCAAGAGAAGTCTCAAAACAATATATTGCTGCATTCTCCCCATTAGACTGATGTAGCGAATTATACCTAAAGCATCCACTAAGGGGAGTGTGATGCTGGACCGGTCTTTCTGGTTTCTATGACAACAGAGGGGAGTAGAGTCTTCCGAGCTAAGCGCTCACTGAAGCAGGTGCCGGCTTACATAGCTGCTTCGAATCTGCTGGAGTCTATGGAGCAGCAAGCCAGTCCGTTTCCCATTTTGCAACACCTTGATTCCCTCAAGCTTAGTAAACTGCTACGATCAAGCTCTCCTGTATGAAGATGGTCCACCACTCGGGTTCTATTCAGTCATTTAAACAGCAGAAAGGTCAGTCAGAGTCTTTTGTCTCTCAAGCAATGAATGTTACACCATTAAGTCTGCATGCCCTTGCAGCATTCTTAAGCTTCAAGCATAGCAGCTGCTGAAAATATTTGGAACACTGTGCAATGCAGACACTATTTAAACTCTTGTAGTAAGTTAAAATAGTCTTTTACTTTACAGCTTGTACGTGTTTTCTGGGCAAAGAAATCCACCCTCTTTGCTAGATTCAATAGGTCTTTCCCCCCTTTTCCAGAATGACAGGAAATTATCTGAGTTAGATACCAAACATCATTCAGGGATTTATTTACAAGAAATCCATTCTTCACGTAGTCTACAAAGGAAGAGGCTGATGATACAGTCATTCACTAGTGCAGAATTTGTTGCCCATGTATTTACTTGTTATGGAATGGAATTTGTCTTCAAAGTGTTGATAACTGCTAGCATGTAGAATGATTTCTGCCTTAAAAGCCTGCTTGTACAGTTCTGTGTTTAACTGTAGAAATATTTCTATGGTAGCTAATTTCTACCACCCAACTGCATTGAGGGTTTTATCCCTTTTCTGTTGGTTAAACTAATGAGTTGCTGCTCTCCCTTTCAGAGAGCTATGATTTTGTTTGGGCTGTGTGGGGAGGGGAGACTGATGCATGGAAGAGCTTGCCAAGGGGTTGGTCTAAGTGATCTTGCTGCACACTCCCTCCTTGTCAATCTGCTAAGCCTTGCGCTTGCACTGTATCTTTAAGATGAAATCAATTTGTATTTCACTTGGCAACACATTGCTGTTGTACATACTGCACCCCATTATTTTTTCCTGAATGTTCTAGTATATGTAAAATGTTTCCCAAACCTCATCTTACTTCATCTTCACAACAGTCCCTTGAATTATTAATCAGGCTTCTATGGATGGGGAACTGAGGCCCCTAAACACTAAGATGCTGAGGTATTCAAGGAACTGTTTAGTCAGAAGGAGATTGTGTACCACCACTTCCCACATTCATTCTGTCAAACCTGGCTCTTAGTTTTCTTTCACACCTGTTTGTTCCTATTCAGTGCAAAAAATAATGTTTCATTTTCTATGCAGAAAATACTTTCATTTTCCTCCTTTCTTCCTTCACTAAATTATTCTAGTAATGAGCAAAAAAAAAAAAAAAAAACAGACTTGAAATTGGTATGATATTGTTTTCTTTGGTGTCCACACCCAGTTATCTTACTCCACTCTCAGGAAGGTAAAACTGGTTTTGTAGGTTTTTAAAACTACCAAAACATGACAGTGGTACAGATGTGCACACCATGGACAATACATAAACTTCATCTTTTAAAAATGATTGATATCTGTTGCTGACTCTCTTATAGGTACTTGTAGAAAATGTGTTGTGGGTTTATGGACATTAGCCATTCCCTGAGTAGCCGTAACTTGGTGTAGAAGGTGCCAAGGGCCAGCAATACTTTCAATAGGGGGCTATAAAGGTATCTTTTGATAGCTATGAATTGTCAGGCAAGAGGAAAAGTTAACAGTTCTTCTTCAAAACTACTATAGGCCCAGTCCATCTTGAAATCTGGTAATCCTAATTTTGGACAACGTGCCTAGCCTATAGGAATGACTCTCTTAAATAGTTTTGGTCTTTGTTATTTCTTAATTTAATGATAAGGTTTAATTTAAGCAGGGATGAGCAATTTGTGGCTTTCCAAATATTGTTGGACTGCAATTCTCTTCAGCCATAAGCACCGTAGCCAATAGTGAGGGAGGATGGAAAATCAAGTCCAACACTATCTTGTGGGCCACATGTGGATTACAACTGATTCAAAGCAGTCAATATTCCACAAAAGCACATGTTCTATGGCAGTCACAAGTCCCTTTATCTACTAAATGTATTTTAACTTTTTTGAAGAAAAAAGTTGTTCTCTTATAACATAATGAGCAACAGTGCCTGTCTAGGAATTAATATCTAGTTTTTTTTGAGGAGCGTGGGCGGGCTAACATGATGAAAAAAACACTTTCTGCCTTTCTTTCTTTCCTTATGGAATGACTGAGAAATTTGCCCCTTCCTGTGCTGATATGAAGGTATTTTACCTGCACTGTGGCCTTCTTGTTTCCAAGTTCAGACTGACAAGAGCTATTTCCTACAAGTGTTTTTTTTTTCCTGTCAATGTTTTCTCAAACATTGTCTGACCACCACCCCCAAAGGAAAAAGAAATCATTGTCTTGAAGAAACAGTAATGCAGATTATCTCAGCCTTCCACAAGCTGACATCTTCCAGATGTTTTGGATCACCATTCCCACCGAAGCCAACCTTCACTCTGGCTAAAGATAGTGAAAAATATCTAGAAGATACTAGGTTATGAAAGACTATGTTACATCACACAAGACACCTAAGAATCCCTTTCATTTTTGTATTTTGTCTAAATGGTCATGGTATGGAGGCTATAGATTCTACAGAACTATATTTGTATAATTTATACTCTTTCAAATTTCCTAGTTTCCAAAAAAATTCCAATAAAATGTGACTGAAGAAGACTGACTTCTTCCATTTAGCTATCTTGCCTAGCTATTTTATTGGGGACTAAAAGAAACAAATATTCAAGGGTGTAATTAACTGGGAAGAAGATGTAGCCAAATATTTACTGTTTTAATAATCAAAATAAGAACCACAATTAGCCACCATTTACTTTTGAGTATTTCTGAACAATTCATGCCACAATCACAAACTTATGATTCCAAGCTGCATGTGAAAAAGTGACCTAAATTCTGTTTTATACAAAAGCTGTGATAATCTCCTCAGATTGGCCAACTGCCCTTCACAGATGTGTTCTCTATGCTTCGGATCCATTTAAGCCTCATGACGAATACGGGGGTGGGAAGCAAACTTTATGTTACTGGCTCTGTTAAATGAACATTATTTCTTTAGAAACTCCCAGTCCTTCTGTTGCATTCAATGCTAATCTTGCAGGGTAAGGGGAAGATATTGAATAGCCTTGGCAGAAAAATGTTAATATTTTAGACTGTAGTCCCAATAGTGATTTGTAGATGCAAACGTATTAGCAAAGAGGAAATCTCTACCTTTTGTGAGTAAAATAGCTCCAATTAAGAATGACTAGTTATATTGTGTATTTTTACAACAAATCTGCATCTGATGCATGGACAATTTCCATTGACATGATGAGTTAGTGGACAATTTCCATTGAAATGATGAGTTAGTTAGACCACCATTTTGCCATATGTCATGGTCTGATATATGGTAATTTTCCTTTACTGCTTAGCTTGATCATCTGTATCCTCCTGTCAGTGTTAGACTCTTAGCATTCATTCAGATGGCTAAACTATCAAGTGATTACTCTTGGTAAATGCTTTTTCCTCCTGTGTTTACACTCAATCTTGTCCATTTCAGAAAGCAAATCTCCCTTCAGTGTTAGCCTAGTGGTATTTTCAAACCATATAAGAATCAGTGGAACATCTATAATAATAGCAAGACTCCATTAAGATCCATCTGTTTAACAATGCTGTACATGATGAAAGTGCATCTTCTTAATATAATGACTTCTTATTGTTACAGATTAAAGTTACATGGAAGGAAAAAAGCATGGCTCTTTAAAAACAATGAAAGGGCTATTTCACTGTGATACAGACTCATTTAGGTCCACTGAGTTCAAGCCTAGAGACAGTTACAAGTAACGGCTGCTGTGTAATATAGAAAAAGTTTCCTCAACATAGGGACAAGTTATTGAGCTGTTTCACAGATAATGCTAAGCCATGAATAAGTGTGATGAGGATAACCTGCAGTGAACCACAGACATATATGCTTCCCACTCCCTACCACAACTGTCTTCTTGTGTAAATTAGATGTGAGGATATTTGATATTTCTGGTTCTATGTTTTAGATTAACCCCAGTTTAGCCATACATCTAAGTGCTTAGTTGTAGATTACGGCCATTTCCACACCTCCCTAAACTGCAAACCCCAGGATTCCATAGGATGTTGAAAGTGGAATAATAGTACTATAAGACCACTTCTTAAATCATGCTTTGAAGCTGATTTGTTTCAACCAACCATACATAAGATCTGGAGTGGGCAAAGTATGCCCTTGCAGTGGTGTATTGCTGAGTTTTATGACTCTCAATCCAACGATAGATGTTCCTAATAGATATAAAAAGAATATTATAAAATGTTCAAATAACAATTTAAAAAACACTCATATTTTAGGAACCCCTGACAAGGAAAATCCTGGATTGACGTGAGTCTTCAGAATTCAGGACCCATCATGTGCAAAAATCATATTTGATATTTCTGTGCAGCAAACAGCATTTTCTTTTATTTTTTGTGGAGAACATGCTGCTTCCTGACAATAAAATGCTGTTTTCTGCACTGAAATCTTATATGTGAATTCTGGTCAGAATAAATCCTGAACTGTGACTTGTAAAAAAAAAAAAAAAACCTGAACAATTTTCAAAGACTTCTCTGTGTGAAGAAAATTGCTAAAATTATTCATTGCTTCCTTCAAGAACAAAATTAGCAAAGAATTTCATCCCTGGTCCCTTGTCAATGGAAACATCTCACAGTATGTAGAGACATTGTTGGTCATAAGTGTGGTGACTGGCCTGTCACGGATGGCTTCAGTTTTAAAGATTTTCTCAATTTAAACATATATTCTGAACTGTAAAATCTGTGTAGTAATGGCATGCTCCATTTCCTTCTAGATACAGCTCACAGTCATTTCTGCTCTGCAAGCAGTCAGTGGCTTTGACCTTGCATACTTTAGAGACCACTTTGTTCTGTTATGTCCTGCACAGTCTTTTTTGCATGTGATGACAAGCAATCCATCAACTACCAATGATGGCTCGTGGAACAAAGTCTTCTTTGAAGGCTAACCTCACAATTGTAGGATTAAATATATGCTGGCATATCATCTGCCAGGAGAGTGGTTACATGGCCAGTTGTTAACATTTAAGGAGGGATGCCTGATTATACAATTTGCCCTAGGGGCTGCTATCAGCAGCCCATTATGGAGGGTACACCTCTCATTTACATTTTTAAAGGGATGTCAAATAGCCTGCACTTCTCTCAAGGAGCTCAGGAAGGTGTACACATACCCAATTTTAACCTTACAACAACACTGTGAAGAAAAAAAGAAAATGAGTACCTGACCTACAATCACTCCATGGCTGAGAAGGGATTTGCAGCCTGGATCTTCTGAGCCTGGTTTGACATTCTGGTCACCAGATTCACACCGGCTCTCTCTTTGTCCATAATTTAAAGCATTGCAGTTCAAAAAACACCAACAAAATCTGTAAAATCTCCAAACTCATAATGAACTCTGGAACACTCTGGCACTCTAAACATGTCATAATGTATTTATGACTGGTTGCAAGACAGTGTTTTCATCATAACCATGTTAATGGACAGTTTGAGGCAATATTTCTTCTGACGTATATTGTAAAGGTAGGAAGATTTTGCAAGTTGTATCTAAAATTTGTGAAAGAGACATATGGATAATATATGCTAATGCTTAAATTTTATCTGGATTTATTTTTTACTTTACCTCCTCCACAACAGAGATTTGTCTGTGAGATTGTTTCCACCCAAATGTTTTGCTTCCCTTAGTGAAAATTATAAAGATGTGCTTTTGCATCTAAATGGATATTTTTCTGTACTTTGTGAATTTTGCATGTGCCCGTGTGAGGACAGTAATTCATGTTACACCAATAAGTGGAGATTTTTGAAAGCAACAGGTATCTCATTAAACATCACCAAACCCAAACTATACCAAAACTAGAAAGCAATTTCTGTAAATTATCATAGGCTATCCAGAAAACTGAAAGACACAGGAAAAAGGTAGGCCTAACTTGAAAAAAGACCTGTGTAAGAAAGAAAATAATCTGATTATGGTGTTATTTTATTCTGTGAGCTGGTTTGAGTCCTGCTCTTTGAGAAAAGTGATTGATTGATTGATTAATTGATGTCATCCTAAGCTTTATTAAAAGGCAGGAGAAGTCATTACAGAAGTCAAGACTCCCTTGTAGTCCATTACTGCCTCCTCTCTTTGTTCTGAAGGTCTGTGTGAGAACACTTCTACTTTGGTGGGAAAAAATGTCAACTGAATCATCAAGCTATGATCTTTTAGGCCTGTAGAAGAGAAATAACTATGTACCTGTTTCCAGGTTACCACCTGTTAGGTTCAGATGTTTCTTCTTTCTCAGAGAACTTAATAGATGGCATCTAGATATACCTATAAAATATAATAAAATTTTTACTATCATCTGCTTGGTAACGGCAAGAAAGATGCATTCAGAGGAAAAGCATTTGTGACATCCTCATAAGCTGCCTGTGAATTTCAGTTCCAAAAACAATTTAACTGTTTTTCACTGGAAGTTCAGTTCTGCATGAAACTTAGCAACAAGTAATATCAATCTTCAGCTCACAATATACATTGAAAAGCAGCTAGAAAATAATTTGGGATTTAGCAAAAAGCAAGAAAATATTTCCTGGGCAAGGCATGCTCTTGAAAAAGATATTACAGGCATACTTTGATGTGATGGAAATGAGCAGAAGCAGCAGGAAAATGGATCTGACCGGCCTGCCTTGTGTCAGCACCTGAGAAAGTTCTGCCTGTGAGCTGTGGCTAAAGACTGCTAACGTGAAAGGACTGGCCAATGACTGTAACTTCCCCAAAAGCATCTTGAGAAGGTTATTTCCCATTTTTAGTGGTTCAGGTCCAAATCTATGATCAGCCAGGATGCATATTAGATGCCATACACTAGTGTAATCATCTGTTACTATGGCGCAAGGCATTTTGGGAATAATGTTAGGTGTGTTGTGAAGCTGATGGAGAAAGCCATCTCAGTCACCAGAGGAAGCTCCCTAGAAAGCAGCTCAGGAGCCAGCAGATAAGCTTTCTTTTCTGACAGACAGTTTGCTGCCATTCCACACAAATGCCATCCCTGCCTATGTCATAAGTCCCTTTCACACTGCACAATTCTAGCAGTATGATCTACTTTGACTGCAATGGCTGCTGTCCCAGAATAGGAGTGAGAGAGGAGCAGGACCTCTACACGACTTTGTCACAGTCCTGCACTTTTCCCCTCACCAAGTGGTGTGATCATAGATTAAATCATTGACAGGTTTTCCCCATCAATGACTCATGATCCTGCCACCATCCCACACTTACCTGGCCTGTGGAAGCCCCAGAAATGTGATGGAGGTGCTTCCTGCCACAGCACAGCCTGGAAAAGTGCCTGATTGTGCTGTGGAAGGAAGAGGCGTGTCCATCACACTTCCTTCAGCAGGGTGACAGTCCAGTGCAGAGGGGAGCTCTCCCATCACCCAGCTTTCCCAGCAGAGGTGCTGCCAGGATCACTACTGGAGCAGGACAGGACAGGACAGCAGGACCCCTCTGTTTATATTATAGTTAAAAGAACATGGTGCTTCCCCTTGGCAAGGGAAACTTACCATCTGAAAGACACTAAGGCCCTTTCCACATGTGGAGGGAGAAACAGGGTAAAACATTCAGACATGGAGCTTACCAGAAGCCGGGTAAGTCCGTCGCCATGAGAAGCAGTGCGAGTTCGCTGCTCCACACTCCTGCGGCATCCTGCAGCATCCAAAATGGCGGCTTATGGCTAGCGGAGGCTCTCAACCAACCGAAGAAGCTCACCAGCCAGAAGCCTGCCCCCTGGCAGAACTGCAGGCACGCACTTGCACGCGCCTGCAAATCTACACCGGGCTGCTGCGATGGGGTGGAACGGCGCTGCATGCTCGTGTTTTATAAAAACCACTTGAAAAGTGGTTTTTAAAAAACACGCAGCGCCACCACTTCCGGTCCGCTTCAGGGCGGTTTGAGGTGTAGAACCTCAAAATTATAAACGCCCCAGCACACTCCACAGTGTAGACGACCTCCGTTAGAGGTCGCTCTACACCGTTTTAACTATCCCATGTGGAAAGATAATTTTATAGTATATGTGTACTCTTCCAGGAAGTCTATCTGTAAAATAAAATGCCTCTCTCAGTTTTTATTAGTTGCATTTTATAATTCTGTACATACATTTTTAATTTCATAACACACTCCTTTTCCCCTCATCTCCCTTTACTGCCCCTCACAGCTGTAAGGAAGAAAATACCTCATAGTGTATGTGTGTGTTGTATGCCTATAAGTCATTTTCATCTCAAGCGAACCCTAAGGTGAGCCTGTTCAGAGGGGATTTGCCCTTTTGCCTTCCTCTGAGGCTGAGAGAATGTGACTAGGCCAAGATCACCCAGTGAGTTGCCATGGCTGAATGAGGACTGAACCCTGCTCATTATAGTCCCCTTCCAACACCCAAACCACTGCATTATGCTGACTCTAACAATCTATACTGTGCCCTTATCTTGATGAGTCCAAGATATTTTGTTGGACAGTTAGTTTGTGGGAGGCCCTCTGCATCACTTGGGATCAAACCATGTTGCATGTCTTGCTGCTTCTTTTTAATTCGTACTGGAAGGGATAAAGTAGATGAGAGAAGCAGAAGACCTCCACCCACCCCAGAGATTCACCTGCTCAAACTCCCCACACTAACTGGTGGGATTTTCCCTTTACTGGTGTCTAATTGCTGTTATGAAATTTGTAGCTACATCTTAATGTAAACCTGGTAATATCTTTTACAGCAGGGAACTGGGAAGAGAAGGAGTTAGACCTTTTCCTCCTAGTACTTCTTTACTTAATCATACTTCCAAGGCCAGTTTTTCGAGTGAAGGAGAGAGAAGAGGAGCAGGAAGAGGTAAACAGGGAACAATTCAGGTTCTAGTTATACATATTGTATTTCATTAACTATGAGTTTGAGCTTTGTCTAAGTTTGTCATAAATGAGACCCAGTAAGAATTGGGATGAGATGGCTGTGAATGTGGTAGAAGACTTTCAACTGCAAATGCTTTAACAAATGCTGGACACAAAAACAAAAATTTACAGTACCTTATGACAATCCCACTTTCCCTTGAATACATCTCTCTCCCAATCTCTTTCTCTTTTTGCCTCTGAATTGCTGGTGGTGTGAGAGGATAATATAGAAATAATATGCCTTTTTTTTTTTTTTAAATACTACTCAGGAGCTCTTATCAATTTGATATTTAACATGGTCTACCAAATCTATGAAATGGTAGATAGCAAATAGTAACTAGAAATGAACATATCCATTTTTCTGTGCATTAAACATGTACTATAGACTTCCTGTTTGCTCATATTAAAAAACAAGTTCTCTCATTAGCCAACTGCAATTTCTGTGACATTGCTTTCAAGAGCAATATTTTAAAGCAGTCCTTTGTTGTCAGTGTCCCATTAACTGTTTCCAGTTCTTTCCAAAATGTAATTAAAAGTATTAATGTCTGTTGGCTAGGCAGATAGATTGTGGAATGACACTGGAAGGACTTTGTATAAAGACTTAAATGCTTTTCTTTAGGCTCATGCTTGAAGTAATACAGCTAAGACTAAATTGCACTAGAGACTGGTTATAATTTTTCAAGCCATTGGCAGGACAATTACACACACATATAGAGACAGACAGACAGACACACACACACACACATATAGATGTGTGTGTACCAATTATATCTATGTATTTAGATCTATATCTATATCTATATCTATATATAAATATATAAATATAAATATAAATATAAATATAGATATAGATATATAGATATCAATGCTCATTAAGCCAAGAATTAATTCTATAAATTTCATAAGACCACATTCTTATTGAATTAAACCAGTGCTACATGTTTTCAGCTTGATTCCAACAGCTCCATAAAACCTTGTCCACTAATAAGGGGATGAAGCTGGTTATGCTTGCTGAGCATCCAGAAATCTTTATGCAAATTTAGTTTATAGATAAGTGGCATTCATTAACCCATCTTGTATGAGTGAGAAACTATGTGAGATACATAAGGTTATCATAATACATGAAGTGTCAGTTTTAGCCCCCTAGATGTTGCTGGACATCAGATCCATGCCATAACCAGCATAGCCAATGGTGAAGGATAAAGGGCATTTAGAATCATGGAATCCCATTTCTCATAAACGAAATCCATTGAATCAGGTTCTACCTTCTGGAGCCACAAAACAAAAACAAAACACCTGAGCTTACTCCATCTTCTACATGATAGCTCTTCAGATATTTAGATGTTTCAGTATGGCAATCATACCAATTCTCAGTCTTCTTTTCTCCAAGCTACCTTCCTCTTATAAGGTGTGGTTTCCAGATGTTTTATCATCCTGAACAATCTCTAGCTTCTCAGCGTTCTTCTTAAACTGTACAAGACACATTACTTCAGGTAAGGTCTGACCAAAACTTATACAGAGTGGCACTATTACTTTCTTTGACTTGATCTCTGTTTTTATGGCATTGGCTTTTTTGCTGTTACATCACATTGTTGACTCTTGTTTAGGTTGTTGTTGATCTCTAGAGAACCGCAGTTGCTTAACCCTGCCATAGAATATTATGTTTGCTACCTCACAAAAATTTTATTAAATTTTTCATTAATTAATTTATAGCCAAACTTTCTCCCAGTAGGGGATCCAAGGCAATGTACAGCAAATTAAAACAGAGTGCAGGATGAAATCTTAATTAACACAAAAGTTGAAAAATCAATTAAATAAATGACACTATTAAAGCCAATGTTTAAACAAGTTAAAATATATGTACAATGTAGTGGGAAAAAAAAAAGCAGAGGGGGGGGGAATAAAATCACAGCTCACCACATTAAAAGACCCTTCTGCCACAGTGAAGTAAGAGACAAAGGCCTTCCTGCAATCAGAAAGGGGAACAACTAAAGGTCCTGTGGGAGTGTTCCACAGATTATTATTATTTTTAAGGAAGAATGTTGTTTTGTAATATTTGATGTAAAATCTTAAGTAGTACATTCTCAGTGCATCATCAGTGTTTCACTTTAATGAGAAGCAATTTGCACACCCATTGCTGAAAGAAATTTGTCACATGCAGACAAAGAGTGCCTCTTCCCACACAAGATGCATGCTCATCAGCATCCATTCATATCTTCCTCTATGAAAATAATGAATTTGTTTTGAGCAAAGGATATTAAAAACCTAAGTGATAGCTAAAGTCCCTCTGGATACAGCATCCTCTTTCCATCTGGTGGCCAGCCAGATGATCCTATGGAGCTGCCAAGCAGCACATGAAGAAATTTTCAGTTAACAGCTTGCATCATCAAGCATAGCCTGTGAGTTCACAAGCAAAATTATGTTACAGCTTCCCTCTCACCATCCCCTGGAATCAAAACCCCACAGCAAAATTCCTCCCATGGCCATTCAGTGCCTGGTGGAGAGTGGAGGGAAGATTGGAAAAGTATCTTGATGTGTTCCCACTGCCAGATGCAGAGTTATGACGCAATCTGCTGGAAGATGAACAGATGCATATCTGATCTCATCCCCTGCTCCTCACCAGCCACTGAATGGCCACAAAGAAGGGGCTATAGCAACAAAATGATGTCCTTGGCAGGCTTTGTCAAGGTGGAAAAAGAATAGCAATCTCCACAACCACCAAAAGAAGGCATACACAAGCATACATTAGACTAATAGGATGCTGGCCTTACTGTGTTAGTTCCCCCAGCATTTGGCTTTCAGAAGCATATTGCTTCTGAGCACAAAGTTTCCATTTAGCTGTCAGAGGCAATAACCACTGCTTTCCTTTTCTTCTACAGGCTTTATTTCAGCTACTTTTAAATCTAAGTTTCTGACCATTTATGTGAGAATACCATAAGCTGATTATCTGTCTTTCTGTCTCTCTTCCAAATTTTGTTGCCAATTTCATTGGATAATTCTTCAGTTCTAGGATTATTGTGAAGGATAAAAATTATTTTTATTCATCATTTAGGCCCATGTGATAGAGCTCTCATCCTCTGCCCCTTACCAATCCAAAGTTTCCTCCCATAGCTCATGATGCATTCCAGTCATTGTGGAAAGTTAAATGGTCAGGGACAATCCAAAAAAGGATCCAGCCCTCCATGAAAGAGAATAAAGAAAAAAGAAAGAAAGTTCTGGAGAACATAGGAGATAGATAGATAGGCATAGAATCTCTGGGATGAAAAGGGGGAAAACAGTAACAGAAAAAGAAATAGTTCTTGACTATGAGAGCTTGCAGCAAGGGAAGGACAAATATTTTTAGTAATTGCCACTTTATTTTTCTGGCCTAAATGAGCACTCATGCAGTACAGAGAGAAACAGTTATCCTCGAACAGATTTTATAAGCCTATAAAAAAAAGTAAGCAATCATACGGGTGTAGTATTGATGAAGAATATGGCTTTTCTTTGATATTACTATTAAAGTAATGACATAATATGCACTAGCCAGCTGGGTATACATGGTAGTCACACAGCCACTACAGAACTGTCATTATGCACTCTGATTTCATGGCAGGACAGGTGTTAGAGAAAGAATTGCATCATCAATCTAGTCACTGTAAATCCTGGCAGGAGTGTTTTAAAAATGCCAGCGAGTTCAGTTTGGATGGCTAATGGCTATAGTCTGTATCATCCAAGATTTTCAGACCAAATCACAGGCAGAACACCTGTACCAGGATGGGAAGCAGGGAGAAGAGTAACAGACCTCTTAATAACCACTTACCTTACAGGCCTCATGCTCTTCTTCACCATTTTTCAAGGGCCCTGCTGCCACCAAATTTGGCAGTGTGACTGCAGCTGCAGTAAAAATCAACCCTGTATTTTTGACCTAAGATATTTCAGACGAAGGCAGTGGCAAACCAATTCTGACCCTATGAAATTCATAAGGTTGCCCTAAATCTAAACGCAATGTGAAGGAACATACACAAACAGAGTCCTTCTATAATCTCAATTTCCTTTTAAAATAAGGTATTTGCTTTTGTTGTATGCTTTCAAATCATTTCTGACTAGTGGTGACCCGAAGGAGAATCCATCATGAATGTGTGTGATTGTCCAATCTGAGTCCCAGCACAGCTGATAAAACAAACAAAACGAACTGAAAAAACCCCAGCTCGTTACTTACTTCCAGGCAGTAAGCACAGAGCCATAAATAAATTCCAACAGGATTCCAAGGCAAGGAAGTGTCCAAGGTCAGTCAGAGTATTCATCAAGGGTAAAAGGTCAGATAAGCTCTGACAGTTCCTGGAAGGGAAGAATGTCAGCTGTATAGGTCTGAAGCCTAGCATAACTGTGGCTTGATTAATTGTTCTGTTTATGGCATTGTAACCTCTTCCTGTACAGCGAGTCTTGGCATGCCCCTTGTTTCAGACTCTGAGTCCATGTTCTGAAAGCAGGGCATGACAGTGATGGGTATCCATGGCTGAGCGGGGAATCAAACCTGGGTCGCCAGGGTCGTAGTCCAACCTCAAACCACTGTGCCATGCTGGCTTTCAAAATAAAATGAGGTATATTTAAACAAAACAAAACAAAAAAAGCATTTTTTAAAAAGTCCAAATTTTGGGGGAGAGAGAGAGCCTATCAGGGAAATCAGTTAACTTCAAATTCCCTTTCTTCAAGGAATTGTTTTCATAGCAATATTTCTTCCAAGTAACCCTTTTGTATTGTCATAGGATTTTAGGGATATTTTAGGATGTAAATAGTCCAAGTGAGGCTATGGCCAAACCAGGAGCCTATTCATACTACACAGCAATAACATATTCCACTTTAACTACCATGGTTCTATCCTATGGAATTCTGAGATTAACAGTTTAGGGAGGGGCATTTAGGATTCTTAGACAGAGCACTCCAATGTTTCGCCAGTCCTCAAGGTCCATAGGATATAACCATGGCAATTAAAGTGGAATGATAGTGCTATATTTGTATAGTTTGAATGGGTCCCAAGGAATGGGTCCTCAGCTACACCGTTTGCATTAACAGTGCACTTAGAACACACCAATGTTGTCTTACACCTGTACGCTGGAAGGAGAGCTCAGTTGTAATAGGAAAGCTATTCTAAACAGGCTTTTCTGCCATTTCTAGTGTTCTTCACTAGTAAGCCTTAAACCTTCAGAGGAAACAAAAGTTTTCTGCCCATGATTTGGAAAGATGTTAGCCACTCACCACTAGGAAGTTAATGGCCAAACAGACATATGAACACAAATATGGAAATCTGAACTTCGAGTCTTAAAACTCAGGATAATGTGTGCAAGTCTCATTCCAACAATGTGGTGGGGTAACAGAGAAAAGATTTTTCTCCATCTGAATGTTCTCAACTTTTTTTAATGCCTAGATGACTTCAAAATAATTATATACTTTGCTTTTTTTAAGTACTAAATTTCTGAGAATTAATTTTTAATGACCCATAATTGTTCCCCATCTGCTAAGCCTAATAAGCTGCGAAACTAAGGAAAAACAACTGTTTAATGCGTTAAAATGAACCAAATTGACTCTTTTTAAAAATAACATCATCAGCACTGAAAAGGCTATGTACAAGACTTTTCATAAACAGCAGAACACATTTTTAAAGCTCCATAATTTGCCAGGAGAAGTAGTGTAAAGGATCACGTTTGGTTTGGAATAATTACATCATTTAAATAAAAGAAAATTCCGTAAACTAGAGATTTAAAGTGCTTGAAGCAGGAGAGCATGTAATGAATCTCTTTCAAGTATGTGGTATGCCACTGTTGGAAATATTCATTAATTGAATTGAATATTCATATACCAAAAATACGTGCACAAAATAGAGAGATGATTTCCCAAGCTGATTCATTTACTTTTCTCTAGGTTTGCTGTGCCCCATACTTTGCTCCTTTTGCATTCTGGTTTAACTAGGATAATTTCTAAAATTAAGTCTGGAATGAAGGCATGGCTATTTTGCTGCCACATCCATGTTTATTTGCATATTTTGTCCATCTATGTTACTAGGGGGAAAAACATGTTTGCTTCAGTAAAACACCACAAAATAATGATCTTGACATTATTGTACATATGACAGGATTATGTATTGTGCACTTTTGTAGTGATACACAAATGCACTGCTGCATCTCATAAAACAGCACCCAGAAATAAGTTTGATGCTGATGCATACATGATCACATCATCAGTTTGGGTGAGAAAAATGAAAAGCAACGCTAGGAACTCTCAGGATCCTGACTTTCTAATATAGCCCTGCACTGACTGAGCCTACTACAGTCTTTCTAAGCCCTGTCTATATAGGTTTAGAAATCTTTCCAGTGAGCTCCACACAAAACTTTCTTGGGGTCTGCATTCCAGCAGTAGACATGACTCTTGGCCAAGAGTGAGCAGATTTACAAATACAGCTTTCACTTTTACATACCTTCCAGTGTCTCACAGATGAAAACAAGGATACATATGGCCAAGCAACATCAGAGTGTGGTCAAAATAGCAAGGGTTTTTAATGAGGACAAGGTAGAAGAGGCTGTACCTGTTTGATTTTGTCTAAGCATACTGGGAAAGATAAGGTCTTATGCCCCCCTCTCCTGTCTACCCTGCTGAGTTAATTGAATACAGACTGCTTTTCAGTTTGCAGCAACTGAAGTAAGCTGTAGGGAAAAGGGGAAAAGTGAGAGAAAGAGACAGAAGATGCAACATTTAAAAGCCACTGAAAAAACGGGATAACGGGATTAATCAGGACTGTCCCTGCTAGACTGAGACAGGTGTAGGTATGTCTTGGTGCAAGCATGTGCTAAGAGGGAAATATATTTGCATCCGAGCATTCTCATTCTCCAAGTAAGAAGGATGGGCGGGAGGGGGGCAGGATGGAATAGTAAGCTATACTGAAATGGTAATAGGTGTGGCAAGGGGAAGAGTCCAGCAGTCCAGACACAAAAACTAAGAACTCTGCATTTCAGTTCCTACTCCTGCTTTCTACATTTTATGTTATGATGAACTGTATTTGCTCAGTTTTCCATGCATAGCTTCTAAATGTGAAAAGGGGAGCAGCAGGACCACTGCTGGTTCTGCTCTCAGCATTCTCTGTGACACTGGCCTGGTTCCCTAAATACCCATAAAATGGCACAGATCTCTGTATGGGTAAATCTACCCAGTGCCCTCTTATTCCCCACACAGGAAGGATAAGCGAATGCTGCTGCAGGGCTGAAAAAACAAGCACAAGGCAGCCCACTGAATGGTAATACTCGGAAATGTTGCAGTAACAACTGCTCAATCTACTTCACCTGGGCAACTAGGGTCAGACCTAAAGAGCCTGCATCTTTCTATTGGCCAGTGATGGAAGTAGCACACTTTCAGCTGAATTTCAGCAGCTCTGTGTGGTGTCCTGATGTTTGCAAGCTGCTTGCCATACGGATGGGCCTGATTACAGATAAGAGGCCCCTTGCCAGCACCACTGCCTGCCAGGAATGTGTGTGTGTTGGCACGGAGTCACTCTAGGCAATCCTGTTTATCTGCATGGTAATCTGTTTATAAACTACCACATAGAGTTGACATGATGTAGAAATATTTTTAGTGTCTTTCACTCGGTTAGGGGGGCATAGTGTTAGAACTGTTTCTGATGTTTATCTAGGTCAGCACTGCTGTCACATTTTATTTCACATAATGCTTGAATCTGCCCTAAGAACTAGAGAATTAAAAGATTCTGCAGGTCACCTAATCCAGCCCCCCTTTTAAGAAACAGAACTGAGTATAACTCCCAGGATCCTCCAAGCCAGAAGGGCCACTGCCCAGGCTGGCTGGGGGATTCTGGGAGTTGTAATCCAAACAAGAACTTTCTCCAACCTCTCTTCTAGAAGCTGGATGCTGAAAAATTCACAAGGACCTTGCCTGTTCTGCCTTTTATTGAAACATTACCTCACAAAGCATCCAGCCATTTCACTAGGTGCTCTGTTGCCATCACTGGAAACCATTTTTCCCACGAGAAAATGACCTTAAACCTCCAAGTCTTCACAGTTTTTGTTTTTCTGCCAACATCCAGCATTTGACAAGCATTTCTATTATCTGTCCTCGGGAGGGCTTGGCTAACTGCCCACTATATTCTCCAGATTTTAAAATGAGAAATTTGAGAGAAATTGTCGCAGAGCTAAATTCAGTTTTGGTCTGGTGAATGCACCTTAAAGAGGAGTGAATATGAGGACGCTTTTGGGCTTTAATGTGGGCATGTGTCCACCAGCAAGGAATGCTCACTGCATTATTTTTCCTGGTTACCTCAGCCCCTCTAATTAACAGTATCAGCCAACCTCTTAATTATTTTGTAATTACACAAGCTGCTGTATCCCAATTGCAGTTGACAAACAGTTCAAAGATTTTAAAAAGGAAGGGGGACTTTTGTAATATCTTGATACCTAAGACGTGTTTATGATATAGCGCCTTCTTTTAACAATAAATAATATAGTATATTCAAAAGGCTGATGACCGCAGCAGTAATGAAAAATTGAAAATAATCCTTTGATACTGACAACATAGCTGCACAGGATGAATCCAATCAAGTATGAGATGTGCAGCTATCATTTAATCTCCAAACTCACCCCATCCCACCCACCCTTTGTGTAATCCCTTGAAGTACACTTAAGCATCAGAGTGGCAGACTCAAACGAAACCATTTCTGGAATTGATTCAAAAATCCACATTGAGTGGAAGTGCTTCTAAATTTACCAGTGTGTTTGTTTTTAAATGATGTGCAAATGAAATTCCAGGGATATGCTGAGCAATCACCCTAGGCCTCCGGTGTGGATCAAACAGCATTGACTTGTAGAGATGCCAGCATTGATTTAATGTTAATAACTTCAATGAAGCTGTGTTATTGATTCATGATCACCTGTCTCTCCTGGGCTCTGTTGCCTGTTAATAATACAAAGACATTTTGAAAGCCCTTTCTTAAAACTGAAAAAAATAGCAGGAGGTTTAAGAAAAACCATGCCAATAAATTTTCACTTATTAAAAACTGAAGCCATTGTCCGAGGAAACAAGCACCGTTTTTTTTAATAGTCAATTTCTAATATCAAATTGAAAGGCTTTTCCAATTCTATAAAAGCGCCAACTTCAAATTAAAAACAAAAATGAAGCAGCTGTGTGGTCCATAAGCAAAAACAAAACACAGAGATGAGTGATACTTTTTATTCAGAGTGTTACTGAAGTAGCATGAGTTCTGCTGGTGCTGAAGACCAGAGTGCTGAGGGACAACTTGACACTTTGTGCTGCCTTTTTGTCATGTTTGTAACATCCTAATAGAGTGTCATCCTAACAGGAGTTTTTCTAATAAAAGAGCTAATATGGTCAACTACATATAATTTTTTCCGCTAACAGTTGCTTAGTATGTACCTTACGAGCTAGACATCCATAAATAAAAATTCTAAGACTTGTTAGATGAACCTTATGGAACAAACACACTTTCCCTCCCTAATTCTAAAAGTACCTTTATGAAGAGGCACTAATCATGTGAATATAAGCATCATGCCAGTGGCTGATATAACCCCATATCCATTCATTCATTTACAAAAATGCACATATTAGATTTAAACTTCCACCACCACCACATACAGCAGTGAATAATATGAAACAGTACAATTTACAGAAAAATACAATATTTAGGTAATAATGATCATAATTTAAAATAATAATTTAATGACAGATAGCAGCATCAGACCATAGCATAATGACCAGAAGCAGCCGCATGCAGTTTAAGGTATCCCTTGACACAAATATGGCCCTTTCCGTACGCAGCGAGTAAATCGCTCCGTGCCATTACTTACCGATTCTTTTGGCCTCGAAGCAATGCAGACTTTCCCTTAAGCCCTTCCGCAGGGCTCCCCTGTTTGTTCCAGGGCGATTCAGAGCAGTGCGAGGTTTTTAGATCCGCACTGGTGAGGCTTACAAAATGGCGGCTTCCGGTTGTTTGTGGGTCTGGACCAACCACTGAAGCTGGCCATACCCACAGCCCACCCTCTGCTGATGGCAGGCTTGCATTGGTGCAAATTTGCGCATCTGCACAACTGAGCAGGAACGAAATGTCGCACTCCAGAAAATTGAAAGACCGTTTTTTTCCAGTCTTCACTTAGTGAGCTGGAGGACCACTTGGGGGCATTTTGGATCAGACTTAGGTGTGGAACTAAGGTGAACTAAGGTGAATAGTCCGAACCTAGTCCAATCCAAGGTGCGGACGACCTCCGTGACAGGACGCCTTGGTTCATCTTAACTTCCTCATGCGGAAAGGGCCTATCTCACTTGCTAGTGAAAACCAAAGAGGATGTTTGCCATGCAGCTATTTCCTAGAAGCTTCTAACTGGCTAGTGTAGCAAACAAGAGGCTGGAACAAACTGAGAAGGCCTGGTTAAGACACCCAGACTCCAGCTACTGAACTTTTTCCTACTGAATTAATCTACTTATCTCCACTTAGATTTGAGGGAAGAATGAAGTTTATGAAACTGCCATGCCATAAACATTTGACTACAATAGGGAGCCCTGAAGACGCAAAAACAGTGGGAAGTGCACAGGCATCCTGTATTTTACCAGTCTCTGGACTAGACAATTGTGTTGTATATTATTCCCATATTAGAGGTTTGTTACTGAAAAAGACTCACTGTGCTTTCACCAAATTACTGGCTGAAGAATAGGACAGCTGTCCAGAAGAAAAGCTTCTCATATTTATTGAATTTATGAAGAAACCATGCTTTTTGGCCCTTTGACAGTTCCATATACAGGACTGCTCTGAGAAGGGCCTAGGTGTGTCCAGTTATTTGTGCACATAGTGATATGTACATATGGATCATTAGACTAATATTGTATATTCAGAAGCTTGGCTAACAGGGTCATTAACCTTAGGCTGAGGCTAGTGGATTTGATCCTGCTCCCTATTCATGCAGTCACTTAATGGATACTAAATTATTTCTCAACAGTGCTCTAAAGTAAGGGCCTATCCAGCAGTGTTAAGCCTGTTGGCAGTAAGTCAACTAATTCAGTATCCAGGCCATAGCCACAATGAGCATTCTTTTCTTTGTTTTCTCTTCAGATTTTATAAATCTGGACCATATACTCTGATCAATCAAAGAGAGTGCCAAAATCTGGCATGATCAAGCATTTTGGCTTCTTCAGCAGACATCTATTAATGTCTGGAACAAGAAAGCATTGCAGCACATGGGTACTTTTTATTTTCAAATATGAAATATTTGATACTGATATTCAGTAATAAAAAAAGCTGGAAGCAGGACTCTAGAATACGAATGAACTTGTCTGCACTAGATGAAGAGGTAATGACAGATTACACATTTCTAATGAATTTTCTGCCATAAATTGTTGAGAAGAAATTATTTCTTATATGTGGACAAAGTGTCCTAGGAGAAATTAAGCAGGCAGTACTAAGGACCAAGATAGAAGGGGAAAAAAAATACTGTTCCCAGTTGCTTCACACAAGATAGAACCAGAGGTAACCTCTGCCTTTTATGAATCTCGTTGGCTTAATGCCAAAAACATAACAATGGGAAAATAAGATTTTAATTGTAAAGGATGAGTTGTATGGTTAGACTGACTGCCCAAAAAAAAAAAATGAAAATGTGCAAAATTTGATAGGCAAAACAGTACAAATTGCTAAAGGCAGGCAGCTTAACAAAAGAAAGGTACATAGATGGGGCAATCAAAGTGATTAGGGAGCTGGTGCACCTGCTATGAAAGAAAATGTTAAAATGCCTAGAATTGTGTTTAGTTTGAAAAAAAAATCTTTACGAGTGAATGTGATAAGAAAAGTATGAAGAAGTGAATGGCCTGGATGAAGTGGATAGAGAAGTGGTTTTCTCTTTCTCCCACAAAGCCAGAACAATAAGGCTGAAAGGTGAGAGTAAGCAAAAAGGAGTCTTCACACAATGTATCATTAAACCATAGAATTAGACTTCACATAATGTAGTAAAAACCCTGAACTTGGAGCATTTCTGCACTACACTGTTACAGTGCTATTATTCCACTTTCGGCATCCTATCGGATCCTGGAATTTGTAGTTTAAAGACGGGCATTTAAGAATTCTCAGTCAGAGAGCTCTTTGGCCTCAGTAAACTACAAACCCCAGAATTCCACAGGATGTGGAAAGTGGAATAAAAGTGCTATAACAGTGTAGTGCAGAAATGCCCTTAGATATTTGTAATTCCGAATGTATATTCCCTCACGAAAGGTAAAGCTATATGTAGCTACAACTATCTATAAAGCCTCTAGGATTGGAAGGAGCAGCAATTGCTCATACTAATTGCTGGGGAATAACAATGGGAGGGCTACTGCTCTATATGTCCTTTTCATGATGTTCTTATAGGTATGTAGTTGGTCACTGTGAGAAACAGGATATTAGACCAGTTAAATTTGTATTCAAGAGGGCTCTTCCTATGTTAGCTCAGTTCCTTACTTTCAGTCAATAATGAAGTGAAAGGGAAGGGAAGGGCAGAATACCATTGTGCATTTCAGTACTGGACTTCTGTGAATACAGTGTTCACTGTAAGTTACCATACTACACTATTATGGTGCTATTATTCCACTTTCAACATCCTGTGGGATTCTGGAGTTTGTAGTTTACTGAGGCCAAAGAGCTCTCTGGCTGAGAATCTAAATGCTCCTCCCTAAACTGCAAACCCCAGGATTCCATAGGATGTTGAAAGTGGAATAATTGTGCCATAAGAGTGTAGTGTGGAAATGGCCTAAATTTCCTTTGCCTTTACAGCCTGGGGGGATCTTTGAAGCCTTTGGAACAGGCTTTTTGGAGGAGAATATAGAGATTTATTTAAAATTTCTCCCCCACTTCACTGCCCAATGCCAGTGGAAACACTCCATAAGTAGCATCTCAGTCATAACATCAACCTCTGAATTTCCCAGATCAAAGGTATGGCCTTCAACTCTCTTGAATGCTTCAGATTTGTTCACTGGTGCAAATCTATTAACTCACCTATTTATGGGGGGAAATAGCTGTGCAAAGGAAAGCATTCTTTTCACATTTGTGGGCTACATTTTTGTATTATGCATATATGAATCCAGAAGATTAAGTGCAACATGTACACCATCTGTAGTCTGACATATGCCACCTCATCAAAAAGATATTTAAACTATTAATTACATGCCAGTAAATATGTAGATTAGCTACATCTGCTCTACTTTGTTACATATTTCCAATGTGGCCTTCTGTACAGAACAAATTGAATATACTGTCTTAAAAGCATTTTGTCCAAAATACACTATTAATAAAAAGTAAACTGTATGTCAGAAGAATTTATTCAGAATGTATACGGCCCCACTTGAGAGCACAGAGTAAGATCTAGATCTACTTCCACTTATGTCCTGATTGCAGGATTCCCATAGGCACTGGACATACCATTGCGTAAAAAGAATGCTGGCCTTGCAAAATCTTTGGTTTGATACCTCAGAGTCCATCTTTATCATTCAAACATAGAACTCTTTCCTAAACAGACATTACCTAAAGACTAAACTACACATTCTATTAAATAGGCAGCATGTAGTTTAAAGACCTTTTATTTTCATATTCCAGCAGCTCCAGTCCAAAAATCCCAAAGCTGAGACCATCATGTGCAGTTGAACCTTCGTTTCTGGTTGCCTTTTAATTTCAAAATCACACATATACACACAATTGCCTGCTAAAAGCATGTTCTAATGTGCTCTAAATCTTTGGTTGTTTCTTCCTCATACAGTACAGAATTTCAAAATATTTTTCCTACTGTGTCAGATTATGAGAGTGTTTATACATTTTTCAATGATTTTTCACACTTGGTGCCTTTTGTGCAAATGATCTTCAGTGAAGGAGACTTGTGACTTATCAAGACAGGCAGTTCAACTTCACAGTGTTCATCCTAATGAAAGCTGAAATCTCCTTTCATCTTATTTGAATGCTCTGATTTGGTCCTATCTTCTGGAGCAGAAAAAAAATATGTTCTGCCTTCCAGTTCTTTGAAGTGAAGACAAAGATTCTTTGGGTGATTTGTTGCTGTCTATTTGCCTATTTCCTTGAGCTATTTACATGAACTTGTAAAGCAAGTTTACATTAAAAGAAAATAAACCTCTTGAAACATACTAAAAGGGGAAATGAACTTTTTAAAAAGCCAAACCTGTTCCCCTCTGAGGCAAAAAATGTCCTTGATCAGCCCTATGGCAGCATTTTTAAGAGAGAACTATTCCAGGTACAAAAAGAGCTACACAAATAAAAACTCACCAGTTCTTTCAGTGTTGTTGACAATGAACCCAAGATATCACTAATTTTTTTAAAATGTTAAATATTTTCTGATTGTGATTTTGGAATTGCAAAAGTATTAAGTCTTTTATTTAAAGAGTTTTATGACAGTTTTTATGAAGGATGTTAAGTACCTTATATTCAACAAATTTCCTAACTCTGAAATAATTAACTTCTGGACATTTTGTTTCAAGCACAGCACAGTCTCGTAAAGTAAAGATTTAATATATTTTGATTAAACAGAGCTTTAACACTCATCTGAGCAGACAAGATATTTTAGTCCCCCAGAGTTACATATTGTTGCAGAATTCACAGCAAATTTGACCTACAAAGTAGGTGTTTTATGACATTGTCATCTCAAGAATTGTAAAAAATGCCAGCAAGTTTCAGCCACCTGCTAAGTACAGTTGTTGTTGTTATTTTTTCTGACACACATGGGAGGATTTTTAAAACAAAGAAAATTTGTTGGATCCTTTTTTGTTGTTAAAGAAGGAGAGGTAGCAAGAGCACATGTTCGGCTTCATGTGAATGTGTTTTCTGCTTCTGTGTTTTGGAGTACTGTGACTTGAACCTTGACTCTTTACCAAAAAACATTCCTGTGGACACAAGGCATTATTACATCCCACAGCACATTAGAATTCTTATTGGGGTCAGAAAATACCTCAGATTAGGGTACTCAATGGACGTTTTTCTGTATCTGCTTGGGTGGAAGAAATTGGGCTGGGTGCAGTAAGGTAGACAATAGCACTGACACTATTTGAAAATAACTTTAAAATGAGAAATGTGAACAGTATCAAATATGTGTCATTGTGATTACCTCACATGAGAAATCATTGTGCTTTTGGTTAGGATACTTTGAGTTTTCCACTTGTTTCTCCGAAGACTGGCATCATGTTCAGCAGGTATGATATCGTAAGCTTACAATGTCATAACTGCTGGAAATTTGCCTTTACAGTAATAAATGACTGAACATGACCCAAAAAAACCTACCTTCACAGGCTGACAGCACCCCAACTGAAGTGATTCCAAAGCACTGGAGATCAGAGTACTGGAAAATGATGTATGCAGCCCATTCCCAGCTACAGAGTGCCTTGGGAGAAGCCGTTATAACAGGACCCCAAGAGGGCTTTCTACGCCTTCCTGTTCTCAAGACACCCCCAAAACAGGAGTGTGCTGCAGACATAAATGTCAAGGGCTGTAATCTCCAGCACTTTAGAAATGCTTCACTTGAAATGCTGCCAGGCTTCAAAGTTAGGTTGGGTGGGCATTGTCAGTCATAACTGATGACGGAGTTCTATAGTCAGAGTTCAGATGACAATGCAAGATCTCAGCCTTTAATTTCCTGATTTCAGTTCTGTGAGAACTAATTCAATTTCTGTTACGGTTTTATCCATCCCACTGAATGTTCTTTTCAACCTTCTTTTCCATTTCCATTCCATATTCCATCTATGTACACTTGCACATTTTGTGCTAAAGAGACAGAAAACATTACAAGAATCTCCATTTCACCTTCAACTAAGCATCATTTAAAAATTAGCCCTCCTTATTAAGAACTTAAGTTTATCCAGCAACATGCTTAAAATAATAGGACTACTCCTGCTTAAAGTATATAAGTGTTTCGCTGGCACGGATTAAACTGAAGATATTTTTATAGATGCCCGTACAGATTGAAAAGCCTTTAAAGTAGTTTCCATTTGCAGTATTACCTCTGGCAAGTCTAAATTTATATTACTTTAAAAACAAAGTGCAAGATTACATAATGCAAAGCAGTCCTAAAATAGGAGGACATCTAGTGACTGCCTGCCAACAAATTTCAGCCAACTTAGAAGTCAAATTGAAACCCAGCTGCCAGTTATAATGGTCACCTCATTTCCTGCTCTGCCTATGGTCCTGAATAATTTGAAATTTGGTTTCACAGGTGACCTTTACTTGCACCATGGAAGATTTTTTTCCCCCGTTATGCAATTCTTTGATTGATATGTGTGATGTAGCTAAATCAGAAGAGCTTCACAGTAAAGCTGTGGAAACAGTAGGAGTGGCCCTATTACCAGGCACTGTGAAGAAGGTGCCTGAGGCTGTAGATGGAAATGCAGCAGAAGCAACCCCAAGCTGCTATATCTCACTCCAAAAAACATTCTGCTTAGCTGGATTGTCAAGTTCTGGATGGATGGAACCCTCTGATATGTGCCTGCTTGTGTAGGTATACACACACACACACAGAGAGAGAGAGAGAGAGGAGACAAAGAGAGAATCTACACTGCAACATTTTGTTCTAGGCTGTCTTTATCTATTCACAAAGCCAAGGACAGCTTTTGAGAAAATAACTACTATGTTTTAGAGGGCACATAATTGTAGAGACAATGAGCTAGAAAATGCATAAAACATAGAAAATGAGGGTTTGCTGCATATTACTGGCATTTTCCTAATCACCTTTGATAGCATCATCATCATCATCATCAACAACAACAACGGGAAGGTAAAAATGGCCTCTAAACACAGCCTTTTAAACTTCCATAGTTACTAGCTGTGAAATTTGTAGTCTGATTGTAGTTGCTGTTCTTTGCCGACTATGTTAGAAATGTTAAAAAAAAACCTTCTTCTTTTTTTTTTTCTGTTAACAAGAAAGTGTGTCTTAGCACCCCATCAAGAAAATAGTCAACCACTCTGAGATTGACCATTGTAGGACTTTTTCTTCAACAAAGCTTCTGCAGAAAAAAAGACAAAAAAGAAAACACAAAAGACAAAAAGAATTTCAAATAGAATAGAGTACTTTTTGCACAAAGGACACCTTTTATGCCCAGATGGTTTTTCTGCATGACTTTTTTTCTTCACACAAAATAACATTTTGAAAAAAAGCTCCCCAAAATGAAAAGACGTAAAGAATGTTCACAATCCCTCATAGTCTCACCCAATAGAGAGAAAACTTTAGAAATTCTTCACTCTTGTGTAATGGAATGAAATGAATAAAGATTTACATCCCTAATCTATGTGCAGTCAGAAGAAGCTACAAACATGCCTGCAAAGTTTCTTTCCCAAACTATGCTTACTGTTCGTGGGAAGAACAGCATGACTAGTAGCCCTTTCTTTTCTGGTTCCCTTGAACACATCAGCTATTTTCAAGCTGAAATCTGCATCCATCCCAAGCTGTCTTCTGTACCAAAGGAGTACACTATTCTTCCTTCCTTGCAGTGAAAAGGAATTCGTCAAGACAATTCTGAGGCGTTAAACAACCAAAAAGGAAGGGTTTAAACCAATTCACCATACTTCTACTTTTTAAAACTCACCTAACCCCTCCCCAAAAAAAAAACAAAGGACAGGTTTAAACCACTGAATGGTTTAAAAGGGAGTGGGGGCTCCAAACAAAATATGTTTGCAGATCTATGTAATATGCAGTTAGTCTTTCCCAATGAGAAATATGCTTCTGTTTGCTCATACTGTGTTCAGAATGGTTACATTGTTCTTCCATTCCAAACTTTCCTTTCTTCTTAAATAGAGACTTTATCAGATTCACCATATTTCTCTCTCTTTCTCTCTCTGGGTCTCTCTCCCACCTCTATCCTTGATAGCTCTAGCAGTAGCGGTAAGTTAATTCACAGGGCCATAGCCTCCTTGCTCTGGGAAGAAACTTGTTCTGGATTCCAGGATATATGGGGGGGGGGCATTCAATGGAAGCACAAATGATATTGGATTGCAATTCCCAGCAGCCCTAGCTAGCATAGTCAATGGTGAGGAATTATGGGAACTGGAGCCTAACATCTATAGGATCATTGTAATTCCTCTCCCAGATCTATAGGAATTAAGTCAGGATCTCAGCTGGCTCTAAATAAGAGGACAGATGCGCAGAGCCATTCAGAATAAGAATCAGCATAAAGAGCAATTGAAAGAGTGTCAGTAAGCAGATGGATTGTTCTGTTTATGCACAAGCAGGATCATTTGTCAGAGGTATGAGAAATTGTTATTATAAAGGCTGTAACAACAAAACTGGGGTATAGCAAGATTCAAAAGATTCAAAAGCCCTGTGGAACACAGGAAATTCACTTATACTGAGCCAAAGCAGACTTATATTGGCTGCCAGTAAGTTTTCAGGATTTTAGAGAGGGGACTTTTACTTCCCCACCTGGAAGTACCAGTGATTGAACCAGATTGTTGTGGATGCAGAACAAGTGTCCTGTTCCTGAGCTACAATTCTGCCTCTAAAAAGAACACTAACACCAATATTATAAGCTTTGCTATGTTTTTTTAAAAAATATACCGATTTAGCTACTTTCGCTTGGCATCACTGATAAGCAAACATGATATACACAGTCATAAACACAATGGAAATGTGATAACAAGAATGAAACATGACAAACACAATGGAAAGCACCAGATTTAGCCAGATGGAGTAGAAGTCCATCAGTCTTTTCAAGAGACTTGACCATGATGGTCATCATCTTTCTGAATACATTCCATTCCAATCCCACAACAGTATAAATATGTTTTATCTCAGAGGCCTTAATACCACTTGCTACTTCATCCAAATAACTGAGCTTATATCTGCAAAAGATCATGCAAAAATAAAAGCCATGAGATTCCCCTGGTCTTTTTAAGTGAGTATCTCATGAACATTGAGGACATTTTTTTTTTTAAGGATAGCATTCCTAAAACTTTCCCACTGGTATGCCACAAACCACCAGCTTCTCACATACCCTTCCTTTCAAAAAATGTGTTACATAGTTTAAAGGAAAATATTGTTAGGGATTCCATATTTCTCTGAGTGATATGAATTACAGGTTGTTGCTGTCGTGTGCCTTCAAGTCATTTCTGACTTATGGCAACCTTAAGGTGAACCTGTCTTGGGATTTTCTTAGCAAGATTTGTTCAGAGGGAGTTTGTCATTGGTTTGCTTTGAGGCGGAGAGAGTATGGCCATTTCTGCACTGGGCCAACCGGCCCCTCCCGAAACTGCAAACCCCAGGATTCCATAGGATGTTGCAAGTGGAATCATCACGCTATAACAGCCCAGTGCGGAAATGGCTTATGACTTGCCCAGATTTAGTCAGTGGGTTTCCATGGACAAGCAGAGATTTGAACCATGGTCTCTCATAATTGTAGTTCAACACTCAAACGACTGCACCACACAAAGTTACAGGGGGAGTACTCTAAATTTTGGAAGAGGTCTCTTGAGATTTGTCTTTGTGCGATCTGTTCTATATACATGGACATAGAAATAAAGTTCTGGAATCAACGGGACTCTGAAAACAGAGAGTAAAATTGCTGTTTCTATACCATAGCCACTGTTTTGATATTCTCAGCACTTAAACCTTATTTTCATCACTACAGGCAAATGGACTTCAAGACTGAATTATTTTTTCTGCATTCTTATCAGGGAAGTAAATACTGTGAAACAATTCAAAAAGTCTGAAAATCTCCAGAGCGTGGTTTTATTCAAGCTGTTCCCTGTTTGTTCTTTCTCCAGTTCTAGACAATGAGAGAAGATCGCAAACAGAGAGAGATACATTTCTCAGTGTGTTTTTCCCCAAACCGTATGTGCTTCTGTTTTCTTCCACTGAGGAAAGACACACCTCACTCTGTTTATAGGTGGGTTACATCCATTCTGGGGTTATCATGGATACACATGGTCAAAAACGTCTATGTTTTTTTCTTTTCCTTTCCTTGTGGGTCCTTCATGGTTGCAAATCAAAGCTGTGCTTTCCCTCAATTCTAGTTCCAGCTGATATTCTAGATTTTTATACCATAAGGAACAACCTATTGGATTTGATGGGGAATTACAGTAAGAAATTGATGTGGTCAGATTTCTGAAGTCAGCAGCTCAGCCACTTGGAGAAAATGAAACAGCATGGTGATTCCTTGCAAGAACACAATGACTATGACCCAGAATTACTAATGAAATAAGGAACCATTGTGTATCTTCTAGATATCAATCAGAAAAGGCATGGATCATATAGTCAATGTTCACATTAAATATCATTGGGACATAAGAATGCTCAGCTCTTATGTGATCATTATGCCATGTTTCAAAAGAGGAGAGGTAACTGTGCTTCCCTCAAGATTTTGATGCATTACAATCCCAGCACCTTTAGCCAGCAAAGGCAATAGTGAAAAATGCTGGGATTTAGTCTAGCATCTGGAGAGCTGCATGATTTCTTGATTTATTATATATAAATTCAACCATTTTTAAAAAATATAAACTGATTAACAAAGAAACACTGCATTCTCATTCAGGTGTAAAAATGAATGTTATCAGATGCTTTCATCATGCCCTAAAATAGTTTTCATCATCTCTTTGGAAATGATGATTTTTTTTTCATGTTCAAAAGTCACATTCCAAAGGAATCCTGCCCCTCTTCCAGTTATATAACCTTTAAGAAAATTATTAATTTAGTGATCTTGTCTGTAAAACTCTAAGTGAAAAATAGTTTTGAATGATAGGATTTGATTGGAAACACCTCTGCAGTGTTATCTTGACTCATTTGGCAGGCTTAAAAGGGTCAGGAAGCTAGCAAGTGAGTTTCTAGATCAAAAGTCTATTTTAAAAGGAAAAGAAAGACATACAACAGTAGAATGCCTATTTAGTCCTGGTATAGGAGAGCTTTTTCACTTACTGAATCTTCCTTATATTATGAATAGGACAGAAAGTCATGCCACAGCTGGCAAAGAAAGAAAACTTCTTATCTATAGTATTACATCCAAGAATCTCTTTTAAGTTAAGTGGCAGTGTGCTGGGAGTCAAGAACTGTATTATGTACTAAGTGTTTTTAGATGTACATTCTTCTGTATTAATGAGCCTAAATTTATGTGAAACTGCAATTCTAGTGCATTTCAACAGGTTGGATTGCAATCCAATTAAGCCCCCAAAAAGTATTTCTCTTTATTGCTTGAGTCCAAGGCCCTTACCACACCATGCCTCAATAGCACATTGCTCTGTGTCAATGCCAGCATTGCCATTTCCATGTTGCTTCCGAACACTCTCTACTGCACAGGAAGTGCTACGAAGCATAAATGAGGAACTGCACTCACCCAGGTGATGGACTTGTGGCAGGACAGGAGGCCCAGTAATGAAAAAGTGCTGATTAGTAATGAAAAGGGACAGGAAAGCAGCTGGTTAAAGATGATGTCATGTTGTAGGATGGGTCCTGGACTGGGAACAACACATGGCTTTGCTAGGATGACAACTTTGTGCTGTAAGGGCCCAAGTCCTCTAGAATCAGCATATTCATACTACAGACAATGGCCCTTACCACACAATGTTGTCATCCCGGCAGAGCAACACATTCCTTCTGGTCCAGGAGGCATGCTATCATAAGATGTCATGGCTTACCTGTTGCTGTCATGTCCTCATCCATGGGAAATACACCCTTTTCTATTACTGGAAAAAAATCTGGCAATGCTCCCCTTTCCCATGTCAATCCAATCAGCTGCCTGCATGTGGTAAATACCAAAGTGCTCAATAGCACTTTCTTCCTAAGTACAGTGCAGGAACAAACCAATCATTGGTCATGGGGTGGGGAAAAGGTGGGTAAAGGGACCCGCCATTGTCGCTGTACTGCAGAAGCAAGAACTACCCATCCAAGGCAACTGATGCTACACATCTGAGGCAACTGACCAGGTGCAGTGGGGAGCATTCAGGCCCCAATCCCATCCCAGCAATGGCAATGATGAGATTCCGCCAGGATGACAAGCCATGGAGGCATAGTGCAGTAAGGCCCAATGCAAGCTAGAGCTGAAATGACCAGAGCTTTATGGTTACAGTTGTCAGAGTCTTAATATAGCATTAAGTGTTGATCCGCACATGACCTGACCATGGACTCAGCACCCAGCCCACCTATGGGAAACCACAAGATGGCATAGGATCATCATGGATGGAAGGCACTGCCTATCTTCCTGGGAGTTAAGGAGTGAAGCAGAGACATTTCCGATCAAGTCCTCCTGCTAAACACTAAAGTCTTTCTACATCCCTTCAGGGAATCATTGAAATAGAGACACAAATCATGCAAGCCGGTCTCTTTCCCAGCCTGATTCACACTGCCACTTTCAAAATTGTGACAGAAGGCTCCTACTAATATAAAGAAACCAAAACATGACTGGGTAGAAAAATCAAAGAATTGTACCCCCAATGGACAAAGGCAGAGAGGTAGAGTCAAGAGGCCACTGATGAAGAAGTAGCCTGCAGCCTTGCCATTGCCTTCTTTTATCCTCCTTAGGTAGACTGGAAAGAAGCCTTCTCTTCTACTGTTTTCGCTATTGGCTGGCTACCAGAGGAGGCATCCCAGGAGATTATGTTTAGTGGAAGGTTTCTTGGGAAATTAAACACAACACCAGAAGAGATCATGGTTCCTCTACACCACCCATGCCTCATTTCTGCAGCCAACAAACAGGAATCTGGATAAGTTTGGAATGTACTCTTGAAGATAGAATTTAAGACAGAAATATAAGCAAAGATAAGCAGTTTAAGACAGAAATATAACCTTGGTTTTGGAAATACCGATATATGGCTGTGAGTAAGAGGAGCTATGCATAGATGTGCTTAGAAACCACAAAGGTAGTCATGGATTGCAGGGATAGGACTTATGTGGGCCTACAAGTGTTGATGGACTGCAACTCTAAGCACTCCTAACCATTGTCTATACTGCATCTGGAGCATTGCATGCTTCCCATTTGTGGCTTTACTGTTACTAGTAATCAATAGTGCAAGTCATTCCTCTCTGATGTTGTAGGCAGAGAAAAAACAGAGCAAATCTTGATTATGTCCACATTTACATGTTATCTAAAACACATTAAGGATTTATCACAAGGGTCTTCAATCTATGGTCCTTCAGATGCATGTATCCACTAGCCTAATTCCAGAAGCAGTCAGTTGTGGCAAAAGTCATGTACTTCTCCACCAGCAGTATGCTTTGGAAGAAAACAAAGAGGGTTCTGTCCCTTTAGAGCTCAGTGGTCCCCAGTAATTACATCCAAAGAAGTACTGTCTTTCACCGAAGAAACTTTTTCCACCCGTGCTTTTCATCTTCTCTGGAAAGGCTGGGGAACACAATGTGCCATATCTGGTCTTGGAGTATTATATTGTTGAGGCTCCATGGTGAACCTGCCTGGAAACATCTTACTGGCAAGAAGATTAGGTGATAACTAGAAATGTAAATCTTTTCTAATTTTGTTTTTGCATGCAAGAATGAAAAATATTGTGAAATTTTGCTACCTTTTTCATGCAACTTCCCCCACTCCATTCCATGCAAACAGACACACATACATATTCTTCTCACTGAGAAGAAATTTTGTGAATAGTCCTTATTTCCCTGTTGATTACATATTTATTTATTTACTCTATACTCTACTTTTCCTACAGCGTGGGACATGAATTTAAAATACTTTAAAACAAAAGTCAGCTAAAGTTTAAAGAACTATTAAACAACAATTCTGGCTTAGAAACCACATGGTTAAAAACAGTTTCAACCTCATAATTGTATAAAAATAAATACTAAGCTTCCTAAAGAAGTGCAGAATCTTGGAATTTTATGGCTCCTTCCAATTTCAGTTAAACAAATCAACCACTCTGTGCCCAAGAACTTGAAGGACAAGACCAGTAAGCTTTAAATCAAAATCAGACCTCTTTTTTCAATGTGGACTCTTAGGTCTGTTTCAAAGGCAGACAGAAAATTAACCAATGATTAACCACCACCACCACCACCCTTACAGCAGTGTTTCCATGCCAGGAAATTCTGCTTTTTTTTTGTTTTTGTTTTTAACTTTGGCTGTCAATGAAATTGTTGTTATACAATGCCCAGAAAACATTGTGTTCTCTTTGTAAATAAATAATTTCATAAACAATTTGCCATGCTACTACTAATAATCATATATTCTGTGCATCATTTAACTAGAACAGCCAGCAATCCATATCTACAAGTCTGTATCCATGGATTCAACTGACAGGAGCAAAGATATATGTATATGTATGTATGTGTGTGTATGTATATTTGTATATGTATATATGTATGTGTAGTGTGTGTGTGTGTGTGTGTGTGTGTGTATACTTGTGTATACTGTGTGTGTATACACAGAGAGACAGAGAGAGAGAGAGAGAGGGAGAAAGAGATAAGTAACTTCAAAAAGCAAATCTTGATTTTGCCATGTGCCAAGCAACACATTGATATGTATGCATAACTTGCAGGATTTTTCCAGCAATAATTTTAGTTGTTCCCCTTTTATATAAGGAACACCATTTTACTATGTTATTATATACAATGGGACTTGAACATACACAGATTTTGGTATCCAGGGGTCTTGGAATCAAACCCCAGTAGATACCAAGGGACTACTGAGCACTGAAGTACGCAGAAGCACTGATAAGAAACACTGGCGATGCTAGCTGGTAGCAGATGAGAGACTGAACCTGATTTACAAGTAAAATATATGTGCAAAAAAAAAAAAAATGCTTTATATGAGAGAACATTTAAACATGTGACACCTGCTTGCTTTCAGAAATGGCAGTCCCTAAAGCACTTTACCATCTGTTTTTCCAAGAGTATCTTGAGGCAGTTTGAAACAATTTACTACAAATTTCAGAATTTCCGGCCCACCTGGTCAGCTGTAATCCAAAAAAGTAACTTTTCCAGCCTCTGCTAGTTGATTAGCTTAGCATCTGGCCATAGTAGGCAATAATCTTTTTTTTTTTTTTTTTTTTTGAGATTTGGGCTCTGAAAGCCCTATTATCAGACTATTTCCTTTCCCTCACCTTTTCTAAGTATTGTTTAGTTTGTTTCTCTTCTTCAAGTGCTAGCCAATTTTCTGTTTACTTATCATGTTTAAAAACCACCAGGGACAACAGTGACCCATGAAAACTGTCAAATAGGTTGTGTTTCTTCACTCTGTGCATACTTCCCTTAGTTTTTTCTGAAAACTGACTCTATGGAGATTACTTATCCTGCGACCCAGCAGTTGCAGTGCTAGTTGTCAGTCCTTCATCAGCCTGCCTGGACTGGATCAGGCCTATAGCAGAGCTGTTGGGTGCCTTTGGGAATCACTTCAGTGCAGACGACTTGAAGACAAGCCAACAGTTTCTTAGGTGCTGTCAGGCTGCTCTACCCAGTTGAGAATTCTCCATTTAAGCAAGCTGACAGCGAGGCTATCATCTGGGATCCCTATATGACAATTGCAGAATACTGATAGCTGAGGTGACTAATAGCATGTGAGCAATAGCTCCCTAGCTGGTTTTTCTGTATGTTTCTTCCTCTAAAAGAGATGGTAACTTATCTTATTTGGTTGTGGTAGTATTGTTATCGTCATCTTCTTTCTACAGGAAAAAAAAAGAGACGTGAAATGAATTCATCTATATTATCAGACTGCCGTACATCTTCCCCAAACTGGTGCCTCCCAGGTATTTGGGCCAACTGCTCCCACTATGTTTTAAGTGTTAATTTATTTGACTTATATCTCACCTGTCTACCAGAAATGAGGCTTAAGACAGCTGACAAGAAGAATGGGAAAAGGTACAAATAAAAAAAAAGTTTAAAAACTCTGATGTTGAAAGATAAATGAATTATAAACATTACTCTCTCTATATATGTATATGTGAGGATGGATAGATAGATAGATAATCAGAGGTAGCAGCCACATCCATGGTGACTGCTGTCTTGCAAGGGGAAAGGAATTAGTGGTGAATTAAAATGCAACTGAACAACACATAGCCTGAAATTCTCTATGACAGATTAATTATGAATGTGTAGCTACCTATTGTCTCCTAACCCAGCTCCCCAAATGTACTTTCTCAGCCAGCAAATGCACTGAGTAATGGAAGCCTGCTCTCTTTCAGTCCTCTTTCACCAGTGATCTACAGTATGATGAGAAGTTTCAGTAGGGGGCCCACTTCTGATTGTTCTAGTGCAGCTCACTGTTGGGGAACATTATCTTGCAGTGTCCTGATTGCCAGCAGAGCAAACCTCTGTTACTCAATGTGGCTGTTGGATGTCAAGGTAGGTTGGTGAGGGAGCATTTGAGATTGTAACAGTAATTTCACAATCATAAACATGACTACCAAGCAGTTATGAATGTATAAGTGTAGCTTATGCGTTTGTAGCTGCTCAACAGAATGAATCTGTTCAAAGACTCCTTCTAAGCAGTATGAGAACCAAAGTCATTGTCAGGCAGATTATGAGGCAGCTCTAGAGACAATAAGCTTATGCTACGAACTGGACATGTCAGAGCAAAAAGGAGAATTTCCACCAAACTGTGATTCTTTTAACCCTGATCCCTTACACCAGATGTTTCTCTGCTTTGTCTTCCCAACCTCTCCCCAAAACAGGGCTATTATGATAGCCATTAGCCCTTTGTCACCTAAACACTAAGACCATTAACTCTATCCAGATCTCATTGTTTGTATTGCAACTCTCATTGTCCACTTGGCTGGGAGAGCGATTCATGCCCATACTCATAGGGTATTTTTTAAGTATAAGAACCCTCAGTTTAGCGTGGTTCAGTGCAGTCTCTCGCCTTGCTGAATGCCACACTGTCCATTTGAGTCCTGAACAAGAATTGTTCTTAGGTGCCTACCTAAGCAACACTGCCTCTTTCTTCTCTTCTCTCTGGATTGGTAATTATCACCTGAACCCTAAAAGTCCTCTATCCATACTTTCCTCTGTTCTCCGTTGGTTAGTCCTTGTATGAGTGTGTGAGTGTTTTGATTGTTTGCATGCATGTGTGGTTTTCTCAATAAAACATATTTTTAGTTTACATTTTGGATTCTCTGGCTGGTTCTTTCCTGCATGATCCCATAAAACGTTGGTGAAAAGATCTCATTAAGTTACCATTAAGACACAGTCATTAAGACACCAGTGTCTTAACCTGTCAGAGACAATGGCAATGGCACCTAGCAAATAATTATTAGTACTCCACTAAAGGAGGCACAGAAAACCTCCGTTTGAATATATTTTACCATGAAAACCTTATGATGAGAGAATTCAAAAAGAATCAAGAGATAATGCCAGATCAACCTCCAGGTTGGATGGTGTACAGCAGAAGACAACAACAAGGTAGCACTGTGGCTAATTGTGCAAATGGACTGAAGCCAAAACACCATTCAGCTGTTGACATGCTCAGAAGTGAAAGGAAAGTCTAAAGTTGCAACGCACACATTATAGGGAGATGGAATGTGAGAAGCATTAATCAAGGAAGTTAGAGACAGTAAAGCAAGAAATGGAACATATGTACATCACAATACTTGGGCTGAGCAGGAATGACAAAGCCAGAAGTGGTCACAAGACTACTACTACTTTTGAAAAACATATATATCATTGTCAATGATGGTTACAATGTTAAATGGTTCAGCGTAGCCCTTTAGTCTATTTAACAGCTGAATCATCATTCCTGAGATTTCGTAGAGGTTTTGCCAAGTGTAGTCTACATAAAATGGCTTTGGGAGACATGCTACCCCAGGACCATACTTTGCCCACCCCAATCCATCTTATCCAAGAATCCCTGGAGCTGAAATATTGCTGCATGCTTCAGAATTTGCCCAAGAATCCTAATTTTCTAATTTCTAATTCTAATTTCTAATATGATGGACTTTAACAAATGCCTTCCCACTGCTTATTTTAGGAACACTGGAGCACTGCTTTGTTCCAAAGCAGAGTTCGTCCATTTATCCTCTTGCCCAATGAGCAGGGGCTCAGGAATTTCTGACCAATGGCTTCAGTGTCAACTGTGCAGTGAATCTACTCTGGGTTTTACTTTGATCTTTAAAGGAGCTATTTAAAGTGCTGAGTCTATTTTGAGGGAAGAGGGTTCTGCACCTTGGATAGCTTCTTTACAATTTAGATTAAAAGCCTGCATAGACTCCCAGCCCACTGACATGAAAGCTATAGTCTACCATTGTCCCTGGCAACTGGCCACACTGGCTAGGACTTACCGGAGTTGTAGTCTAAAACGTCTTGATTAGGAAAGACTGGATCAGGCCAACCACAAATTCTTGGGAACCCATATAAAAACAATCATCCATCCCTTCTAGCTTTGTCCCTCCATCCAAGTGGCACATTGCTTCCTGAACATGGAGATTCCTTTCAGCCTCCTTGGTAAATAAGCATTGTCAGTCCTATTCTCCTTTAATGATTCCTTCTTTTTTAAAGTTACATCTTGTCAGACAGCATTAATCAATAACCACTAATCAGAAATTATACTCACATGATTAATTATGTTAACCTCTCCTCAGTACTTGGGAAAGTTACTGTCTGATCTATTACTCCCATAATCTAGCAACCAGTCCGGACAGTTTCCCAAGCTTGGCTCCTCCATTTTCTTATCCATGTACATGGTGTGAACATCTATAGCAATGAAGCCATGCGGGAAGGCTTCTACATAGAAGGCTTCTACATAACTCCATAAGGGACCCATAAGTGCTACAACATCATGACACCACAGAGCTTTGTGTTCAAAGGCTTCTCTGCTACAGACATTTGCATTCTACATGTAAATGCTGTGGGACAGGGCATGTCAGGACAGCTCCACTTCTCACTCCCCCATTGATGGAATCAGTGGGCATAATTTCTGAAAAGGGCTAATTATGAAAGGCAAATTATATGTACTGGAGGTTCATGACGCAGCTGTAGTCCTGGAAATATATTGGAAAGATATCATGTAGGTGAGTCAATGTAGATGAATACTTAATGAAAATTATGTTCTTTTCGGCCCCCTCCCGTTTTTACCCCCCTAACCATTCTACTGGTTTAAACATTTTGCTTCTTGCATTTCCTACATGCCTTATACGCAAGAAAGCACTGGAAACAGAAAGGTTTTAGAAAGTCTCCAGTTAAATTTGAGCATCTTTTCCATTTGTTCATTAACAGAGACGTGTGCTGGCAAAAAAGGAAGTCATGTTCCCTTTGGGCTTTAGATCTCCATTCATCATTGTAGAAGCAGTCTCTTTTTACCAACAGGCATATCCCTCCCCACCCCTCTTCACACCATAAAAAAATTTAATGCATGAAAATATAGCTTGTAGGAAATCACCGTGCTGTTTTGAGAGAAGAGTGAGAAGAGGAACAAAAACTGATCACCATGGCAGCCATGAAATAACCTGTCAGTTCTTGCTACTTTTATAAAAGGGGGGATGTAGAACTGTGACAAA
The DNA here is from genome assembly GCA_948472985.1 of Iguana delicatissima. Lineage (NCBI taxonomy): Eukaryota > Metazoa > Chordata > Lepidosauria > Squamata > Iguanidae > Iguana > Iguana delicatissima. The sequence continues at coordinate 1,546,206 of CAOKZL010000322.1, read as the reverse complement.
ATACTGAAACTCAGTATCCCAGGGACTGTGCATTTCTTTCTCTCTTGGAGCCAAAATGACAATTGCCTAAGCTTACTGACACAGTAACTTTCTTGTAATTTAGCAGGGAATATATCTCCATGGGTTATAGGACAGAATATATTTGAGTTATCATATGCATCTGGTCTATGATGTCTTTTCTAAAAGAACAAATGACCACAGCAGAGAAAGCACTGTATTTTTATCAAGTTTATCATGTAGAACTTGTTTGGAAATAAAGAGATACTGCCAGAAGTCAGCTCATTCCTTAAGACTGGGGTAGAGAGGTGTAATGTAATGCTTTCCAGGTGTTTGGAGCTGCAAAACCCATAATCTCTGATTCTGAGACATGTTGGCATAGGCCGATGGGAGTCAAATGACCTGAGGCTCTTTCGCACTACACAATTATGGCATTACAATTCCACTTTAGGTGCCATGGATCCATCCCACGGAATACTGAGGTTTGTAGTTCAGGAAAATGTAATTTAGAATTCTCAGCCAGGAAATTCTAGTGCCTCATTAAACTGAAAGTCCCAGGGCTCCCTAGGAGGTAGCCATGGCAGTTAAAGAAGAATTATAGTACTCTGATTGTGTAGTATGAAAGAATTCCTGGTTTATTACCCCTGTATTAAGATGCTGATACAGGGATATATTTTTAAAAAAATGGGAAGAAGGTAGGGGGACTGTCACCCACTTCTTCAATTGCAAGAGCGTTTCTTCACTTGTAGGGATGTGTCATTTTTGCATCATTTTTGTAGGATTTTGTCCTGCTTTGTTTCCACAGAAACTATATCTTTAAATATATGCTTTCTCTCAAATTATTTCAGTGCGTCAGTACATTTCTTCAGGTGCAAGGTGTGAATGTTGATGTTCTTTTTGTGTGATTCTTTTCTACTTTATACACCTTTGTATACCTTTCTCTCAGAGTCTGTTTTGATATGTTCACTTTCTTTCACAGCAAATGGCAATGCACAAAATATGGTCTTTGGCAATGTTCCAGTGCACACATTAGTCTGAGAGATACAGATTAGGTCATTTCATATAGGAATTCACAAAGGTCTAATCCCTCAAGCATTCTTAGGTCAAAGCATAAAGCATAAAGCTTAGAACCTTTCTGCCCTTTCTGCTTGGCAACACTATAAAACAAGAAAAGGAGGTTATGGGGGGGGAGTTGCATGTGTTGGACTATGTATAGAGCAGTCACACAATCAGATCAAGGGAATCTGCATTGAAGCAAGAAATACGTACACAAGTGAAAATGCTCATTTCTCATTTCCATGGTATCAGTAGCTGATTCACTGAAATACCTAAGAAGTTATTTTTCTCCATCTATATTAGACATCTATTGAAACCATTGACCATATGGTTAAGACAAATCATTGTGCTTGTGTATTCTGTTCATTCTGCCTGTGAAAATGTGAAATATAGTAATTTGGAAATGTGACAGATAGTAATAGATCTCTCAAGCACAGTAATCAAGTGGGCAAGGCAGAAGTTGAACAATAACCAATCCCATGCCAAACTATAAACTCAAAGGTTTAATAGAGTAAGAAACAAGCTTAGTCTTCATTGTAATGCTTATGAAGTAACTTTCCTTGCAGATACTTATGTACAGTCAAAAACAAGTGGATCTTCTTAAGAAAATAGAAAGGGTAAGCACTACACAGTATCAGGAAAAAAAAGTTTTGCATCATTGTTAGAAGAGATGTTCTAGAAAACTTGTGCTCTTGTGGAGAAACAGAAGAAAAAAGATATCTGCAGGTTATGATGTTGCAGATAGAGATCGAGTGTAGAAACATGAGCTCATCGTAACTATACTGTGCTTGAACTCATACAGAGTTACATGGAAACTAAAACTTAGCAAGTATAGGCATGTAAAGTTTGATTAGTCTAACAAAGTAATGATGAACGAATAGAGTGCAAATAATGCTTTGTATCAACAGATGAGATCTACAGTATACTTGTCAGGGAAATATGTGCTCTTGGAATAAAATAGCTTTGTTTGTTCATTGTTTTGTTTTGAAAACTGAAGAGAGACTAAGGCTACAAAAAGGAAGTAAACTATGTGACTCTTTGTAGTTGTAACAATAGTTCTAGAACTGTACATGTTTCTTTGCAGATATGAAAATGCTGCAAGAGTTATAGGAATATTAGATTAAAATTTCTAAAAATCATCAGGGTTTAACTTTTTAAACTACAAACCACAACTTCTTGCTGGGATGTGTCTTTCTTATCACATGTCATCAGTGAATACCACTTCACATATCAAGAATGAAATTTTAGCAACATGTCTGCTGAATTCTTCTGTTTTTGCTGGTTGGAAAGAATTGTGCTGATAACCCTCTGCAAAGTTAAGGAAATGCACTAGAAAGAAAACAAAATGCATAGGCCTAAATCCAATAACTAGTCCAACCTTAGTAGGCCCATTGACTTAATGGCTGAAGGGTAAATCAGCACTTCTGTACATCCCATTGGTTCAGTAGGTCTTCTCCAGTTAGGACTAGCAGTTGGATTTAGGCTATAGGAAATTAAAATTGAGATTTTTAAAATATGTTGTTATCTGCAGAAGTAGTCAAAATAAAGTATATACCGTAGGACCCCTGTATCCGCAGGGGATTGGTTCCCACCCACCCCCACAGATACTGAAATCCGCAGATACAAGTGAACGCCCTGTCCCCTGCCTGCCCCAGGCCGATCGTGATTGGGCCGGGGCCAGTCACAGGAGGTGGTGAGGAGCGCAATCCTACACTCCCCGCTCTTTTCCTGCCACCGTGGTGGGAAAGATCGGGGAGCGTGGGATCACGCTCCTCACTCCTCTCCCACCTGCTGCTGCCATGGTCGGGTTGGAAGCGAGAAGCAGGATGCAGCAAGCAGTGCAATCCTGCCTTCCTTACTCCTCTCCCGCCCACCGCCTCCACCATTGGGCCCAGTGTGAGGGGCAGGAGGTGGCAAGGAGCGTGATCCCACCCTTCTCACTCCTTTCCCACCTGCCGCTGCTGCAATTGTGGTGGCAGCGGGGAGCCAATCTCAGATAACTGAATCTGTGGATAATGAATCCACAAATACAGGGGTGCTAGTGTACTTCCAAAACACAGAATACAGTCCTACATGGGTTGAAGGGACATGAGAATACATTACCAATATGTCAAAAGTTGTGAAAGAATTAAAAAAAAAACCACCAAAAAGGTTAAGCTTTAAAATAATAAAATTACAAGATTCAAATATACATATAACTTCCAGGCAACCATATGGGTTTCTAACGAGCCTAAGGAAACAAAGCACAGGTGTGACTTATTAATGTTCCACAGGCAGGATATTGTAAGCCTACAGCATTGCCACTAACATTGAATACCCCAGTAACATTCAATATACAAATTAACAGAAAGTTGCCAGATAAAGCATGGTGCCATCTTTCTTGTTTTGCAGAGCATGGGTGTGTATAGTGGGATGCTGGTACTTGACTTTTTATGGGGTGGGGAAATATGGAAATACAAAGAAATATAGTGCAAAAGAAAATACATCACCATGTTAAGCACCTAAATACCGCAGGAATAATAAACTTTTGCAGAAGAAAGATCTTTAGCTAAAAATATCTGGCAGAGAGCCAAAGCCCAGCACCTACGCACATGTAACTCAGTGCACTAACGTGTCATTCTGAACAAAAGTACCTGAAAAGCCACGCATAATTGATTTTTAAAGCAACTAAGAATATATTTCTATTGTATGTGAAGAACAAAAGGTGGTCAGAAGACAGTGAAGAAAAATATGACTTGCTTCTCCCCACCAACTGTCATCTTCCACCCCCATGGTACCCATGTTCTGGTTAATTTTAGACTGCTCACCCTCTCTCCTCGGTTTGGTCTTCTCTGTTAACCCACAGCTCCTATACTGAAGGACATGCTAACTTTATGTGGAAAGTCTAGAAACTGGTATGAGGTGATGTCAGCAGCTGGTTCTGGCAAAAAAGTTTAGAGGTAGAGGAGACAAACCTAAATGGGCCCTTGATTAGTAGACATTGGCTACTGTCAGTAGACTGATGGTCAGTAGACTGGTGGATCTGCTTTGGCTTCCTCTGGACTGAATTCCTCAAATAGGTTAAGCCCTTTAGATATCTTCTTTAAAGGCTGCATTAAAACCTGGAGTATTCACCACTCCACTGACATGAAAGCCACCAGCAGCTCCCGGTATTAGGAACTTTGAGGCTCAGTCGTGGTTCAGTGTTAGAATATGTGCTTTGCAAACTGAAACATGATTCAGTCAGACAAAAAGCAGATCAGGAAACGGGGATTCAGTCTGTGCTAGATGGGGTTATACTCCCCTCTGCACCCTGGGCATATTCCTGGACTCGGTCCTTAGCATGGAAGAACAAGTTTCAGTGGTGGCTAGGAGTGCATTTCTATGGTTAAGACATACGATCTATTTAAGGAATGCATTTCTACAGTTTAGACTTGTGATCTACCTAAGCCCATTTGTTAAGACATTAGTTCACATGCATGATGTTTTGCTAACAATAACATGGTCTCCATAGGACCGCCTTTGAGGAGTTTTCGGAAATCTCAGCTGTTCCAAAATCTGCAGCCAGATTACTAACCAGGAAACATACAACTTTATTTCAACAGCTCTGTGGCTGCTGGTCTGTTTCTGGACACAATTCAAAGTGCTGGTTATTTTTTGCAAAGCTATAGAGCTCATGTCCAGGCTATGAGAAGGACCATATCTTCTTATATGAGCCTACCTTTGAGATCTTCTAGGGAGGCCCTTTTCTCCGTCCCACTACTCTCGCAGGTACACCTGGTGGAAACACAAGAGTGAGTACCTGCTCCCAGGCTTTGGCATCTCCTTCCTAGAGAGAGGTTAGACCAGCACCCTCTGTGTTATCTTTTCATAGGCAAGTGTTCAAGCAGGGCTTTGGAGGTTGAGTGAGAAAGGATCTTTCATAAAATGTGGCATTGTTTATACTAATTGTTGTTTTAACAGTCTTATTTTTAACTGCTGTTAATTCTATCAAAAATTTCATTATATTTCAATATTTGCAAGATGTGAAATTTTTTTAGCTGTATCTCCTTTAACTTTACAAAGCTGCTTTCAGTCCCAGACTGGGAAAAGGGTGGGAAGTAGGCATTATAATACATTTTTAAACAATAACAATACTTGCATATAAACAAGAACAATACTTGCCTCAGCAGGTAAGTTTGGGAAATATTCTGTATGTTACCCAGGAGACCCACCGCCATTCACTCACCTAGAAGTGCCCCAATTTGACAGGATAGTCCTGATTAATCACATATTGTCTCACTCTTCTGGATACTTTTAAAATGTCCCAGCTTATTTCTTCCTCCCACTTTCCTTCTTAGTCCTTAGTCTTCCAGAAATTTCTTTCATATTGATTAAGTGAAGCTGAATCAATCCACACATCCTCATGCACAGGTTGCTTCATTGAAGGCCTGCTTACCCCAGTGTTCATGACTGTGTGGCAGAGATAATGTGATGAAATGCATAAAGACCTGGATCTGGTTGAGAGAGAAGTGAATTCAGATCACTTCTCAGGCATGCATGACAGCCCTGGCAAGCCTTAGTCCAGTCACCTTCTCTTAATCAACCCTACCTCCTTGGATTGCTACAAGACTATAACATGGAACAACTTCCATATCTCCTGGAAGGAAAAATGGGATGCAAACATGGGAGACTGTAATATACATCAGATCCATGCATTCTTTGACAACAAAATTTTGCATTACCATGGTTCTATTCTTGCTGTACCCTTTACTTACTTACTTACTTACTTGCTTATTTATTTTTAAAAAGCTATTTAGCTATCACTTACCAAGCATTTACTTAACTATAGAAAAGTTGCTCAATGTATCCAGCAGTTTGATTAAAGCATTTGTCTAAATTCATCAGGAAAGGTTCTATTTTGAGCATCTTCCCACAAGACGTCATTAGTGTAGTAGCTGCCTGCAATTCATTGCCTTTTGTCGGAAAAGACTGACCTCAGCAGAGATAACTTCACAGAACCGGGGATATCCAGTGTTACATTTAGACATTCAGGCCAGTCAGCAACTCTACATGGAGATGTAGAAAAGCACAAGAAGAGAAAAATGTGGTGCTATGATTGCATTTTTTTAACAGTTAAATCATAAAAAGAACTCTCTAAGACTGGGGCTCAGTCTTATACTGACTCACATGAGAGCTACTAAACTCCATTGAACTTACTTTTACACACACACACACACACACACAGGATTACTCTGTTAGGCTTATTGTTAAAATGTATCTTCTACTGTTACTATATATAGTGTTTCCCCTTCAAAGACCTGTTTTTATTAAGAAAACTACTCTGTTTTAAAATAATGTTCTTTGTTGTTGTTATTTCCTGTCAAGTTAGCTTCAGCTTATGGGGACCCTATGAATGAGAGAGATCTCCTGCGCAGAAAAAGCAGTTTTCTATCATCCAAACATTTTTGAATATTCTTTCCATCCCTAGTTCTTGCAAACTCTTAGCTTCCATTATTGAATTAATCCATTGGTAATGTGATCTTCCTCTTTTCCTACTGCCTTTCATTTTATGTAAGGCTTTAAATGTTGATTTATCATTTGGCAGATGCTTTAAATGTTGATTTATCATTTGGCAGATTAAAAGGCAGCAATCACTCGGCAGACTAAAAAGTGATAGACAAATGGAAAAATAGATAGATAGACAGACAGACAGATAACATACTTGGGCCTTTTCCGCATTTCATATTTAAAACGGGGCGGCGCGTCCTCCAGCGAGAACATTTACACTTGGGGGCGAACTGGATCTGGACTACTTAATGTTTGTCCGGACTTCAGCCCGCTCCAGAACACCCAGAACTGGTGGTACCCCGTGCTATTGAAAGACCGATTAAAAGATGACTTTCAATAGCCCGGCGCGCCCCAGTCTGTCACTGCCCTAAAGTGTAGATTTGCAGGCTCGCGCCAGTGCGAGGCTGTAGATCTTCCGGGGGTGGGCTTCTGGCTGGCGAGCTTCTCCAGTTGGTGGAGAGCCTCCGCCAACCGGAAGCCTCCATTTTCGTCTCCAGAGAGTGTGTAGCGCAGGCACGCGCTGCTCCGGATCGTCGTGGATCATTGGAGGGGAGTGTGCCAGTCCGGTGAGTAACGGACTGCCTCATTTCCCCCTCAAAGTGCGGAAAAGCCCTTGGACTCAGGGTTATCCACTGAGGCTAAATGGTGTCAAAGAACAGATAAAAGGAGGATTTCCTTCCCATAGCATTTAGGCCATTTCCACACTAAAGTATTATAGTGCTATTATTCTGCTTTCAACATTCCATGCAGTTTACGGAGGGACCTCAATGTGGAAATGGCCATAGTTAAGCTGTGGAACTCACTGCCACAAGATATAATTATGATTGCCAGCTTGCATATCCTAAAAGAAGGACTAGATAAGATCGTGAAAGACTCAATTAAGGAAGACACAGCCCTGAGTCTATAAGATCTGAACAGTGCCTCAGAGGTCCCTCATTCATATGCTCACCATAAGTCAAGTTTAACTTGATGGCACTTAACAACAACTAGAATCTCTAGCCTACTAGTCACATTGGCTGTGGATGCTTAGAATTAGCCAGCCCAAGGATTCAAGGTTGGAAACTAAGGTTTAGAGACAAACTATAGCTTTTAAACGGTTTTCTTTCCTGTTTTGAATTCTCATGTTGCCTGAGCTGAATCAAAATGGGTTTGAATGGAGTACAGAAACTTGAAAAATCCACACCAGGGATGATATAGGGATGACTGTATATATCATGTGCACCATGGTAGTGGTGGTGATGGTGGGAAATTACTTATTCTCTGATTCCTGACACTAGGTATGGGTGATTGTTGCACTGGACTCAGTTGTTGACTCTTCATTCACTTCCAGAGCCAGTTTGTACTCTTCCAGTCTCTGGTGCTAAGTGTAAGTAGCATTGGCATTGCTCTCGGAAGGTGTAGTTAGTCTTTCTGTAGAAATTTTCCCAATATATTTTATAGGAATTTCCCAAAGGAAAATTGAATTGACAGTGAAAGAAATCATCTCATTGAATTTAAACAGGCAGCTTTCTATTTCTTTGAATTATTTGGCTATTAAAAATGTCTTTGCCGTCTGAGTACCTTCACAGAATACTATGCCAGACGCAGCTTTCCTGAACTGTGATTTAATAATATCCCATTTAATGAAACACATTTTTAAAGATATTGAAAGGCATTTCATGACCACAAAAAACTCTTTTTCTAATCAGAGTATTTTAACAAAACAAACTATGATAAATTTGCTTTCAAGGTGTTAGCACAAATCTAAAACTAACAAGCTATTCAGTCCACTATCTCTCTTTCACTAATTGTTTGTTGTGATTTTGCCCTTGGATGGTAACAACTCTTTAAAAGCACACTGTGTTCTGACTGTCTAAGTAGGCTGTGACCTTTCTCCATTTCAGATATTCACCTGGGAAAGCACAGATCCCTATTTTGTGAAATTATTTTAACACCTTTAATATGACTGTTTTTTTAACCAGAAGGGCTGCATTCTCTAGCCTTTGCAGTCTGTACATTGTGTTAGGCATAATACGATCATCCCCAGTTGTTCTCGAACATCCAAGTTTCTCATAAAATTATGAGTTCCTTAACATAATGATAAAATCGGTATTGATGGGCCCATTGCTTAGTATACCTTATATTCCCATCCAATGGCAGAGTGTTGAGTCTATTCTCCATTCAACCGTGGGATACACAAAGCTTGACCAGTGGCCTAGAACATTATCTAAAATCTTCTCAAACACAGTGAGATCTCAAGGTAAATTGTTGACATGGGAAGGCATAAAAATTGACAACCATTATCCTTGGTACTCTTGGTCAATCACCCCAAAATCAATGAATCTGGCTTTCAGAAATACACCTCAATTGTGACTGGTAGGTAAAAGAAGACCATAAATATTTCTGAACAGAAGAACATGACAATCAGATGATACACCACTTTAACTTTCTAATGAGGATATTTGTAGGCACAGGTTTACCACTTCATCTTCTATTTAGAACTAGGGCTTATACCCCCAAGGAATTGAAATTAAGTAGATTTCAATTTGAACAGAGTTGATCTGCACTTCTTAGACTAAAGTGTGAATTAGAACTGAATAATTCCCAGACTTTGGAACTTCTCTAGTGTTCTGGCAGAACGCTGAACTCAAAAGCTTCATCAAACTATATTTTAAAAGGCACATTTTTAACTATATTTAGAATAGCTAACTATCTTATAGCATATACTTAAACTGAAATACAAATTCTTAAACAGATTAAAGCAAATGGGAAAAAAACATTTGTTTGTGAACATTCCAGTTTGTTCATGAGCACAAGTTTGGGCTATAGAATTTGATTTTTTTTAAAAATTGTTCTAACACTAAGTATAGGCCTCAAAAGCAGAATCCAGCAGTAGCAGTGAGATGGAGTTTGAAGGAAAATCAGGAAGAGTGGAGCAGGAGCTACTAACAATATGTGGATCAGGCAAGGAACAGATGGTAGACCCCATAAGAGCTCTGTAGGGAACTTCTACTCAATGAAGCACACTGTTTATAGTAAGGTCAGAGTTGTTGTTTAATTATACAACAGTATCACATGAAACATATGGCAATGTGAATGCCATACACAAAAGATTTGTTCTGCTCATATTTATATAAGGCCCTTACAAAATTGTAGAGCTATGATTCCATTTTAACTGCTGCGGCGGTATACTGTGAAAACTTATGGTTTCTAGTCTAGTGTGGCACCAGAACTCCAAATTCTAAACATCCCTCCCTCAACTGCCTATTCCAGGATTCCATAGGTTGTTCCCATAACAATTAAAGTGAAATCATAGCACTATAATCATCTAGACAGAGGTTTGTTGGAACTATAACATTTACTCATTATTGATCATTGCTCATTATTTTGTTGCACGGTAAGAAACATGTTAAGCACATTCACAGGTCTTGTAAAAAGTTTAAAGGTCACTGCAAATTTGGGTCCCCCCGCCCAGGCAAGTTCCGAATTTGCCAAACAAAGATTATGGATGAATACTACAATTGAAAATAGCCCTTCAAGATATGGAAGGTCTTCTTCCACTTCCAGATGTGCTAGTAATCCAGCAGTAACCCCCCATTCCAAAAGGAGTAGGGAAGATAATTTTCACCAGTTCACACTTGCAGTTGCACCCTCTTGTGCCTCTTCTAACCCTTTAGAGCAGCTTTTAAGAGGGTGCATGCATGGAACTCGAGGGGGGAACGTGCAATCAGGGAAAATCACCTTCTGCTCTTCTACTCGTAGAAGATGATCCAGTGCAATGCAATGGAAGAAGTTTATTAACTGTATCCTATAGCATGCATCCGACACGTGGCAAATTTTGCTGAAAGGTTGTTAGTGGACTGAATATTTTAAGTGTGACATTTGGGAAAAAAAATCTTTAAAAAACAAACATCTAGATATGACGCTTGCCCTTTCAACCCCAAATTTGAAGTATTCAAGGATTGCCATTTTTTTTTTATTTCTAAGCCCTTTCCACAGCTTACCTTCTTGCAACAGCGTCCAGTGGCAATCCCAGCAGTGACTATGCCAGGAAGGAAGTGTGATGGCAGCACTCCCCTCCACACTAGACCAGCTCCCTGCAGAAGGGAGTATGATGGATACACTGCTTCCTTCCACAGCACAGCCCCGTGCTTTCCCAGGCTGGCTGGGGCAGGAAATACCGCCATTGCACTTCCTGCCTTCCACAGGACAGGTAAAGTGTAGGATGGTGGCATGATCATGTGTCATTGATGGGGAAAGCCCATCAATGATTTAACCTGTGATTTCATCTTCTGGGGATGTGAGAGGAGCAGGACCGTGATGACATCACACAGAAGCATCATCGCAGTTCTGTCCTTCTCCCATCCCCATTGCAAGATGAGAGGGTGCTTCAGAAAGGGTCTAAGAGTTTTTTAATTACAAAAAATGTTATTATGTGCCTAGGCCAGAGGCCACTGATTTCCCTGGATTTCAGCTTTTGTATAATACCATCTAAATATAAATCTAATTAATAGTCCAAACTAGAATATACCCATTGAATGAAAGAACATACAAAAGTGTTCATTTTCACTGAGTCAATGGGTCTAAACTAGTTTTGACTAACCACGGGCTTTTAGCGAGCCTTGGTTGTCCCTTGATGAACAGCCTATTTCCTTTGACATGGTTTATTTATGAGCTGACAGTAAGGACTAAAGGGGCACTGCATTGGAATGTTCTATAGTTGCTACCCTGCCATGTTGGCTGTGTATAATATTTCTGTGCCAGACACACAGCAATTCCACGTGCCACTGGGGTGGATTCCTGCTGTCGAGTGTCTAAATCATTTTGCTTTAAATGTTCTAATCTTGTTTGTTAATACATATCATTGGTACCTTATTGTCTTTAAAGCTTTCAGCGTAGAATTGTGGATGTGCTTTTTTTGCCCTGATTCCTACTGTGAAATTCTAGGATTCAGGTGAAATTTGGATGTTTGTCAATAAATCAGTGCAGGCTGTCTATGTGGCTGACTTGCCACCCTTAAATGATGAAGAGAACAGCATATTTCCAGTCCCTGTCACTTCGTTAATCCATGTTTGTTCCATCCCATTTCTGTTTTGATCTATGATTTTTAAAAACAAAATATGCACAAAGAAATACACTTAAATATTTGGGATCCAAAGAAATTTCTTTGGCATCTATGGCTCCTACTTATCAACAATTTACATGAGTACTTATCAAAACTGAACAGAAAACGACCTCGTTTTACTTGAGGAAGTAATATTTGAAACAGAAATGTTTCACCATTTTCTGAGGACCTTTCTGCACTACACTGTTACAGTGCTATTATTCCACTTTCAATATCCTATGGAATCCTGGGATTTGCAGCTTTGGGAGGGACATTTAGAATTCTCAGCCAGAGAGCTCTTTGGCCTCAGTAAACTATGAACCCCCAAATTCCACAGCATATTGAAAGTAGAATAATAGCACTGTAACAGTATAGTGTGGAAATGGCTTTTAACTGAAGTCAAGGGCATCCTGTTCTCAAACATCAACAATTTCATTAAATCTGCAGAACATACCTCAATGTCATGTGCAAAGAAATAAAGACCTATGGTACTATTTATTATGTGTGAGATGAGTGCATTGCAAACACTAACCCAGTACATCTAGTTCAAAAGAGTTAATATTTACAGATTTATTTTTGCTTGTATTTGCCCTGTTGATGGCTTAGATGCAGATGATGAACTGTGGGTCTTGATGTCCTTCGTTTCCATATTATAGATTTTTTTTATTCTGAAAATTAACCTTGCTTTGCTTCATTGCAAGAGAATTAATTTTCATCTATGTGGTTCATTATCAGAGGGAAAGAAAAGATAATGAAATCTAGGAAGGAAGAATTTCACACGGCTCCACCTCTGTCAATAGTACAGCTTCTTCTTGTAGAATTAAGCCCAAGACAGGAATACCTCAGGAGTGTGGAGAGAAAGCTGTGCTGGCCACTCTTAGGCAGATGACTTTGAGCACAATCCTAACTGATAAAGACCACTAAAGGCCAGCAGACCTGACACTGGCCTGGCAGACAATATACTGAATCCAAATCCATTCCACCCTTAAAATGCGAGAAATGACCTGGGACTTCCCTTGACCTGGCCAAAATGTGTGCTAGCTTTGTGGCTGTGTCCCAAGACTAGAAGAGGTTTGAATCTGACATAACACTCCTTCCTCATCCTGTCCCTTCTCCCTTCCCCTTTTTAGCTCTTTTGCTGGCAGATTTTAGTCAGTAGAATAGTTCTTCAGAGTGATTGTTCCTTTGGTGGTTCTCTGAGACCAGTGAAAAGACTTGTGACTTATCCTAACTTCCTACAGTCAACACAGCATTAGGTTAGGAATGTACTGATTACGTGCTAAATTTTGAGTGAAAGTAACATGTCACCTTATAAAAAAAGTTTTGCAATAATTAGTGTGCCACAATCTGTATGCTAACCTTGGGAGTGATACCCGGGGCTGCATTAAGGTTTTTGTAAGCCCTAGGCCCTCTTGTATTTTGACTCTTCACCTCAGCAAAATATCACTGGGGATATTTTCATAGGCCCTAAAATGTTCATAGGCCTAAGACACTGTGCCTAAAGTGCCTAATGGATAATGCCCTGAATGAAACCCATTTAACACCACAAGACTCTCTTTTGCGTAAACCTACATAAAAATAAATTGTAAAATTTGGTATTCTCTCCAATGTGTAAAATACTCTGTTTTGGTAACCCTTATGATTAAATGAGTTCCAGCCATTTATTGACAGATTCCAAAGAAGTTTTGAATTTTCTTTCTTGAAAAGCTGCTAGGAATCCCTGTTGAAATGAAAGCAGAATTTCAAAAACTATTTGTGACATATTAGTGTAATTAAGAGGTGTAATTACAAAAAGACAACAACAATATGTACATCTGAGTCCTTGTGCACATGAATACACATGACATCACTTTTTGTTCTCATTTAAAGGAGAGGAGAACAATATACACTATTTTTTAATGAATGATAAATGTTATTGTCTGTCTTCAAATCATTTCCAAATTATGGAGACCCTAAAGTGAACCTATCACAGGGTTTTCTGGGCGTTGAAAGTGTGTGACATACTCAAGGTCACCCAATGGGTTTCTGTGGTCAGGGAATCGAACCTGGTCTCCTGGGTTGTAGTCCAATGCTCACTACACTAGCTCTCAATGTTAAATGTTAATGAATTTTAAATAGTTTTTAACTCTACAGATTGTTTAATTATTTTTCAAATTATATATGTAATAGATATACTGATGTTTTTGTACATTTTTGATCTATATTAGTTTTAATAATTTGGAAACTGCCATGAATCCCACTATAAAGGAAAAGGAGGAATAGAAGTGAATAAGATGATGATGATGATGACAACCGTATTGAAAAACTCTTTCCAAGTATATCCATGAGAGTTTTAATTTAATGGAATTGCTCAGTTCAGATATCTGACAAAAGAAATATTTATTATTGAACACATTCTCTAATGCAGTAGTTCTCAACCTTCCTAATGCTGCAACCCTTTAATACAGTTCCTCATGTTGTGGTGACCCCCAACCATAAAATGATTTATTTATTATTTACAATGCCTCCCCCCCCGGCAAAGGCCACCTCACCAGCCAGGAACACAGAGGGCAGGCAGGGAGGGAAAGAGGAGCCGCACGTCTCCCCCAGAAAAACTCTGAGAAACCCCCCCCCGGGCTCTGTTCCTGCTTTGCTCTCATTTCCGCTGGGGGGGGCAGTGTGGGAAAAGTTTCCAGAATGTCGACCCTGGCTGGGGAGTGGGGAGAAATCCCAGCACCTTTGTCTTTTGCGCCGGGCGCATCTCCCCCCCGGAAAAGCGCCGCCTTGTGGCCCGCCGGCCCTTCTGCAGCGCCCTCCTCTGTGGCGAGTGGGGAGGGGCTGTGGCAAGGAGGGGGCCTGCCCCCCGTGCTGCTGCCGCCCCCCAAGCAGGCCCATCAGACAGGAGTTCTCCCGGTAGTGGAGAAGGGGAGCAGTTTCAGTCCCTTCTGAACAGGGGGCAGGAGGACATGAGCACGTGGCTTGCGCTTGCGCACCACCACTCCTGGGCCTTTTCCGCATGTTACCTTATCACGGAGGTGGGGGCTGCCATTCGTGCAAGCAGGTTCTTGCACAAGGTACTCTCTTCGCTGCATCTTCGTCCCGCAGCTGGATTCCTGGTCACGTGACTGCCCCACCCCTTCCTCCCCCAGCGCAGCCTACAGCTCCCAGGCTGCACTGCAGAAGGAAGGGGCAGGGCAGTTGCGCAACCAGGAAACCAGCTGCGGGACGAGGAGCAGTGAAGAGAGGGCACCCCCACCTCCACGATAAGGTAACGTGTGGAAAAGGCTAGGAGTGGTGGTGCGCAAGCGTGAGCTATGCGCTCGCGTCCTCCTGCCCCTTTGGCGGGAGTGCGTGCGGCCACACATGCTCCCACCAAAGGGGGCAGGAGGACGCGAGCGCATGGCTCGTGCTTGTGCACCACCACCGATGAGGGAATGGAACCTAAGACCATTGGAAATACGTATTTTCCGATGGTCTTAGGCGACCCCTGTGAAAGGGTCGTTCGACCCCCAAAGGGGTCGCGACCCACAGGTTGAGAACCACTGCTCTAATGTCTATAAAATCCTCTGATTTGACCATTTTTATTTAGGTTTCAGGAAATTCTTGTATAAGTGCCCATTTAAATTGCTAAGATCTAAACAGTTTTACTGCAATATTAACTAATGACCAATTGTGTAGGTTATAGGTAGTCATCCATTAATATTTATTTCAGCAATAACTTTGGTGACAAGACATCTGTGACTTTCAGAATCTGTTTTTTTTTTTAAAGAAAAATGATTGTCAGATTTGTGTTGAGATATTGGGCTATTTACAAATATGCACACTGAGTATAGGGAAACAGTCATATCTCTAGGCTAGTATGACTCCTTTAGTGGCTACATTGCAACTTCAAACTTTTCTCTTCTTTCACATAGTGAAATCAAAAATGCATTTACCAATTGTAACTGAGGAGGTAAATTTATCCATTAGTGCCTGTTAAGGTATTTACCTCCATTAAGGTATTTCCCTTGCACTAAATCTGCCCACTTAATCTGCCCAACATTATATCAATGGCCATTAGCAACAATCAAGCTTAGAGAGTATTAGTGATTTTGACCCATGATGTCTATTACCTGACTCAAGAGGGAAAGTACTGGTTCTGGAAAATGCTTTCCTCACACATTCCTCTATTGCAGATGCAAAATTATTTATTCTGATTTTGGTTTTAGCCAAGTCCAAAAAAGAAGTCAATCCCTCTTTGATGTCACCAGGGCTGGGAGAGAATTACTTCCTACCCTTTCCCCTCCCTCCCACTTAACTCCATGAGACAAATTGGACAAGTATAAAGAGAAAGAAAGAGATCAGAAAGTCATGCAGGCAAATGGAAAGAAGGAAATGGGTGAATCACTGTGGGATCAGCCAGAGATCAGCAAGTGTTTTGCTCCTGATAGCGATAAGGAGATGATTTTAGGCAGAACTGAAATCTGAGACAAACCAGATGAGTTTTCCATGCCTAGTTTGAAGACCACCCAGAGAATTTTATCACACAATCCCTACACAAATGGTAAGAAATGGCCTCAGACTTACCTGGGAGCCAATTTTGTAGAGACTGCCTTAGATGGGGTATAGTGACCTCTTCTTCCAAGGAGACCACATGATTCTCACAGGTTTCCCAGTGTGGTCTGAAAATGACCCAAGCTGTCCTGGATGAGCCTGGCTCTTGTCTAATCCACCAGGAAAACATAAATTTCTTCAACATTCAGCCTTCATCTAGGCTTTGGATTTCTTCCAGCACACTGTTCCTCAGCTCTTACGCTTGTGTTTTGGATTGTGATGCTTATTTGTCACAAATTTTGGCAGCCTTGTGGGGGGTTGGATAATTTTTGGGTAGGAAAATGGGTCCAGTGTTCCTATCATATCCAATCAAGAGTCTCCTTGAGGAACTTTGACAGCACAGGCAACAAGGGTAACACCCAGGTCAGAGGCAATTGACCCTCCCAGGTAAAAGGGGAATCACATCATGGCTTCCCCTCATGAAAATTCCCATTTCTGTTATTCCATGTTCACCCAGAAAGTGGACCAGGAGAACTTGTTTCATCAGTTACCAGACACAGTGCCTCTACAGTTCTAACTCATAAAGTAATGAGCTTTTATTTCCCAAAATAATGCTGTCTGCTCTTGTCTGTGCAAAGTGGCACCCAGACTCATAGCTAGGCCCACACAGAGCATTACCATATGTGACCTAACAATAATTTTTAAACCATTAAATTAAATCATTAAAACAAGGGAACAAGTATGCAGAATTAGTACTTATTGTGTCAGAAGAAAGTTATTTGCTGACCTCAATTTTTTGTCAAAAGTGTAAATATTTCATCCTACTCTTCAGAGTCCTACATGAAAAAGACAGTATATTCTGTTCTACTTGATGTGTCAGTTTTATTAATTCACAGACAAATTTCTCTTTTGAGAAACACACATTTTTGTAATCACAGAAGGAAAGGAAGCTTCAGGAGGCAAACAGGGGTGAAAAAGAAACATCAGAGAGGGAAAGGGGTCAGGCAACTCTTTCTCTCTTTCTTCTTCTCCATTCCAGTCCACATCTCCTGAAGCTTCTCTCTTCTTCCTCCCCCTCTCTCTCTTCCTCCTTCCCCTCCCAACCCAAAAAAGCTTTTGGTCTTTCTTACATGCATTTGCATAAACATGTGTATATCCATATATTTCTATATACAGTTTGTTTATTATGTAGTATTTTACCAACAAAAGTGTGCCTTCAAATTGTTTCCAACTTAAGGCAACCCTAAGGTGACCCTATCACAGAGCTTGCTGGGGCGGAAAGCGTGTGATGCACCCAAGGTCACTCAGTGGGTTTCCATGGCCAAGCAGGAAATTGAATACTGGTCTCCAGATTTGTAGTCCGGTGCTCAAACCACGTCTGTTTATTTGTTTATTTATTTAATTCATATCCTGCCTTTCACCACGCGAGAGCCATAAGAAGGCTGAGATCATGTGTCAAACATGTGCCCACAATGTCTGAGGGCCTTTCTGCACTACAGTGTTATTGTGCTATTATTCCACTTTCAACATCCTTTGGAATCCTGAGGTTTGTAGTTTAATGGAGGAGCATTGAGAATTCTCAGCCAGAGAGCTCTTTGGCCTCAACTACAAACCCCAGAATTCCACAGGATGTTGAAAGTGGAATAATAGCACTAACAGTGTGGTGCGGAAAGGCCCAAAGTCATGTTTTAGTTCCACATTAAAAGCCAATTAGCTATCCAGGGCAATAGATGCATGCAGGATGATGTGATCAATGCAACCAGGCTGAGCTGAAGAGCTGCAACAGGGATTCCTGCTTCTCCCCATCACCTCCTGAGCCACTGGCAGAAAGAGGCTTGTCGCATCATCCTGCAGTGTCTTGATCAGTGGCAGAACAGACCTCCATCATGCTGGATGGTTGACTGGTTTTTAAAGTGGGTTTCAATGTGATCTGCAATCATAGAAATAGTTCCACCATTGCAAATGAGGATACAAAGCAGTTACAATAGACTATGTATTAACTTGAGACATCATAACTGACCATAAATGAAAATGCACTTTGTCCAGTACAAAATCCCAAAGCAATTAAATGTTTCCTTTCATTTCAAATGCTGTGATAACAGCCATGGTATTTTAATTTTGAGACTCTGATGCACAATCATGCAGAAATAAAAAGTATGTCACCCTATCTATATCTAGCACATGCTGTACTTTTATTATAGAAACATTGTTATGTAACTTATATTTTCTAGGAATGAATCTGGGTTTATCATCACTATGTAAAATTCAGCAAACTGACACTTTAAACTATAAACTAGTGGCAGCTAGTTACTGCAATATCTGTGGTACAGTGATTCCAATATAGGTTTTAGTCTAAATTTTAAAAGAGCTGAAGCTATTGGGCAGATGGGGGTTAACACCTTAGACAGTTTTTTTAAGATTAGTAATAAAATCTGCAACAGATTCACTGTCCCACCGACACGGATATTACAGAAGCCACTGCTATAAATTAACACAAAAATTCATTCCTGCTTAATTTGTTTCTTCAGATTCTTGAAGAATATTGAAATAATTTTCTTCCATAATGTTCAAGGTTATAGATCAAACTATCCAGGAATATTCCAGTTTAAAGAGATCTAACCAGAAAGCAAGTTGGAAATTTATAAAATAGCAGACTGACTTTTTTAAAAAAGCACCAGGTTAATTTCCCCACAGATATTTTAGCTGTTTAATTTGTCCTTTTATATTTTACTACCTTTTAAACTGTGCTATGATTGCATTCTGTTTTGGTTTGATTGCATTTGAGAATTGTAGGACTCTCTGAGGATACTGTTTTGTTACCTATCTGATATCTTTGGATGAAGGCCCATTTTGACGGGGGGAAAAAACTATATTTATACAGTCAGGAAAAACTGAATCTGGCTCTAACTGAGGTTGCCTTGGGAGCAAAGGGAAGTAAATTCTCATTTCTAATTTAGGACTATGCTTTTAGATGTGGTCTAGCATTGGTAGTTTTGATAGTCATTTGATTGTGAAAGGGAAACATGACTTCACTGCAGATGAATTGCTGTATTTATTCTCTTTTCTTTTTATTTATTTTATTTATTTTATTTATTTATTTTCACATGAAGAGGGTTTCCAAAGCTATTGAGAACTGTCAAGGCAAGCACTGTCCTCAAACACAGACTGAAATTTGGCCAAAATGATGATGATGATGATGATGATGATGATGATGATGATGATGTCTGCCTTCCTGGCATTTTTGTTTTGACAAGATTTGTTCAGTAGGCGTTTACCACTGCCTTCCTCTGAGGCTAAAAGAGTATGACTTTCTCAAGATCACTCAGGAGGCTTCCATGTCCAAGTAAGGATTAGAACCCTGGTCTCCCCAGATCCTAGGCCATTTCCTCACTAGACTGTTATAGTGCTATTATTCTACTTTCAACATCCTATAGAATCTTGGGGTTTGCAGTTTAGGGAGGGACCAAAGGATTCCATAGGTAATAGCACTATATCAGTCTAGTGCAGAAATGGCCCTAGTCTAACACTCTACACTATGGTAGCTCCTATGTTAAAATACCACTTCAGAATCTTTTATTTCATTTCACCAGAAGCACAACTTCCAGTGAAGTTTACAAAAGACAAGAAAAATAAGACCATGTTTAAGAAAATACTTTTAAAAGAAAACCTGGGAGAATAACAGCACCTTTGCCTGATCCCAAAAAGAATACAATGCTGTGTGAGCACTCATGGGAAGAAAATTCCATGATTGGGTGTCACCAATGAAAAGTCTTCTGTTTTGGATTGCCACATACCTTGACTTCGGCCCTTTCTGCACAAGGCAAGTGAATCGCTCCATGCTGTTACTTACTGGTTCTTCTTGGCTCGAAGCAATGCGGATTTTCCCTTAAGCCCTTCCACAGGGCTCCTGTGTTTGTTCCAGGGTAATGCGGAGCAGTGTGAGGTCTTCAGATCCGCAATGGTGAGGCTTTCAAAATGGTGGCTTCCGGTTGTTTGTGGGTCTGGACCAACCACTGAAGCTGGCCACACCCACAGCCCGCCCTCCGCTGATCGCAGGCTCTCATTGATGTGAATCTGCACATCTGCATGACTGAGCAGGAATGAAATGGCGCGCTCCAGAAAATTGAAAGACCATTTTTTTCCGGTCTTCACATAGCATGCTGGAGGATCACTTAGGGGCATTTTGGATTGGATTTAGCTGTGGAACTAAAGTAAATAGTCCGAACCTAGTCCAATCCAAGGTGCGGACAACCTCTGTGACAGGACGCCTTGGCCCATCTTAACTTCCTTGTGCCGAAAAGGCCTTGGACAGCAGGAGTGTCTGTAGGAGATTAAATCAACATACTGTGCACAGCTAGTCCCTCAGGTACCACAGCTATAAACTGTAACATGACTTATGCTTGGAAATGGACAGAAGGCCAGTAGAATTAGTTCAGTATGGTTGAGAGATATTCCCGTTGACCAGTCTTAGACAACAGTCTCATTTAAATCTTTGAATGAGCTTTCCTGGCAAAAATAATTTAGGATGAATAGAAAACCCTATGATACTTTATATGGCAAATGCAAACAGTAGTCCCTTGTCCAGTTCTGGCATCAGGACTCCATAAGCAGTGGAACTGTTGCCAGGTGGTATTTCCCCCATACACCCACTAAGATAGAAAATATGGTCAACGCTGCCAAGATACTAGAAGACTCTTATACTTCCTCTCTCTTTGCTGGCTTTCTTCTGGGGGGCCTTTATAGCACTACTACACAGTTATAATGCTGTGATTTCACTTTATTTGCCATGGGAACATCCTGTGGAATCCAGGGATTTCCATTGAGGGAGGAGCATTTAGAATTCTCAGCCAGAGAACTTTAGTGACTCACCAAACTGCAAACTCCAGGATTCCACAGGATGGAGCCATGGCAGATAAAGTGGAATTAATTGCTGTAATTATATAGTGAAAAGGGCCCGGTATGTAAAAATTGCAGTATACTTACATTATTTACACTGTTCACAGTACGTGAGGAAGAGAAATTTGGGTATGGGGCTATTTAGACATTAGGCATATTCAGACACTGCTCAAGTAGATAATTAAAATGCAAATTGTATTAAGACTCAGCTCGATTTAAAATTAATGAGATGTTTGGATCAAAAACTCATTAACATGTTAATCAATTCTAATCATATTGATGAAGGATGCTGTCTCAAATTCAGCTTGCTGTTATCATTATGCAAGTGATCTCTCCACTGTTTTGGTACTGGGCAGTCTCATACTATATGGACAATGAAGGTAAAATATGTGTCTCATTTGACTTTATTTCATATTATTACCATTGTACCCAATTAATGAGCTTCTTAATTCACTTAATTCACATCATTGAAGCCTGGCTGTGGAGGGTCAGCCCCCAAAAAATAATCAGGCAAAAGTAAGCCACCAAAACTCCTATGTAGTTGAACTTCCTGATGCATTATCAATCAGAAATGTACTAAATAATCAAGCATAAAGAAATAGTAAGACAGCAAGACAGCAATTGTCACTGAGCCTTCCCAAGAAAAATAATGGCTGCCTGCAATCTAGCCTATGTCCACCTACTTGAGAGTAAACTACACTGAATACATAAGTGGCACTTCTAAGTACACATTGTGATTGTAAGAGTTTTCACATCTAAGGATGTTTGATAATGGATTGGGAAAGTGATCTGCCCTCTCTCTGCAAGGAGGCAATGTGAATAATAACCTGCTGACCAAAGATGAGTCCCATCACCTTAAAAATAGTTTTGGGGTTCCTGGAAGCAGCTTTGCAAGTCTGCTTGCAACACGTCTGTCATACAGGAATACAGAACTAAAACACTCCTGAAAGATGGCCATCCACCCTCTATTTAAAGATCTCCAAAGATGGAGAGTCCATCATGTTCCAAGGCAATCTATCTTGATTATCTTCATACTATCACCAGCAAAAGAACCAACTTCATGACTAGAGAAGGTCTACAGATGAAGAGTGGAATCAAAGACTGACCAAAATCAAGTGAGCACTCTGGTGGAGTGTAAGTCTCTGCCAGCATACTTATGTCACTGTTTGAGGCACAGAGGTTTCTCCTTCTTTCTCTCTCTTTTCCACTTCCTCCTCAGCTGTACAACAGTAGTTCTCTAGTCACAACCTGCTGCAAGGATGCACTCAGGCATGTCCCAGCTGGCCTTGTGCACCTAGAGATGAAGGAGTAGCCTTCCTATACCATGTAAATCTGTTCCTGGGCACATGAGGGAAGCTAGTTATGTGCCCAGCACACTCTAGCTGATAGGTAGCTTACAGGACAGAGTTGCGTCTGCAACGGGCCTTGCACAAGCAGATAAAAGATCTCTCCATGTATAATGTCCCCAAAATACATAAGCAGGTATACCCAGGGCCATCCATATGTATGTCACCAATAAGATTCTAGCTGCTATAAGGGGAGAAAAATGAGGCCTGATGATGATGGCTGGAGATGGCATAAGCTACTTGACCAAACTGAAGATCTCAGATGAAAGACTTGGTCAAAGCCTTGAAAGTCCCCAAGTTCAGCCAATGCCTTACAAAGGCCCTTCACACACGGGGTAAAAATAACGGCTTAGGGCGACCTCACCTGGAGGTTGTCCACACCATGGGGTGTGCTAGGATGGTTTGAAAAGTGGAGGTTCCACACCTCAAACCACCCTCGCGCGGCCGCAAGGGGTGGTGCAGCGTGTTTTTTAAAAACCACATTTCATGTGGTTTTTAAAAAAACGCAAGCGTGCTAACCCATTGCAGCGCCCAGTTTGAAACTGCAGGGACGTGCTAGCGCATCCCTGCAGAGCTTCCCCAGGGGCGGGCTTCTGGCTGGCGTGCTGCCCTGATTGGCGGAGCGCCGCCGGAAGTCACCGGCCACCATTCTGGGTGCTGCCGAACGCCGCCAAAATTCACCAGCGTGTGGAGTGGCGAACGCGCGCTCCCTGTGGGGACGGAGCAACCCGCTTCCAGGTAAGCTCCGCCCTTGCGTGTGCTGCCCCGTTTCCCCATCCCCCATGTGGAAAGGGCCAGAGAGAAGTTTGCAAGTTCAGCCTTAAGTAGCACCCTGAAAGTTAATAGGGGAGAATTGATATGGAAATAAATTGAAAGTTGGACAGAGAGTGGAACCAAAACTTCCACACAGATAGCTTTGCAGAGCAACAGTGACATCTTTGTTGACTTTGAATAATCCATTAAGAGAACTAATAACCTAGTGAGAGCAACCTGGAGAAATCAATGGTAATAATAACATAGAGAAGCTAATAGAAAGATTTATAATATGATTTCTATCTTCCAAAGAGATCTATACTGATAAAGTGACATTATTTCATTTTAAAATTAATGTACTCTGTCTTCTTTTATTTAGTTGAAAATTTGCTTATGATCTGCTTTTGTGTCAGGAGAGGGTAATATGAAGAGTTCATATGAACAAGGGAACTGGGTACAGAACAGTAAAATTAGTGGAGTGCACTTCCGTATAACAAGGACATAGCTAAAGATGTTCTCTAAACATTTTGGTGGTGGTGTAGTGTCATGTCAGCAATGGGACAATTCGCTTCACCACAGTTTCACCACAAGCTCATTGTGTATCTGCATCAATGTTCTCCCTTCTCATGTTCATCTTCTCTTGGCCTTACGAACGATGAGGAGCACCAGGAGGAGGCAACTGAATGTCAACAAGAAGGAATCCAACTTTGGCAACAGGAACTAGATCAAAACTCCCAGCCTCAACAGAATGCCCAGGCAGTCCTAGAAGAACATGCTCACCGAGGAGCTCTGGATACGCCTCAGAGGAGGCGAGTTCTGGTTGTTGGGGACTCCTTGCTCAGAGGAACTGAATCGGCAATTTGAAAACTGGACAAGCTCAATCAAGAGGTCTGCTGTCTTCCTGGGGCCAAGATCAACCACATAAAGGACAGGCTAACCAGGCTAGTCAAGCCCAATGACCATAAGCCCCTCATTTTGGTTCATGTCAGAACCAATGACACTGCAAGGAGCAGCTTTTACCACATCGCAAAGGACTACGAGCTTATGAGGACGAAGCTTAAGGATCTTGGTGCGCAGGTGATCATTTCATCTCTCCTCCCTGTTCAAGGATATGATGCATGTAGAGAAAGGGCAATAGCAGAGGTCAACAACTGGCTCCGCACATGGTGCCGCCGGCAACGGTTTGGGTTTTTGGAACACGGCCTGAATTTCCATGAACGTGGACTTCTGGCGAGGGATGGGCTGCACCTCACGAAACTTGGCAGGAATGTTTTTGCAAACAGTCTCGCAAGGAGGATTAAGAGGTCTTTAAACTAAGTTCCGCCGGGGAGGGAGACAATATTATGCAGGGCAAGGACTCAGAGAGTGCAGGGGGAAAAAGCCCAAATGAAATTGACCAAGTAGTACAAGTGTCCAATGGTAGGAGGAGTAGAAACTATAGTACAGGACTTGCAGGAAGGGCCCGGGGACTTAAATGTCTCTACACTAATGCACAGAGTATGGGAAAGAAGCAAGATGAACTTGAACTCCTAGTACAACAAAATAAGTACAATTTGATAGGCATCACTGAGACCTAGTGCGATGAGTCTCATGATTGGAATAGAGGAATAGAGGGGTATAGCCTATTTTGTAAAAATAAGCCAAACAAGAAAGGAGGAGGAGTAGCCTTGTATGTCAAGGATGTTTTCACCTGTGAAAACCCAGAAAGCCAGGTCGAGAGCACCTGGGTAAGAATTAAGGGAGTGAGAAACAATAGGGATATTCTGGTGGGGGTTTACTACAGACCTCCAACTCAGACTAAGGACTTTGATGACGCCTTCCTCAACCAAATGACTGCACATTCAAAAAGGAGAGATACAGTAATAATAGGAGATTTCAATTACCCGGATATATGTTGGCAGTCAACCTCTGCCAAGACAGCAAGGTCCAGCAAGTTTCTTGCTTGTCTTGCAGACAATTTCATGGTCTAGAACGTGGAATTGGCAACAAGGGGATCAAATATTCTAAATCTGATCCTGACCAACAGGTATGACCTTGTTAATGAGGTAGAAGTGGTTGGATCTTTAGGAGGGAGTGACCATGCCCTATTGGAATTTGGCATTCAGTGAGAAGGAGAAGATAAGTGTAGCCAGACACTCATCTTGGATTTTAAAAAAGCTGACTTCTGTAAACTTAGGGAGCTGCTGGCTGTAATTCTGTGATCAAGAATAGTGAAAGAGAAGGGAGTTCAGGAGGCATGGGAGTTCCTTAAAAGGGAGATACTGAAGGCACAGTCTAAAACTGTGCCAATAAGGAGGAAAAATGGAAGGCATCTGAAGAAACTAGAATGGTTGACTAAAGAACTCTCAGCTGAGCTAAATGTTAAGAGAAACATGTACAGGAAATGGAAGAAGGGGAAACCACCAAAGAAGAATTTAAGCAAGTAGCCCGGAGATGTAGGGAGGAGGTCAGAAAGGCTAAAGCACAGAATGAACTTAGGCTGGCCAGAGACATTAAAAACAATAAAAAGGGTTTTTTTAAATATGTCTGCAGCAAAAGGAAAAAGAAGGAGACGATAGGGTCACTGTGCAGAGAAGATGGCGAATTACTCACAGGGGGAAGAGAAAAGGCAGAACTACTTAACACCTTCTTTACCTCAGTTTTTTCCCAGAAGGATACAAGCACTCAACCTGGCAGTTGGGGAGCAGGTGAGGACGGAAGGGGAAATAAGGCACATAATAGATAGAGAGGTGATACAGGAATACCTCTCTATCTATTATGTGCCTTATTGCCACACTGGATGAAGTCAAGTCTCCAGGGCCAGATGAATTGCATCCTAGGACATTAAAAGAACTGGCAGAGGTCATTTCAGAACCGCTTGCTATAATCTTGGAGAAATCTTGGAGGACAGGAGAAGTTCCAGCAGACTGGAAGAGAGCAAATGTTGTCCCCATTTTCAAGAAGGGAAAAAAAGAGGACCCAAATAATTATTGCCCAGTCAGCCTGACATCAGCACCCAGAAAGATCCTGGAGCAGATCATTAAGCAGTCAGTTTCTAATCACTTAGAAAGCAACGCGGTAATCACGAGAAGTCAACATGGATTTCTCAAAAATAAGTCATGCCAGACTAATCTTATCTCTTTTTATGATAGAGTTACTAGCTTGATAGATGAAGGGAATGCTGTGGATGTAGCATATCTCAATTTCAGTAAGGCCTTTGACAAAGTTCCCCATGACATTCTTGCAAAGAAGCTAGTAAAATGTGGGCTGGACAGGGCTACTGTTAGTTGGATTTGTAATTGGTTGACCGACCAAACCCAAAGGGTGATCACGAATGGCTGCTTCTCATCCTGGAGAGAAGTGACTAGCGGGGTGCCACAGGGTTCTGTCCTGGGCCCAGTGCTGTTCAATATTTTTATCAACAATTTGGATGAAGGAATAGAGGGCATGCTCATCAAATTTGCAGATGACACCAAATTGGGAGGGGTTGCTAATACGCCAAAGGACAGGATCAAAATTCAAAATTCAAAATGACCTGGATAGGCTAACAAAATGAAATTCAACAAAGAGAAGTGTAAGATCCTACACTTAGGTAGAAAAAATGGAATACAGAAATATAAGATGGGGGACATGTGGCTGGATAGCAGTACTTGTGAAAGGAATCTAGGAGTCTTCATAGACCACAAGCTGAACATGAGTCAGCAGTGTGATGTGGCAGCCAAGAAAGCCAATGCAGTTCTCGGCTGCATTAATAGGAGTATGGTGTCTAGATCGAGGGAGGTACTGGTACCACTCTACTCTGCTTTGGTTAGACCTCATCTTGAATACTGTGTCCAGTTCTGGGCACCCCAATTCAAGAAGGACATGGTCAAGCTAGTGCAAATCTAGATGAGGGCGACCAAAATGGTGAGAGGCCTGGAAGCCATGCCCTGTGAGGATATACTTAGAGATCTGGGTTTGTTTAGTCTGCAGAAGAGAAGGTTAAGAGGGGACATGATAGCCATGTTTAAATATTTGAAGGGATGCCATGTAGAGGAAGGAGAGGGCTTGTTTTCTGCTGCTTCAGAGACCAGGACAAGGAGCAATGGATTCAAGCTGCAGGAAAGGAGAATCCACCTGAACCTCAGGAGGAACTTCCTGATGGTCAGGGCTGTCCGGCAGTGGAATATGCTTCCTCGGAGTGTAGTGGAGTCTCCTTCTTTGAAGGTTTTGAAGCAGAGGCTAGATGGCCATCTGTTGGGAGCACTTTGAGGGTGTTCCTGCATAGCAGGGGGTTGGACTGGATGGCCCGTGTGGTCTCTTCCAACTCTACATTTCTATGATTCTATGATTCACACAGGATTAGAACAATGACCTTCTGAAACGCAGTAGCATACATTTGTGAATAAATTTAGCTTTGGATCTCACTAATTTAGGTCAGATGCTAATGCACATGGTTTTTAACTGTTGTAATCTGCTGCTACTTGTTAATTATGCTTAATACGTGTTTAGCCTATTCAAATTATTTTTTATTGTCTAAACTGATTTAACTTGTTTTTATTAACTTTGTTTCTGTGCTATTCCAAGATCTCTTGATATGGATGGGGCAGAAATATTTTAAAATAACTAGATAGATAGATAGATAGATAGATAGATAGATAGATAGATAGATAGATAGATAGATAGATAGGCAGGCAGGCAGGCAGGCAGGCAGGCAGGCAGGCAGGCAGGCAGGCAGGCAGGCAGATAATGGTGAACTGTTATGTCAAGGGTGCAACTCTAGCCCTCTAAGACAGTTTTGAATTGCAAGTCCCATAATTTTTAACATTGGAAAGGGCTGATTAAAATTGTAGGCCAAAAGTGTCCGGAGGGTCATGGTTGCCCATATCTACCTTATGGTATTAAAATTTTAATAATCAAGTGATGTCTGCAGCAGAAGACTAAATATAAACAATCACTTTAAAAATTAATAAAATCAATCTTGACAAAGCTAAGTTTTAGAATTTGTATTTACTTACTAGCAATAATTTTATTCTGCTGTTCTCCAAACGATTGCTACTTTTGCTGGCAACCTGCACTAAAATATGATTTAGTACTTTTGAAAATAAATTACTGCTAACTCGGGTGGCACAAAGCCATTTGACTTAATGTGTTTAGATTTATTTCACACCATTTCAGGTTTGTTTTTCAAAGCAACACTTGTAGCATCAGTCCAATGATGGCCACAAATCATCTGGCACTCTTCTATTTTGCTATTATAGAAAATAAAAGAAAATGATAGTTAAGCACTACATTTTGAAGAGTGGAATATGGAACTCCAGGGAAAGATCAACCTCTTTTGGCTGCATTTTCAAGGATCTCATAAGTTTACTTAATTTCCATGGCGTAATTTAATGTCATCTTGTAATGACCACATCCTCAAAAGGATTAAAATGTAACAACCAAAGTGTATTGTATTGCTGATCATGTAAGAAGCTGAAAAGTACATTGGCTAGGACTCAAAAGTGATATTGCAGAAACAGAAAGAAGTTTAGGTGGCCACCACAATTTCAGTTTATGAAATATAGTATCATTTTGGGATCTCAGCCCAATTACTCTTCTACCACTTATATGATGCATACTAGAACTCACTTGACATCTATCTGTGTCTACCATGTCCAAAGGATTGCCTCATCCTGAAGCACAGGAATGGTACAGCTGAGAAGAAAGGACCAAAAAAACAAGCAAGCAAGCAAAACCCTGATGTATGCCAGAAGTTTAACTCCCACCTTTTTTCTGGTGTAAGCAATTTGTAGCTCACCAGATACTTTTGGATTGCAAGTTCCATCAGCTTTTTCCTGCACAGTTGAAGCATGATAGGAGTTACAATCCCAAGACATTTAGAGGGGCATGTGTTCCCCATCTCTGTTTTATTTGGTATCCCTGTTCATCAAATAAAAACAGGAATCTAGGCAGCATATAGCAGGTAAAGGGTGCACACAGTAACAATTATTAAAAACTTTATTTTAAACATATTAATTTGTTATTTAAATTTATGTTTATAATTAAGAACTATTAAAAAGTTACTGAAAAGTTCTCAGGCACAATCCTTCTTCCTGTAGGCCACAGTGTCAATACATGCAGGGATAACCACAGGACACAACAAGCTTCTGTTTCTGTGCCTCTTCACACCAGGACATTACAAAGAAATAAGGTCATTGTCACACAAGGCTTTCATAATGGAAGAGAAGTGAGTTAGTATCAGCAAACAGGGAGCCTTTTCATATGATGTCGCTACTGTTTCGTCTTCCTCCTTGTGTAATCCTATAGGTTTTTGTTTGGTTTTGGTTTTGCCACGCAAAACACTGGATGGTATTCAGTTATGGCAGCTATGGATTCATAATGTACAGTTACATTCACTAACCCTGCATATTCGCAACCCACCTTAACAACTAGTAGCCCCCAGTCCACCTTAAGAGCTAGCCGCTGAATAAGGTGAAAGAGGTCCTTTCAATTGGTAATGAGGTACCTAGATGAAGGTGTTTCCACCATCCTCCTGCCAGTAAGCATGCCTGCAACTTTCAAACGCAGGACTCCTGTCACAGTTCCTTATCGCAGGCTTGATCACTGGGGGAGGGAATGGAAATGGCTGGCTTTTAAGGTGGACTAAGGGTGAGGTTTGCTCCAGGAGATATTTCTTAGGGCTTTTTCGCACTTTGGGAAGAAAATGGGGCATTCTGTTACTCACCGGACTGGCATGCTCCCTCTGACGATCCATGCAGATCTGGAGCAGTGCATGGCTGTGCTACACTCTGCTCCGGGGACGAAAATGCCGGCTTCCAGTTGGTGGAGGCTCTCCACCAACTGGAGAAGCTCATCAGCTGGAAGCCCACCCCCAGAAGATCTGCAGCCTCGTGCTGGTGCAAGCCTGCAGATCTACACAGGAGCGCAGCGACGGAGGGGGAAAACGCTGGGCTATTGAAAGACCTGTTTTAAGCGGTCTTTCAATAGCATGGCCAACCACCAGTTCTGGTTGTTCCAGAGTGAGCTGAAGTCCGAACCTACAGAAAGTAGTCCGGACCCAGTCCGCCCCCAAGTGCAAACACCCTCGCTGGAGGACACGCTGCCCCGTTGTAAAAACAAAATGCAGAAAAGGTCTCAGTTCTGTATGTTTAACTAAATAGAAAATCTAGGCTTTGAGAAACCTTGTTGATGACCCCAGGCCACAGTATAGTTCTGAGACACACACCCCCCCTTTTAACTGGTGTTAACTGATTCTCTTTTGTAAGTATTCCAATTTAGGGATTGGTAGGTGTGTTTAGGGCATATGGTAGACCCGGTTACCCATAAATTCTATTGTGATAACAGCAAGGAGCCCATTGAGCTATATTGAAGGAATGTTACACTACTGCTACAGTAGTACAGTAGCAAATGAGCCCATTGGACCAGGTTGAAGGAATGTTGAACCAGCTCAGTTATGACAGCTGAATTTATTGGTTTAAAAAATAATAATAGGAAATACAGGGTAGAAAAAAGTGACAACAGTCTCCTGGGAAATAATTGAATAAGGTGAGGGAGAGGGAAGTATGTAGGAAAAGTACTGGCAGTTTTCCTCTCAAAGGAAGTAACAAGCAGTTTTAGCAATTTTCTTCCCCCTTGCAAGAACGTCTTTGAAAACTGTGTAGTTTTTGAAGGCTCTTCACAGTTTGGGACTTATTCCACACTAAATTCACACATGGTTGTTTTATGCAGAAAACAGCATTTTCTGCAAAAATATTTCTTCAGAAAAATATTACCCTTTGGCACAGAAAATGCTGTTTTGTGTACAAAACAACCGCATGCCTATTTGGAGCAGCATAATTTCTGAACAGCGAAGATTCCCATTAGTCAGAATTCTTCTGTTCAGTGTTTCTCAACAATCAAGAAACATATCTTTCAACCATTTTTTAATATTTTTACATATTGTCTCCATCCCCAGTACTGGATAATCATCCAAAACTTCCTCCACTGCAGGAAAGCTATAGTGTAAATGACCATTACAATCACAAGAGTAGAAGTGAAGTGTGAAAATGTATTTCAATACTAGTAGTACAGCTCTGCTACAAACCCCATTTCTTTAACAGGACAAGGGACTGGTATGAAAAGGCTATAAGAGATCTGTGTATTTGGAAATAGATGACACCTATATGGACCCATCAAGTGATATCCAGCATTAAAATCCTACAGTGTTGATAGCATTAGAAGAGCTGGTAGATTCAAGAACTGCTTGATATCTTTATTAATGGTGTAGGTATGTCATTAAGAAATTTTAAAAAGTCAAATATAGTTGGCAGCCATAATTATTTTGCAGTTCAAATAAATTTCTGTCTTCACCTACGGTCATAGAAATACCCAGTTCTCAAATTACAGCTTTGGAGTATTTCCAAAAAAGATATGTAGCTTTAGCAAGTGCCAGTTACATGCATATAGCAAATAGTGTGATTTTTAACCTCATGTTCTTATTTCTAAATACATGAAAAAAATGTTTTTTCTTATGAAAGTGTTCAGCAATCCAAATGATTGCTCTATTTAAATGAAATCCAGTGTTGCACTGGCTGCTCTGTTGCACAAGACACATCAACTCACTCCTCCTGGCTGCAAGTCCCTGAGCCCTCTACAGATCTACTTCAGATGCCACATCCATCTTGAGCAAATTTTGAGGGCTCCAGGATGCTTCAGGGAGAGTTACCAACTTGTCAGCAGAAAGTTAATTATGTTAACTCTGTACTTGCAGTGCTTGCAACAGTCCAACACAGGTAGTCACTGTAAAATTGCTATATAGAACAGTGCTAACATTATTGCTTTAAAAAAAATGATAGCCAAACATCTGAGCTCCTTAAATTTGCAGAGAAGCAGAACAGCCATATTGCCTCCATCCCAGTGGACTTTGCTAGAGATTATATGATCTGCATACACTGCAGTCTCTATATTAGGTTTGAGTTTAATCATGAACCATGGAGGTTTAAAACATTTGGACTTTTTTTGGGGGGTCAGCCTTGCTTCCCACCATTACCTCCTCAGTCTTTCACTTCTTTCCTGAGGAGGAGTTTGGGAGATTTTAAAGATATATATTTTTTGAATATATAATAAATGTATTGCCCAGCTGGAGATTTTAGACTTAATAATGTATGTGTGTGTGTGTGTGTGAAAGAGAGGGAGGGAGGACAGGCAGGCGGGCGGGCGAGAGAGGGTGAAAGATGTGCAAGAACAATTACTTGTATTTTGTAGGTACCAGTCTTGAACAGTTGAACAGTTATAATTCAGTTATTTGATTAATATTGATAACATTCTCCAAACTGTTCAATCTTTCATTTTTTCTTCACTTCAGGCATGAACACTAGCAAGAGTGAGAATGTAAAAGAGCCCCCGTTGAAGCCCTCCAGAAGATCCTTACCATGTCTTGCACAGAGCCAAACCCATCCCCACAGTCTCAGCAAGCACTCCTCGTTTCTTCAACCAAATCGAGTGCAACCTCAACCTCAGCCAGTAAGCGCAGGAACATCAACCACCACAGTTGATGTTGTCTCAGAACGAGGTAGGTATTTGTGTACAAAAGTCATTTATATTCTTTCAAATATGTGGAATTTTTCTAAATGTAATGAATACACCAAAACAATCAAAGATGGACTGACATTGGGGGGATTTCAACAGAGACCTTGATGGAAAATGTCTTGTTTTTCCTTTCAGCTAAAGTGATGGAAACCTTGGAAAACAATTTGCTAAAGTTATCTAATACAGAGTACAGTGACCCATTCTTAGGTGAGTTTTCCTTGTTGAATTGTATTCTGTAGCAACCACTACAAGTAACCTCATTTCTTAGCTATTTGATTGTATAGGTATGAAGCTTGAGCTGAAAAATGAAATCATTTTGTGCCAACAGATAATTTGAAGCAGTGTCTATGGTTTATGTGCCCTTAGTCTTTCCCCTCTTCCTCCTCCTCTTTCTGGTGTTAAGGCAGGAGACACAAGGATGCGACATTATATCTATGTTGTCCTACTTTATGATTACAGCCATTAATATGACATTGCTTCATAAATGTTTTAGGCCATGCCAACTCTTCACTTTAACCAGTACATTAGGGAAGATGTGCAGCTAACCTTAGAATAGCAGACAATTATTAACAGAATTCATGTTATGTACTATTAACAGTAAGCATCCTTGGTGACTGGTGACTTCACTTATACTGATATGTTCCTTCTTTGTAACCTGAGTATTTTAGAGACAATGACTCCAATCCAGACCTAGCATTCCACAAATTGAAGGGCTCTTTCAAACTAGAAGATCATTCTCATCCTGTAGAAGTTCCTGTGAGAGGAAGGAAGAGGTGGAAGGAATTTGTGACAACTCTCCCCAGAAGCAGTGCAAATTCTGCTGCTGCCTGAGATGGCAAGCAAAGGACTGCCCCACCATGACTGTGTGGCAGGGACAATACTACAGGAAAAAGAGGGAAGAGGGGAAGAGGAGCTAATGTCCTCATGACTCCCACTTACCAATTACTGAGGCTGCCTTTGGCTGCCTTATTCCCTACCTACATAGGCAAAAACAGAGAAGATATTATGGCTGCAGCATCTCTATACCCACCCACTAGATCACAGTAGATGAAAATGTTGTGGCACTGCCCATTCACTCACCTGTAATGGAGGAGAAAATAAAAGATGTGATGTCAACTCTAGCTTCCACAATCTCCAGAGACTACCTCTAAATAGAGATGCCTGCTTCCTTGGGGCCTGGCTTAAAGGATCCTCAGAACCAGGTCTGATGAGGGGAATGACTGGAGAATTAAGCTGTGTGATTTTTGTCCTATTATGTCTGTCTCTCAGGAAATAGCCACTATGCATTGTTCTGCAGATTAACAACAGTTCTCTACAGTGATAAAAGTCCTGCCAGGGTGTGTAGGGGGAAATTTGTTGACTGTAGCAACCCACTGCTTGAAATGACTGCCTCACTGATTGATGCTGGTGGTGGATTGAGCCTTGGATTCACCCATCCCATGTGCACGCATGCAAGTGCATGCGCACGCGCACACACACAATGTCTCAGAGGACACAGGAGGCTGCAAAATCACTTCATAATCCCCTTTCACCAGCAGGAATAAAGTCTGGATCCAAGCCTAAGTTTTCTTTCATTCGAGGCTAAGACAAGTTTCAACAAGAAGCTGAAATAAGCCCCATTTTTGTTCTCAGTTTGCATGCTTGGGGTACATTGGAATGACAAGTGTAGTACTGAAGGACAAATATAGTTCCATTTGTTTTCAATTTGTACACTTGTTCTCAATTTGAGCCTCTCTCTATATATATAAAAAAGTGAGACTCCAAGAGGTTTTACTCGCCTGCTGAGTCAACTGGGTCTGCAAAAACTAACAGGTTTCCAGCTGATAAAATAGGGGATATCAAATCAGATGACATCAGATCCTTAATATGATTGATAGCGAGATCTTCGGCTTGACTCTGAAATAATGGTGAAACATTAAACACATTAAAATTAAAAGAAGCACTTTCTCCCTGTAAAGAAATAAGCTCTTTTTCCATCGCTATATTAAGGATGAATTCTTTGCTAAATTTTGTTCTCAAAGGAAGCAATGAGTCATTCAAGCCATCTTCTTCCCATGCAAGAAAGCCTTCAAAACTGAAGTTTCCTAAGGCAATTCACAGTTCAAAATTTATTCTCTGCAAAATTAACTTCTTTTGTGTGTGAGGGAAGGGATTCCACAAAAAAACAGCATTTTCTGCACAGAAACTAATATCAGGTCCACAGGAAACAGCATTTTCTGCATAGGATATAACATTTCTGGATATAAATGTTATTTTACCTGTGGAAAACATTGTTTCCTGCACAGAAAATGCCGTTTGTTGTGGGAAAAGTGTGAATTTTGAACATAAGTCCTGGACTATGAAGATTCGCTTCAGTACAGGACCCTTCTTGTCAGAGCTTTCTGACAATTGACAAACAACTTTCTTGACCATTTTTGAAATATCTTCAAGTATTCTTTGCAACCAGCCTCTTACTCTCCCGGGACTAACTCAGAGATTCAAAAGCAGTGTAGAGAATATCTGAACACTAGAAGAAAAATCGTAGACACTTTAACTTCTTCAGAGTAATACTAGTCTGTTTTACTCTGTTAACTATTTTTGAAGCTACTTAGAAAATGTTGGTTAGTAGGTGAAGCACATGCATTCTAAATAAACCAGGTATAGGACAATTTTCATTCAGGTTTGCCACTTTCCATTTATTTTCTTTCATCCTGTCTATTCTTTACTGTCTGTTCTAAGCTATGTATTTATTTTATTGAGAGTCAGGATGGTATAGGGGTTTGATTGGGAGACCAGGATTTGAATCCTGTCTTGGCCATGGAAACCCGATGGGTGACCTCAGGAAAGTCACATGCTCTCAGCCTCAGAGGAGGGCAAGGGCAAACGCCCTCTGAACACATTCTGCCAAGAAAGCCCTATGATATGTTCATCTTAGGAACACTGTAAAATCCAGAATGAGCCTCTAACTGTACTGTCATGATATTGCAAATGTGTAACCCTACATCACTAGGCAAAATATGACCATAAACATAATGAACTCTCATTAATATTATTAAATATAATGTATTACAGAATCCAAATTACAATCAATCTTACACATTGCAAATACATTTACAAAGTACACTCACATATGTGCAATAGAAAGGTATTCTGATGGGATTCCAAAATATCTCTTAGTGTATGGAAAGAGCCCACAGGGACTCATCTAATAAATTGTGAGCAATGGGGTCAAGCTTCAAGAACACATTATGAAGATAAAGCCAGAAGGAAAATCACAGGGATTATTCATTCCCTTTCACTGGCAATATCTCCTTCAACTGTATATCAAACTATATAATATCCAGAACAACATCAACTAAATTACGTCAACAGAATAACACGAAATAAGACCAAGAAAACAGTCACACATCTAAACACCACTATTCTGAGCAGAACATAATACCTTTTGCACGGTTACTCTAGAGCTCTAGACCAAATGAGATGTTATAAACCAACACTCATGCTGTTTTAAAATCAACTATAATTAATCCAAAATACATGTTTAAACAAAGGCAGAAGTGGAGAACCACCATTCTTATTTGCAAGTGATAATATCAATCCCAGACCTCAGGGTAAAGGCAATCACTTAACTACACAGCTAATTGAGTAAACTAAAACATTCTTAAAAGAAACAAGCAAAACTCAATTTATCATTTAACCCAAAAGGCACTTTTGTATTATGTTTAAAAATCCAAAATCTTTCTTGTCTCTGTGAGAATAATGAAATATCCTGAAGGAGTTTAAACTGTACCACATGCAATGAATCATCGTTATGACCAGCCTGTAGGAAGTGTTCATAGAAAGGGAAGTCATTGGATCTTGATCTCAACTGACTTTTATGTTCTGATAATCTGATTTTCAAAGGTCTCAAAGTCTGACCAAGACATAATTTTTGACTAAGGTATATTAAAAAATATGTCACATGCTTGGTGTTGCAATTTGAAAAAGACTGCAGGTCATATTTCTCCCCTGTCTATGGGTGAGCGAAGCACTGCCCACATAAGGATAATTTACAATGTTTAGAATGGCCACAGGGGTAATGACCTATAATACCTGGAGGATCACTTGATTTAGGCTGTAAAAAAAATCAGAATCAACTAACATATCCTTTAGATTCTGAATGCAGTAGTATGCAACTACTGGTAACGGTTTACTCCCCTCAGTATTCTCTACTAGGTGCCAATACCTCCTAACAGTATTCTTAAAGTAATAAACCAAGGGAGAAAGCATGGTTCCACACTGTACTACCACCAGATGATGAGGAAGAGATATGAATCATTGATAGTATGTTTAGAGTAACCCCTTGCCAAAAATTGCTTTTAAGAATTATGCTACTCAATTGGAAATCCTCATCAGCTGAACAATTACATTTGACTCTTACAAAATGTGTATATGATCAATTTAGCTTTAAGGAATGGCTATCACTGCTAGAGTAGTGCAAAATGGAATTCTTATCAGTAGGTTTACTATAAGAAAAAACATGAATCTTACTGTTGATCTTCTTGACCATAACACCCAAAAATGTGATACTCCAGTTATGTGAATGACCATAAATTTAAACTATTCGTTGATGTCATTCACCCAGCCAAATATTTTTTTGTTTGATCTGCGTTAGAAAATTTTAAAAAAGCATCAATATATTTTGTATACGATATAAAAAATGTTAATGGATTTACCTCTGGATTCAGAATCACTTTTTTGTTCCATATCTGCCATATATAAATTAGCCACATTAGGTGTCACTGGGCTACCCGTTGCCACCCCTTTAATCTGGAAAAAAATACTCTATCTTAAACTGAAAATAATTTTTCCCCAAAATAATGTTGAACAGACTCAACAAAAAATGTGCTGGAGGATGTAAGTTATCCCTCCTATTTAAATTAGTTTCAATCACTGGCCTGTGCTCCTCATGAAGATTGGATGTGTATAGTGCTGGTACATCTAAACTTAACAATACAGTGGAAGATGTGGCCTACTAGTTTTCAACGTTCTTGCTGAAGTCTCTTACTGAAGTCTCTCAAATATACTGATGATTGGCAGACAAAAGATGTATCATTATGATCACAACAATGTTACGAATAACTGCTGTCTGATAGTGGAGACATTGGGCTTTTCTGTACTTTGTGGAGGAAACGGGGCAGTCCATTATTCACTGGACTGGCATGCTCCCCCCCAACAATCCACGATGCTCCGGAGCAGCATGCGCTTGCGCTACACACTCTCTGGAAACGAAAATGGAGGCTTCCGGTTGGCGGAGGCTCTCCACCAACCAGAGAAGCTCGCCAGCTGGAAGCCCACCCCCGGAAGATCTGCAGCCTTGTGCTGGCGCGAGCCTGCAAATCTACACTTAGTGCAGCAACGGCCTGGGGTGCGCTGGGCTATTGAAAGTCCTCTTTTAATCAGTCTTTCAATAGCACGGGGAACCAACAGTTCTGGGCGTTCTGGAGCGAGCTGAAGTCTGGACAAACATTAAGTAGTCCAGACCTAGTTCGCCCCCAAGTGTAAACGTCCTTGCTGGAGGACGCACCACCTCGTTTCAAAAGAAAAATGTGGAAAAGGCCATTATCTGTACAAATAAAATTCTGGATCTTCAAGGAATCAATTTTTCAGGTGGTAAATTCCTTCTAATCTCTCTGAAAAAACAGTACCAAGAAAATCCTGCGAATGAAAAGAAGAAATTCCTTCGTACTTATTTTAAACAGAAAAAGAAACTTTTGGTTCTGCTATAGAGCTATTCATTCAACTTAACAGTGACTGTCTTCCAAACCATGATCCACAAAAATATCTTCTTTCATGAATGTGGTGGAATTCTTCATTAATAACTAGGGAGGGGTAAGAAGTTGGGCTTTATGTTGTCAAACATTTTCAGATTTCATCATAAACATAAGGGGGAATACTTTGGGTTCTTGAAACAAGATCTGAACATAAGGAAACACAGAACTAACTCATCTGCCATGCAGAGAACTTTGACCACCTTTGTATCTCTGTCTTTTTAGCCATGAATTCTTTCTTGTTTTTCCTGACAGGTTTCTCCGCTTTAACATGTCTATGGTTGATACAGCATGGTCCTTGACAAAGTAGAAAAAATTAAACCTATTGCATTTAGCGAGTGCAGATTTTCCATTTTCAGTGCACTTTCTATTATCTGTTGCTTATGTATCAGGTCCATTTGACCCTGGGGGAAGTAGTGTAGATCAGGCAAGAATTGTTTTGTGCCTTCAAGTAATTTCTGACTTATGCTGAACCTAAGGTAAACCTTCTTTTTTAGACCTATTTTGTATATTTTTGTTAGCCAATAAAGGTATCACTCTTTTGTATATATTGGATTTTGTGCTGGCAAAGTTTGCATAGCTTTAGACTTAAAGTAACTGAGAGTAGATATTATGCATTTCCTTTCAAAAAAAATAATCCAAAAAGTTTTTGAATTCTGTAGCTAAGTGACCAAGTCAGCTAAAGGACACTCAAATTATTTTTAAAAGTTGCAATTCATTTTTAAAAGTTGCAGTGTCAATCAGCTGAGAAATCTACTTAATGTATCTTCCACTGTCAAATCCTGCTATCATTTTTAAATAAGACATTGGAGGCAATATTCCCACTGATATTTTGCTGTGAGTAATGCGAATGCACAGTCAGGTCCTTTAAATTATTACTCCAGAACTAAGGTCTTTTTATTTATGTAATAATACAAAAGAACCCAATCTCTTAAACGGTAATCAATCCATAATCCCTTCTCTTCTGCAAATCCAGGGATAGAATTCTTCCCAGATTTTGGGAGCCCATGTGCTAAGTGCCTCTCACTCGGCTTTCGTGTCGGTGTGGATTTTTTATTGCTTTTGCTCTTGTCACTGCTAACATGCTTTGGGATGGCAGGTGAATAGGTGGTGACAGAGAAGAGCAGAAGGGATGTGCATAGGGATCAACAGTGGATCTCAGTAAGTGCTTGGTGGTGCTGACCACTGGTGCTACCTCTTCCAAGCCGGAGAAGGGGGAGCAAAAGAGGGTGGGAAAGACAAGGACTTATGTAAGTCCACAAAGAGAGAAAAAGCTTGGGGCCATTTTATGAAATCAGCAAGAAAAAGAGACACGTCTCAGGATGCTGGAAAATGGCATTTTATTACTTAAAAAGCTTACACGATTCTCTTGTTTCTGGCAATTTGGGAGTATTTGTTAGGTTACTGATCATTATGAGACTTTCTGATATTTCTGTATTTTTGTATATGGACTGGGCTGGAGCACTAGTGAGGTCTAGCACTGGTCTTGTCAGCACTTTGTTGTTGTTGTTAACTGTCATCAGGTCAGTTTCAACTTATGGCAAGCCTATGGATAAGAGACTTCCAAGTCACCCTAACATCAACCACACTGCTCAAGTCTTGCAGATTCAGGGATGTGTCTCCCTGGACTGAGACTATCCTCTTCTCCTACTGCCTTCTATCTTACTAAACATTAATGTGTTTTCTAGTGAATCATATCTTCTCATGATGTGTCCAAAGTACAACAGCTTCATTTTAGTCCTTTTAGTTTCTAGAAAAAGTACAGACTTGATTTGCTCTAGGACCTATTCATTAGTTTTTTTAGCAGTTCAGGGTATCTACAGAACTTGCCTCCAGCACCGCATTTGAAATGAGTTGATTTCCTTCTGATCAGCTTCCTTCACTATCCACCTTTCACAACCATACATAGAAACTGGAAATAAGATGGCACAAACAACCCTAACTTTAGTATTCAAGGATATATCTTTATACTTCAGGATCTTGTCTAGTTCCTTTACTCATCATGATTCTCTCTTTCACCTTCCTGTGTAGTATCATGATTGGAAGGGCCTTTGCCACATTATTTCCCACTGTTTTTGATGTATAGTATGCCTTAGTATCTTGTGAAGTCATGACATCACTTCCCGCTGTCAGTCAAGAGTTGCACAGCATACTGATATCACGACACAAGGCAAGTAATAACTAATACTACCAACACAGAAAAAGAAACAATTTGAAGATGCCTTTGTTAGGGGATGGAGTTATAGCAGCTTCCCCATTGTTTCTTCTACCCTTAGAATACCTGCAATTGCAGCAGCAGATTTTATAGCAGGTCTTTACTCTGATCCTCAAAATGTTCCACTGTTACAGAACCTATTATCTGGGGTAGCTTCTTCTTGAGCAACAATTTAGCCATGGAATGTTCAATGGAAAAGTAAGAATGACAAAACTGCAGTCTGTCCTCGAACGCTGAGGGAGCTTACATAAGACTTGTGAGTAATGAGTTTCAATTCTTGCGTGATCTACTATGAACTGCCCCAGGAGGATATTAAAGATGGATCTGAATTAAGTGAGTGAGATAAATATTTAATCATGTAGCTTGAAGGAAAGAGTGAAAAAAAAGGGGAAATAATATAGCAAAAGAAGGCAAGAAAGCAGCAGATACTGAAGTCTTTAAAGTAAGCAGGCAAAATTCTGGTTAAACTTCAGGGCCATTATAAAATGCATTGGCATCTTTAGAACTACAAGGCGTGTTGGGTACAAATGGACTACACTCTTCCATCATGATTTTAATTTATATGGTTGTGAAAAAATTTTGTGACACTCTGAAGGATGGAAAATGTTGCAGGATAAGCTGCAGCCCCAAATCTAGCTTTATACAGCATTCACAGAAGGACCAAAAGCAAATATGACTTTATTTGCATTTGGTTGAAAAACATGTGACCTAATATGTATCTGAAGGACTCTTGTTGTTGTGCGCCTTCAAATCATTTCCAACTTATGGCAACCCAAAAGTGAACTTATCATGGCTTTCTTGGGGACTGAGAGTGTGTGATGCACCCAGTGCCACCCAGTGCGTTTCCATGGCCAAGAAGGTACTTGAACCCTGATCTCCAGAGTCATAGGCCCTTTTCTCACGTGGGGGGACCGAAACGGGGCAGCGCACGCAGGGGCGGAGCTTACCTGCTTGCGTTTTGCTCTGTCCCTGCTCTGTCCCTGCAGGGAATGCGGGTCCGCCGCTTCACACGCTGCCGAATTTTGGCGGCGTTCGGCGGCGTTCAGCAGCGCCCAAAATGGCGGCCAGCGGCTTCCGGAGGCGCTCCGCCAATCAGGGCAGCGCGCCAGCCAGAAGCCCGCACCCGGGCAGATCTGCAGAGACGCACTACCGCGTCTCTGCAGATTCTCACCGGGAGCTGCCACGGATTAGTGCGAGCGAGTTTGATAAAAACCACCTGGGAAGGTGGTTTTTAAAAAACTCACAGCACCACCCCTGCGGCTGGGCTAGAGCGGTTGGAGGTGTGGCGCCTCACCGTTTCCAACCGTGCTAGCTCATCCCGCGATGTGAACGACCTCCGTCTCCGCTCGTCGCACTGTGGGGTTTTACCCCCGTGTGAAAATGTTAATAGTCCAATGCTCAGACCATTACACCAGGCACACTTTCCTGAAGGACTCTATCAGATCCTATATAAGCCTGCCTGTGTCTTGAGATCTTCTGAAGAGGCCCTGTTCTCTATCCCACCATATTCAGAGGTACAACTGATGGAAACAGGTCTTCTTAGTGGCTGCTCCCAAGTTCTGCTGTTCCCTGTCTAAAGAGGTTAGACCAGTGGTCTACTAGCTATCTTTTCAGAGACTGGTGAAGACTTTGGCCATTTCCACCCTACACTGTTATAGTATTATTATTCCACTTTCAACATCCTGTGGAATTCTGGGGTTTGTAGTTTACTGAGGCCAAAGAGCTCTCTGGGTGAGAATTCTAAATGCCGCTCCCTAACTGCAAACCCCAGGATTCCACTGGCCATTGAAAGTGGAATAATAGCATTATAACAGCGTAGTGCAGAAATGGGCTCTGTTTCAGCAAGACATTGAGAGGGAACAGTAACGGTAAATGTAACAGTAACAGTCTCTTCTAAACTCCAAATGGAAATTTGGAGTTAATAAGAAAAAAGTAGTTAATAAGTAGTTAATAAGAAAAAAAGGGGCGAGTGAGAGTGCGAACCAGTCCTGAAGATTGCTATATAATATATTTTATTATATTAATTTTGTCTAAGCTAGATCCAGAGTTCCCATGAGAAGTCTCCTCAATCCCACAGAGCTAAAGGGGTAATTTTTTTTTAACTGACTTTTTCTTGTCTTGTGCAGTACCCTCTGCTCTCTGAAAATGTATTCTGGAGTGTTGGTGGACACTCCAGTAAGCACAGTAAGTACAGTAGGGTAGGTTGCAATGAAAGAAGCAATTGGCAAAAAGGGGTCTTTCCTTCCCAGTTCACACAGTCTCTGTACCTTCTGGAAAAACAAGAGACATTCAGGATCCAACCCTCTCTCCTGAGTGCTGTAATCCTTCATTTTACAAATAGTAAGATTTATTTATGTATGTAGCTTCAGAGAAGAAAAGACTTTATGTATAACACTTCAAGCATACTTAACTCTTTAATATGAGAGAGTGCTGTTCCTTTCAGCCTCACTGTGGAAATACGCCCAACACTTCAGTTTATTTGCAGAGTAATCTGTAGTGTCAGCATATTAATTAACCTACACACTGCTTCAAGTGTTCAAATAAAGCTGATGAAAAGCATAATAAAAATTTATCTTTAAACAATCTTATAACAGCTTTAGAGTATAAAGCACTAAACACATGCGTTTCTCAGACAAGTGGTTCTGTATAGATAAAAATCTGTGAAGAATCTTAAATTTGACTTTTAAAGATAACACAGCTGCATTCATCAAAGGGCAAGGGGTAATTAAAAGAAATCTATGTTTGCCTTCTTTTTTAATGTGCACATCTGTGTGAATAGTTTTTTTAGCAGATGTTTTCAAAGAGAACCTGTGCAAAGACGTACTTACCTGTGCATCTCAAGTAATGATAAATTTATTGTGTGTAGTGAAGTTTAATTTCCTTTAATTAGCTGGCTGATTGATTTTTTATTGTTTCCATAAAACTCTGAAATGGTGCAGAGATAACATATCTTTGGCATGTGCTGTTATACTATGTCACTTTAGCTCCTTATATCAAGACCATGAATTATGCCCTTCCAGCCAAGATTTGTTTTACTGGCAGTGTGGCATTGTATACAGACTGCTGGTTCTAACCAAGTTTAAAATTTACAAGGACTTGCCCTCAGTATTGACATCTAGGATTTGGTATGAATGCCCT
The DNA here is from genome assembly GCA_948472985.1 of Iguana delicatissima. Classification (NCBI taxonomy): domain Eukaryota; kingdom Metazoa; phylum Chordata; class Lepidosauria; order Squamata; family Iguanidae; genus Iguana; species Iguana delicatissima. The sequence goes on along the minus strand of CAOKZL010000322.1, from coordinate 1,502,364 downwards.
GGACCATGAGTCAGTAAAGGAATGTGTGTATCAACACACACAGAGAGTTTCTTCTTCCCTCTTGCTTCCCTTTTATATAAATTCTATGTATATTCTATCCTTCTCCCATTACTGGGACTTAGAATAAGGCTGGTAAAAAGAAAAAAAAGAAAGAAAGAAAAGAAAAGAAAAGATACACCTAACGCCAAAATACATTATTATGCTAAAGAACAATTAAAAGGATTTCCCCTTTGAAACAATAGCCACAGTTAAAATAATTTAAAAGTACATTTAAAAAAAAAAAAGTACAACACATCCCTTCCATATCCACCAGTTGATTACTTTCTTTTTTCAGGTGGTCTCTAGAATATTTCTTTTTCAAATTTATAATTTAATTTTTATAATTTATATTCTGTGTCAATTAGATATATTGCCAGTTAAACCATATCATGGTATGGGGGTGTATGGCCTGATAGCAAATTTTGCTAGACAAAAAGAAGCATGTGAATGAAGGTTTTGCATTTTTTTAAAATGTCAGCAGGTGGGGGGAAGGATTGTTAGATAAAATTCAAGGCAAGGACACTTAGATGTAAGTGGCTTGAAGGGGGGGTACTGGAAAACTCGGATGAAATTTACAAGAGTCTGAGGAAGTCAAGATTAGGCCTCTAGAGACCAAGGATTTTAATTTTAAAAATCACTCTTCCTCTTTTGTTTTAAACAGAATCTTCTCATCAATAGTATTCATTGTTTCTATAGCCCAAAATCTAAGATCTGTTGCAGATGATAATCTAAATAGAAATGTCACCAGAGTTACTGATTATTACAGAAGAAAAACTTTCCTTTGTAACTTTACAGAAGTTACAGTTACATTTAGCTTACAATAGGATGATGGAAATATTTACTTCATAACAGACTAGACAAAATGCAGCTACTTTGGCTGTACAATTCCATGCTGTGGTCTTACTTTGCATAACATGAAGCATTTGGTATGCTGCTATTTGATTAAGCTGTCATATCTGACCATATCCGTATATTTCTATAACACAAGGATTGATTGCCTTCATCATTTTTTTTCCTGTTTTCTGCATCATCTGTTTAATTTAAAATTCATGTCTAGAAACCATGCATTGGTGAAATGAACTCTTATATCTTCCCCCATTTCTTGCTCTTTCTTTTTCTGTGTTTAATAGTATTTGGAGTTAGGATTGCCAGTTGCACAACAAGACAAGGTAGTTGTGTAGAAGAGGGAATTTGAGCAAGTATGGCTTGCAGGGAATGTGCTTATCTAAATTATTCATTCCCATATGGAGAATGGAGAATTTAATCAATTTTCTCTCCACTTTGGAGACATTTAAAAAAAAAATGGTGTAATTTTCATAGATGTACCTATGGGGGAGCTTCCCTACCTAGACTTACCTCACTCTAGGAGGCAAGCTAGAATTACAAGACATGTATATGTGACACACAACAACATCATCCAACAAGACCTGTAGAGAATTCCCAGGAGGTTCCAAAGAATGCCCGTAGCATAGTTGGTGATTATTCTCAGCTGTCTCGCACCTCTGGCATGGTTATGTGGTGGCTGTTCTGATAGCTAGTGAGCTACAGCTGTAGACAGTCTCTGGGATTTTCCAGGGATTCTCTGGAAGTCATTCTCTAGAATTCTGCAGATTCTCTAGAAGTCATGGAAAAAGATATTATTGTATGCTGGTTATTCATATACAACCATTAATGATCCTTGGCTTTCCCTTGCTTTCCTCATAGCCACTTCATAACTGTGTTAGGGAAGCAACCTGGACTGAAGGCAGGGCATGTGTAGTCCTGTAAGTCTATCTTCAATACAGTGTGAAAAATGAGGCTTTATGTGGATTTTTCTCACTGGTGTTTCCAAATACCCCCCCCCTTTTCTTTGCTTGTCATACAGGCTCCACCTGCTGAAATTTCATCTTTTCACAGCTATTAAAAGTAGAGGAGCCCTGTCCTGCTTTTCACCTGACAACCCTATTTGCAGGGCAGTCATGTAGGGACAGGGGAGAGTAATTCGTCCAGGGGAAAAATGTTTTTGGGGTGTCTCAGCCCATAGCCATGCCTCTGCATGCCCTGGCCGTGACCCCATGCATAGTAGCCATGCCCCATGCACCATAGCTCCACTTCCCTCCCACCTCCCCTCCACACACTCCAAGCTCCACCACTGTTCCAGGGCAAATCTATGGATAGCATCAGAGTGCTCTGGGATGGGGCATCCAAGGAAAGGGGAAGGTGTGGAGTAGTGTTTGCTATTCTTCATCCCATTGTAAAAAATGTAGGATGGATTGAAATCAGCTCCAGAACTGTTCCAAACTTTCAACCTGATTGTGGATATGCTAGAAGGAGGAAGAGCACATCTTTTCATGGGAGAAAGAAGTTGGATTTAAGATGAGGCATCCTGCTTTGAGATCAGAGCATTGTTTCCAGCTTTATAGGGGATATCCTGTCCATCCTATGGTTGCCAGCTCTGTACAGCTATTAATGTTTATTAACATATTGTTATGTGCCTTAATTTATATTCCACTTTTGTGGCTTTAACAATTATGTACTGGGTAGTTTTATCATGTGCAAGTTCTCACTCTTTGAGTGCTATGACAAAAGAATCACACATAGTTTCCAAATTAAAGTCAACATCTTTTCCACTGGAAAAAAAAATTGATGCAGCTTAATCTGCCTAGACCAGCTACTGAGCTCAGACCTATACAAGAGGTTAACACAATGGCACCAGTTTTGAGTTTCTGCTGTCACTCTTCTTCTCATTTCTGTACCCATACTTTCTATGCATGCATTGCCAAGTGGAGATGAATTATCTCCATAGTTTTTCTGTGATTGTAATTTCTTAATTATAAATATGGTTCTAATACACGTGGAAAACATAGAATCTTAGAATTTAGCCACCTCAATGTTACTCCAAGCTTAGAATATTTTCCAGCGCTAAATAGAAAGACTTAGCCCTTTGGCACATTGAACATTTGTGCTACATTACTGTACCATTAATTGTAGTCTGCCATATTCTGTTGCATGACACTGGCAATCTGGGTACTGCATGAAAATTGCTGTCCTCTTCAATATTTCAACTTGGTCATAAAATATTACTTAAGCACTTTGAGGTAGTAAAAAGCTAAATTATTGATGATATACTGTGCGTTTTTGCTGTAATTAATTGTTTGTGTGGTCATTCCAAAATAATAACATTCATGACTTTTAGATAGCGTTAATAGTGGTTTAAATGTAAGTAAAATTATTTTCATAAACTAAGACAAAAGAAGCATAAGATCTAAAATTTGAAGGCCATTTTTCAAACCTGAGGCAAAGAATTGAACATTGTATTGTATTATTTCTTTTGACATCTTAATATTTAGAAATCATTATATTATTTACAATAGAATGACACTGAGACTAACTTACTGTGAAATCCCATGCTGCCATTGGAATTCTGTATGAATTCAGAACTCATTTCTGGGTGTTGTAAAACAAGGATAGGATAATGTATGAACCGTAAATGGAACTATGTGATTGCCAAATCAGTTTTTAGAAAATTGTTTGTAGAAAAGGAAGGAAGAAAGGGAGGAAGGGAGGGAGGGAGGAAGGAGGAAAGGAAGGGAGGGAGGGAGGGTGGAGGAAGGGAAGGAAAGGCAGTCTCTGGTCACAAAAGCAGAAGATTGCTTAGGCAACCAGCTAACTGCTGTTTAATCAGATATTTATTTATTTATTTATTTATTTATTTTATTTTTTATTTACTTGCTTTTTTTTATCGATTAGATCTAGGAAACTGAAATTCACAATATTTTTACAATGTACAGGTCCTTGTTAAAAATTTACAAAACCCAGTAAAGGCAGTGATGGGAAAATTCATACTGTCTGTATTTAGCAGTGGAATTAGTTTCACCTCCCTAAAAATTACATAGTACGTCATTTTAGATCACAATCCTATGTATGCTTATTTGTTGGAAGTAAGTCCTATAATGTTCAGTTGAGCTTTTTGGTTCATGATATACTTAGAATTGCAGTATACTTTGTCATATCATGATTCCAACCCAGGAAACCTAGGATTTAAGCGTCAATATGCTCTCGTCCAACTCCATAATGAAATTAATAAACTGGTCAGTTTTCTTCTGACCAGTACCTGTTTTGCTTAGGTAGCATCAGCCACTAAAGAACTCAGATGTGGCTGCATTATGGCCTTTATGTTTTAAAACTTATTTTGAAGCAGTATGTGCAAAAAAGTTAGCCACTTTGGTATAGTGGTTTGAATTTTGAACCAGGAGTCCAGGAGACCATAGTGGCACAGTGATTAAATGCCGGTACTGCAGCCATAAGGTTGTGAGTTCAGTCCTGCCAGGCTCCAGATTGATTCAGCCTTCCATCCTTCCGCAGATCGGTAAAATGAGTACCCAGTTTGTTGGGGACAATTAGCTAACACATTGTAAACCACTTAGAGAGCACTCAGCTGATAAGCCGTATAGAAATACACATGCTATTGCTATGGTCTGAATCCCTGCCCAGCCATGAAAAATAACTGACTGACTTTGGGCAATTCACACTTTCTCAGCCTTAGAGGATGGCAGTGGCAAACTTCTTTGAATAAATCTTGCCAAGAAAACCCTATAATAGAGTCATCATGAGTTGGAGTCAATTTGAAGGTGCATAGAAAAAAAATCAAATTGCAAAAATCCACAATAAATTAAAATCTGAATTTTGAGTTCAACTTGATCCTTGGATATATCCCCAAGTGTAAGTCTTGGCTTATTCCCAAATAAGGGAGCATACAGCTTAAATTTTTGACTAAAAATTTCTGAGAAACTGTCATTTTAGTCACTAAATTGGGGATTACAAAATGCAACAATGGAGGCAGGGGAGCAATGATTTCCAGTTTTTCCACACAGAATGTATTATTATTATTATTATTATTATTGGACTAAGTGTCGGACTAAGTGTTTGTTGTAAATAGTAATACTTTCTGATAATTAAGTGGCCCCTTCCTTACTGTGCCCTCTGCATGCATGAATGTGAGGTCACATGAAGTGTTGTGTTCCATTATAGTCAATGGACTCAGCAGGTGTTTACCTGAGTTGCCATGAGCACACACATATCTCATCCATTGACTATGGTGAGGTGTAACACTTTGCATTTTTTACTTTTCATAGGGGTTCTTGGAACGGAACCTTCACATATACGGAGGACACATTGTAACTGAAACATTTTGATATTAATGCAGCAAATCCTTCTTAAAAGTAGTAAATCCTTCTTAAAAGTAGACTTTTTTAAAAAATAATTTTTTAAAAAACATGATATCTTAGTAAGTATTAATAATCAAAGCATTGCAATAAAAAGAGACAAAACTGTTGATCATGCGTTTAGAAACTGTTTGTAGTATATAACAAATTCAATGCTTGGCTTTGCTCAATATCTGCTTCCTTTGTTATCTATAAGCACTACCAGAGCTGATCACAATTTTGCTTTGCTGGGAAAAACAAAAACTAACCACATTTTTTTCATTTTTCTGAAAGTATTAGAGTGGGATTTGTTCATGTTTATGGCCAGAACACCTGAAAACCTTTTGATTGTTAAACAGAAGAAGTATTCTCTGTTTCTTAAATAGATAGCTATCTTTCATGATAGCAGTCTTGCAGTGAACAGAATGCAATGTAAAGAACAGAACTTGGGATGTGCAAGTCTGTTAAGTCTGTTTCTCAGAGGATTGTCAGATTTCTATACTAAAAATCACTCTGATCCATTTTATCCATACATGTGAAAAAATAAAAAAGATACAGATCTTTGTTTTTCTGTTTCCACATTTTTTCTGAAAATGAATAATGCATTCTATGGACTGAAATCTTTGCTTATTTCATTCCTGCTTACAAGAAGAAATAATTTATTTTCCTCCTCTAACCAAAATTATCAGAGTTTTTGTGCATTTCTTGATTATTATTTTTTTAACTTTGAGGCCTGTTTCTCAAAAAAGGGGGTTGCATTATAATAATATTTTTACACAGAAAATTGGGGCATTTTGTGGAAAATATACCATTTTCTACTGACAACTGGAATTTTCTTCATAAATGAATTTTTCAGGGGAAAAAAAGCGTTGAGAAAAATTCAGGGAAGGCAATCATTTTCTCAAAAGAGTGTCTTGGCGCATGGATGCACCTTTTCACGTCAAGGCCACTTGCAGTATTGTTTGTGTGCATCTCCATATGTGTGCATACATGTAAACATTTCAAATAAATGAAAGCTACTGCACATGCTTTTCAAATGAGTAGGTCTCTTAAGTTGAACATTCTGTGAATGTGAAGATTTCTGATCATTGCTGTGCTCGTTCGCTTTTTAGCAGGAGTGCAGATCTGATAAATCCAGATCAAATTGAAGCTCCAGCACAATTCTCACCACTCAGATGCTGAATGTGGCATTTTACTTATGCCTCAGCCCAGAAATAGGCTTAGCATTTCAAAGAGGTTGCTGTCAGCTTGAATCAGTTTGTAAACAAAGTTCATAGGTTCTGCTTCGTTTTAAGAGGAGTGGTTCTTTTACAGGTAACTGAGTGGTAGGAGATGCACAGGGACAAGAAATAAAGAGGTGAGGGCCATATGCAATCTACAGACTACTAGCTGACCACTCCATATATAAGAGAAAAAACAGTACATCATTTTGCCACTAGGCTTACTTCCATCTTATTTTCAGTGCACCCAGTTTTAATTAATCCAGTCAGATTTTCTGAATAAATCCAGAAACAACATAATCTCAGTACCATAAAACATACTATGAAAACTTGTTAGAATTTAGAAAGACAAAAATGCTATTTATGGTAAATATTAAATTTTGCTTTAACAAAGTAGGTTATTGGAAGATAATGGGAACATGTGACAAATGAAGTAAAGGCAGATAATTAAGAGAACTGCTCTTGTGTCTTTGCTAGAATGTCTCCATAGTAATACCAAATGAGTCCATCTGTTTTTGATATTTTTCCCTTCTCAGACATAGGAAGAGAAAAAGACACATATACAGATGATTCAGAACATGGGAATTATGATTCTCGTACAGATCAGTCTCTGCTTATTAAAAATACGCCTACAAGACAGAAGCCTGAATCTCGGACAAAGGCGTCATTGAAGGTAATGGTTGTTGCAATGTATTGTGATGGCCCCTGTTCTGTTGATTCATTTTTAAAACGTGGTTGGTATTTCCATTGCAGAACTGCAATGCAGACTAAAAGACAGACCATAGTAATACTATGCAGGATCTGTATCAGACTGGAGCATCTTCAGATAGTCAGCGGGTTTCAGTGCTGACCAAATTTCTCTCCTCTGAACCCTCTGGTGGCTACATATACTGCCCCAAATATCTGTTGAAAAAGCAGTTTTTTAAAGCTAGTGCTGTGCTTCCCTGCAACTTGTTTAAAAGGTTTATTTTTTCTAGCAAAAGGGCAGTCTAGGAGATATGGAAATTTCAAAGAATCCTGAAAGCCTCACACATTTCCAAGGATGTACTTTCCCTATGGAAAACAAACAAAACAGAGATTTCTTGCCATCAATATATGTAGTGTACACCTACAACAACCTAGTGCCTACCAATGATTTAGATCTCTTTTCTTAGAAGTGAAGAATGCTTGGGAATTCCAGTCCTAAACATGTCCCTCTAGACAGATGTGGGGAGGGGAAAGAGCCAGTTTTTTTGGATTTTTTTTCAGTCTAGATTGTCTTGGTAGCTTGGTAGCCTTGATCACGTTAGTGATTGACATTTACAAGGTGCCAGATGATGAGAGAGTATCACACTTTTGATATTTGTGGATATCCCACTTTCTTTTCAGCATAACATCCATCTGCCTCAAGCACATGTCTTGAGGTTATGGGCAAAGTATAGCATTGGCTCCGTTCATGTCTGAATGGATAATTATAAAAGGCTGTGCTGGGGAAGGTTGTGCATTTCTAGCAAATGTTCACTTTTTTAGCCCACATATAAGGATGTTATCTATTATATTTTATGCGTAGCGGAGGACACATGTCAGTCTTTTATGTCTTTACTTTCTGCTTGAATGGAATAAATAGTTAATTTGCCATGCACAAGTTAACCCATGGATGTCTGCCCTAGTTTCAATATATAAGCCCATTTTTGATCTAAGACTACACTTTGGACAGCAAAATTGATGTTTTGGATATATTGGACACTATTACACCTTTTTATAAAGGAAATATCTATTACAACTAAATGTTGGTGGTATTAAGCAGATAATGCTTCCTTGTGACATTGAATGTGGAGTGTGTTCAGTGACTACTCCTTTTTGGTTGGATGTATTTTAACTTATTAATTTTGTATGAGAAAAAAAAACTATTGTTTTCAGATGCCTACATTTTTTTAAAAAAAAATTGCATTCCTATGATGTGGAATATAACTGAAGGTCAATTACTGGATTCTGCATGCTTTTACTGTTGAAAAAAAAACCCTTCTATTTGAAGCCTGGAAAAATAATAATTCACCATTTATTGTTCAATGTTTCATAGATCTTATGCTTTAGCTATCCATGAATCTATATTTTATAGATGTTAATTTCAAGAACATGCAATTTTGGAAATATTATCATGTTAATGCATTTGCCTAGCCTTTGCTCATTTCCTTTCCCTCTTTCCCTTTTTTTTTCTCATTTTTTTCTGTCTTTTGGAATCATACTTTAAGTATCATGTATAATGTTATATATTTGTGTATGTAGACACATGCACAGATGCACACATAAATACTTCTACACATACATACATACACACACATCTATCTATCTGTCTACAGTTGGCTCTCCAGATTCATTAGGGTTAGGAGTGCAGGATGTTCACAAAGGTAAAAGACAGCAAATATCAGAATACGTGTGTGGGGGGGGGGAGGGGAGCTGAGGGATAGTAGGGAAAACAGCACCCAGGGTGCAAACCAGGTCACATAAAGGAGAGAGAAAGGGGTTGTGTCAGCATGGTGGCCCTATACTTCCTCTCTCACCCCCATCTCCTTCCTTGGATGTGTATGGGACATCAGAAGAGTGTTTGTGGTGCTGAGAAACTGGGCTGCAATCCATTCTTAGCTGTTCAGGCAGTGGCTGGAGGAGGAGGAGGAGGAAACCGAAGTCATGTTTTTGAAGGGCTGCGTGGCCTGATTGGAACCACAGACGAGGAATGTTATCCTTGAAAAGGAACAGATGCAGATGGAGGAGAAACTCACAAATAATCAAACCCCTGGAAATTAAATCCCAAATATGAAGGGCTGAGTGTATATCTCTCTTCATTGCTTGTTTATTTTGTGTGGATAGGGAGTTTGCTGATTGTGTGAACATAATATGAAATTAGGCATTAAAACCTCTTGTCAAATTTTAAGGGTGGCATTTGGAAGATTTAGGTATTAACCAGTCCACACATCCCCCAATTTGATATGGTTTAATTGGGGAAATATATTAATTTGCAGATATGTTTAACTGGCATAAAGTATAGATTATACACACTTATGACTGAAAAGCCACATGGAGGAGGTACACTGGCTGGATAGAAGGCCAAAAGGTAACCTCAGCATGGCCAGGTCATAAATTCACTGAGAATTAGCCAGGAATGCCTGACTTAATGGCTCTAAGCTAATCCTCTCAATAAGAATAATAGTCAAGCCAGTAAGAACCCCCACTGTGTGCATTTCATATTGAAACCTTCCAAAGTCCTTCTTCCTAGTGCATAAACATTTTCCATGTCACCCCTTTCCTGTCCTCAACACAAAGCTGGCATCAAAGCCTTTGTCACCTACATGCTAAAAACATCAACATATTTCCTTCTCTTGTTAGGACCATCAACCCATTCCAGCCACCTTTTATCCACCCTGCAAACTCCACTGTTTGCCCAGGCAGAGAGACATCTATACTTCATCCCTTCAGAGCAAATTTTTGGGTATAAAAGACCTCAGTTTTGGGTACTTCTTTGCAGTAAATGAATTTCAGGCATCCATTCTGCCACCTTGATTCCCAATATTGAAGCCTGAGCCCAAGCCTGAGCCACACCAAGTTTCTTCATCTCTCTCTCTGGAACAGTAAATATTACCCATTTTACCCTGAAATATTCCTGTCTTAAACTTTCTTCCTTGTCATTTGATTAGCCTTCTGTGAGTATGTGTGAGTGTCAATCTTTGTGTGCTTCTTTGACTTTTCCCCAATAAAACACATTCTAGAGACAATGTATAAGTCTTTGGCTGATTTTATTGCAGTCACCCCATAAACTTTGGTGAAAATGTCCTGTTACCCCTCCTTTAATTGTGGATTCTGATTGAGGCCCTCATGGGGTCCCATGCATTTGGGGTAACATGGAATGGAATTAATTTCTTCCCAGGACACATCAGCATGAGTACAGAGAGCATTGCATTCATTATTTTCAAATTATACTACTACATCTAGCATAAGATTCCATAAAACAGGATCAAACCACATGGGAAACTCATTTGTTTTTACCCTCTGAAAGCAGCTGAGTGAAGATGCAATATGGATTAAAGAAGGGAATGACTATCCCTTTCCCTAAAGGCCATTTTTCAAATCAAAACTGCCTTTTCCAAGGCATGATCCCATGGAGAAAAGAAACAGTTGCTTATAGCTTCCTCCCCTTAGGGCAGAAACCAATGTGAAGGTGATAAATTTGAGAAAAATAGTGGCTTGCAGAAAAAATAATGAATACCTGCTCCCTCCTTCATGTGAACTTCCATGGAGACAACAGGTTTCCACAGCTGCTTTGAGTGAAACTTCAGGAAAGCCCCAAGGGGAAACATCAGTGTGACTGACTGTTTTATGCACGGTTTGGGAGTCACTGGTTATAATATGTTGTTATTAATTCCCTTGTCCAATAACAGTCTCATTGAATCACAGAATCACATGTCCATCCAACCTCTGTTTAAAGATATTCTGAGAAGGAGAATCCACCATCCTTCAAGGCTGCCAAACAGTTCTTACAAGTAAAGTTCCTTCTAAAGTTTATGTGGCATCTCTTTTCTTATAAATTGAATCCATTGGTTCTCATTATAGTCTCTGGAGCAGTAGAAAACAAGTTTGTTCCATATTCTACATCAGCAGTGATTTATCTGTTCTTTACTCCGAGACCACTGTAAATATCTTTGGTTGCCACAGACCAACAAAATTTAAATGATTTAAAACCCTAAATTGTATCAAATGTTTATCTACAGTTGCTCAACAAGAGTCTTCACATTTGGAGAGATGGGAGGAATTAAGTAAATGCACATACTCCTATTACAATATTTTTTTTTTGTATTGGAACAATTCCATACAAAGATGATGATGAAAATAATAATCATAATAATCATCATAATTACTACTACTACTGAACACTGAACTGTGGCCTAATATTACTTGTTAGTTTTAATAAATTAATTAGTGAGTAGGCTTGTACTGCATTTCACTTACAAGCCGTGTTATATGGTAGGTCCCCTGTATCCACCTGGGATACATTCTTGTATTTACCGTGGATAACAAAAAATGTGGATAACCAAATACTACTTTTTTTTCAGTGAGATGGATGACATGTGTATCAAAACGAGCATGCTGCTTAGAGAGGAGGCTGTGAAACTTGACAAAATTTTAGAATTGAAGAGAAAAAAATTTTGCAGCCATTATTTGCAGTACAAAGCTAGTGCACAACAGCTAAAAACATAAAAAATACAACAACAAAAAGAGATGGGAGCAAAATGTTTTTGGGCTATATTTCAGCATGGATAAGTGAAACCATGTATACCTGTCACATGGATACAGGAGACTTACTGTATTTGGCTTAATAGCTGGCACTTCTATGCTGAGCTCTGACTCTACATTTTTCAAATGATTTGTATACTTATTTTTAAGATGAGAAACAATAATAAATAAGTCAATATAAATAATAATTTTTCACACAAGTAAGTCGTTATGAAAGGCATCAATGCTTTCATAGCCATATTCAATGCTTCCAGAAAAACTGCTTCTAGGGCAGCCCCCAAATTTGAAAGGGACTGTTCTTGAACTTCAATTTCAGAACACCACCTGTAAATACTTCTATGGGCTTCTCTTCTTCGGCTGCTGTGAGTCCCTCTAGTTTATACACATTTACTGAAAATGGCTCTCTAATCCAGTTTTTGCTTGAATCAGGAACAGGAAAATATTAATGGAAACTATGCTACAAATCTTTCAAATGTCATGTGATAAGAGATGTGTCCTCCTCAGATAACTTTTTATTGGTGAAACCAAGAAAATTTGTGAGGGTTGGAAATATGTCATAGTTTCAATTTGGCAGGTGATTCCATCCTTTTCATCATTGCTTTATTCTTGTCTCCAACTTAAAAAAACTATAACCTTCTCCTTGCAGATTTGTTAAACATATTTAAATAGATGAAGATATAGAAGAGATATGCTAATTTTACTAACTGGAGGAAATTTGTCAAACTATCACTGAGGTAAAATTCCTGCTCCATGAGGAATATTTTTATCTCATCCCTCAGTTCCCTAAAACAAGACAGAACTTTACGTCATGCAAGGCAATAAACTTTACAGTGTAGCAAAAGTTGGTGCTATTCACCAAAGCTGCAAAGAAAGAAAGAAAGAAGAAGAAAGAAAAAAGAAAGAAAGAAAGAAAGAAAGAAAGAGAAATTGAATTCAGTGATTTGCTTCTTTTTTTCTTTTCTTTTTTTATAAAATTGACAATTTTGATCGATTCATTCAAGGTTTGCCTTAGGTTTTTGAGTATCTTCTTCGCAACAAGAGCTTCCTTATGCATGCAGCAATAATACAAAGTCACTAATGGTCCTTTTTCCTTAATCCATGCTACAAGTCCAGTAAGCTTTCCAGACGTTGTTCATGTCCTGTCTGTTCTAATTCCAGTGCTGTCAACCAGTTCATGTCATGAGATGTTATAAACTCATTTGAGTCGTTAAATAGTTCTTCAGCTTTAGTGTGTACCAATGAGGAGATGAAAAGTAAATCTTCAAAAACATTTCTCTCGTGCTCACAGCTAACATGGCACAATAAGTTCAATTCATTTTCTTCCATTTTTTTAGCTATTGTTTGCTGCTTTCCAGTTTTTACTGTTAGCTGAAAAACTTCAAATAAGGCCCTCACTGCATTTTCATTGTTGCAACCAGTTGCAGTTTTTAAAGCCATTTTTTCTTTTATTTTCCTGAAGCTCCTGCACTTTACTTTTGAAAAAAACCTATGCTCTTTGTGGCACATTTTTTACATTTAGTATTGAGATTTCTTCACAATTTCGCTGCTTTTATAGCCTTGTTGGACAATGCGTCATAACATAACATAATACAACACAAACTGTTGTAGTTGCTTGCCTTCTGGGCCTGTACACATGAAGCATATTGACAGAAATTCCTTGCTATAATGATGGCACTTTTTAAGATAACTGGAAGAAGCTTCATTTTGCTTTGAACAGAGTGCACCCTCATCAACATCACCATCAATATTTGTACATTTCAGATTCAATCAGTTATCAGTCTAGAGTTTCAGTCAAAGTTTACTGTTATGAAAGTCACTGTGATATCAACACAATCATTTTCAATAATCCACAGATACCATTCTGAATTCCATCCAAACACTCAGTTATATTTACTGACTCTGACTTTCTCTTCCTGCAAACACAGTCTTCCTTTTATACATGACTTTCTTTGAGAATATTTTTGAGACAAGTAAAGAATTTCAAGAATTCAGTGCAGATATGAAGGTGCTTTCTGATGGGATGCACAGTAGCAAGAAATGTCACTTGCTTTTTCTCTGCCACTCAGGCCCTTTTCGCATGGCATTCACCATGCAAAGGGCCTCTGGAGCGTCACGCAATTGCGAGAAGCCATCCACATGACATCCTCGCAATTGTGTGACACTGCCAGGGCCGGCAAGCGCCGATCGCGCATTATTTCATTTTCAACTTCTAGCCAAAAAATGGTGCACGATCACACATCGCTCCAGGACCCCACACGCACAAGCCTCCGGAGCCATGGCGCTTGCGTTTCCTGCCCCATTGAGCTGTGGGGAAAAAGGAAGAGCCCTCATGCTGTCTGCTCGCTAGCAGGCAGTGGCTGCAGAGGCAAAGCAGCGGGGATGCAAGAGCCTCTCACAAGAGGCTGCTCGTGTGATCCCCACACTCCAGCACCACGAAAAGGTAAGGTGCAAAAAGGGCTTCAGTGTCATTCACTTCCATGTTCTCACTGTGTGCAGAGGTAGCAAGTGCTAAGTACATTTTTTGCTATCAAACAGTTTTCAGAACTTTTGAATGCTTTGAGATATTGCAATGAACCTTTGTAGAAATGACATCCATCAGTGGCAAAAGACCCCTGCTCTTTGAGATCAATATATGAATGTCCATTCTTCTTTCTCATAACATTTCTTGAAGTCTTCACAGACTTCCTGTAAAGACATTGCAGTCCCCCGGGGTGTGTGTGTGTGGACCACAGGTTAAGAACCATTATTATATATGACATACTTCATATATGTAAAGATGGCTATCATAACGCCCATCCATCTTTTCTTCTCCAAACTAAAGATACCCAACTTCTTAAGCCATTTCTCATAAGGTTTCATTTCCAGAACTTTAATCACTTTGGTCACCCTTCCCTGGACACATCATAGTATTATATTTCAATGCAGAATCCTTTTCCTCCTTTTGAAGTAGATATGTAACACTGAGGTTCGTCCTAAAGTTATAGGGATGTTGCCTTGCAAAATGGCAGAGGAGGAATATTTACATGGGTTCAAGTGCTGGTTCTGCTGTGTTTTATGTTCTGTTACAAGTACTGAGGTGGCAGCAAGTTGGTTGGGAGTTTGGCACCATAGCTAAACAGTTTATAGCATTCAGTTTTGTAACTTATTTTTTCCAAAAATTGCAACTATTGCACTATATAATTTTGGGAACCTTGGGACTAATTACTAATTAATTACAAGATGCACCATGTGTAGTTTGACTCCAAAATGGATAATAGTTTCTGAGATCTTCCTTGGAATACCTTTCCAAGCTTTTATATCAGTAGTAAATTTTGGCCCAGAGGCTGTAACTCCTGCCGACTAGTTTCTTTCAGAGGTAGTTTCCTCAGCTCTAAGTATGCCTGCATACAAATGTAAACTATTTATTTGCTGCCCTCAGTGGTGGTGGCCAACTTACCTTAGAGGGCACATATATGGAATTCAATATTTATTGCTGAGTTATTTACCACTTGTTCCCCTGGGGCCAATAATGAATTTCTTAAGCCCTTTTGTATTGACTTCAGCAGGAATATTTTGTTCAGTGTTGTAAATACTGAGCACAAAGCCTTTCTAAACCTGTGGCACAAAAAAAAAACCCTCAGTTTTAAGCTGCAGCTATGCATTTTGAATAAAGTACACTTCTTAAAAAGAATAATTTTATGGGAATGTACTGCAATTGTTGCTTAGGAAACAAAATTAAGCTAGCACTGGTAAGTTTTGGGCCAAACGCTGAAACGCTAAAAATTAATTGGATTGTTTTTGGGGTAACCAATGCTTTGACCAAGAAAAATGTAAAGAAATAAGATTAGCAATATGGTTTTTCACTTTCCGTTTCCACCCACAAAGTACTCCTGAAGAAACTTAAAGACTTCACTTTTTCTCTTTCATTTCTATTCTTTTCATTGATAATCTTTATGTTCCTCCCACACTGACCTTCAGTCTAAGAACCCCCACCATGTGTTCTCTGTCACTTTGCCCCCTAATTGCTACTCCACCCATGTGTTCGTGTTCTTTTTGCCTTTAACCGAACATGCCATTATTTCCTCAAAGAGATTGAAACCAGCACAGCATGGATATAACCAGCTAAGTATTAAGAAAAACATGTACAGGGAATGGAAGAAGGGGAAATCACCAAAGAAGATTATAAGCAAGTAGCCAGGAGATGTAGAGAGAAGGTCAGAAAGGCTAAAACACAGAACGAACTTAGGCTGGCCAGAGACATTAAAAACAATAAAAAGGGCCTTTTAAAATATGTCCGCAGCAAAACGAAAAAGAAGGAGACGATAGGGTCACTGCGCAAATGGTGAATTAATAACAGGAGGAAGAAAAAAGGCAGAACTCCTCAACACCTTCTTCGCCTCAGTTTTTTCCCAAAAGGATAAAAACACTCAACCTGGCGGTTGGGGAGCAGGTGAGGAAGTGGGGGAAATGCAGCACAGAATAGATAGAGAGGTAGTACAGGAATACCTGGCCACAGTGGATGAATTCAAGTCTCCAGGGCCAGATGAATTGCATCCTAGGATTTTAAAAGAACTAGCAGAGGTCATTGCGGAACCTCTTGCTATAATCTTTGAAAACTCTTGGCGGACAGAAGAAGTTCTGGCAGACTGGAGGAGGGCAAATGTTGTCCCCATCTTCAAGAAGGGAAAAAAAGAGGATCCAAATAATTATTGCCCAGTCAGCCTGACATCAGTACCTGGAAAGATCCTGGAGCGGATCATCAGTCAGTCAGTTTCTAATTACTTAGAAAACAATGCCGTAATTATGAAAAGTCAACATGGATTTCTCAAAAATAGGTCATGCCAGACTAATCTTATTTTTTTTTATGATAGAGTTACTTGCTTGATAGATGAAGGGAATGCTGTGGACATAATATATCTTGATTTCAGTAAGGCCTTTGACAAAGTTCCCCATGACATTCTTGCAAAGAAGCTAGTAAGATGTGGGCTGGACAGGGCTACTGTCAGGTGGATTTGTAACTGGTTGACTGACCGTACCCAAAGGGTGGTCACCAATGGCAGATTCTCATCCTGGAGAGAAGTGATTAGCGGGGTGCCACAGTCCTGGGCCCAGTGCTGTTCAATATCTTCATTAATGACTTGGATGAAGGAATAGAGGGCACACTGATCAAATTTGCAGATGACACCAAATTGGGAGGGGTTGCTAATACACCTAATGATAGGATCAAAATTCAAAAGGACCTGGACAGCTTGGAGAGCTGGGCCAAGGCTAACAAAATGAATTTCAACAGAGAGAAATGTAAGGTCCTACACTTAGGCAGAAAAAATGGTATGCAGAAATATAGGATGGGGGGCACGTGGCTGGCTAACAGTACGTGTGAAAGGGATCTAGGAGTCTTCATAGACCACAAGCTGAACATGAGTCAGCAGTGTGATGCAGCAGCCAAGAAGGCCAACGCAATTCTTGGTTGCATCAATAGGAGTATGGTGTCTAGATCGAGGGAGGTATTGGTACCACTTTATTCTGCTTTGGTTAGACCTCATCTTGAATACTGTGTCCAGTTCTGGGCACCCCAATTCAAGAAGGATATGGATAAACTGGAGCAGGTCCAGAGGAGGGCAACCAAAATGGTGAGGGGCCTGGAAGCCATGCCCTATGAGGACAGACTTAGAGAGCTGGGTATGTTTAGTCTGCAGAAGAGAAGGTTGAGAGGGGACATGATAGCCATGTTTAAATATTTGAAGGGATGTCATGTTGAGGAGGGAGTGGGCTTGTTTTCTCCTGCTCTTGAGACCAGGACAAGGAGCAATGGATGCAAGCTGCAGGAAGGGAGATTCCGCCTGAACCTCAGGAGGAATTTCCTGACAGTCAGGGCTGTCCGGCAGTGGAATGTGCTGCCACAGAGTGTGGTGGAGTCTCCTTCGTTGGAGGTTTTTAAGCGGAGGCTGGATGGCCACTTGTCGGGAGTGCTTTGAGGGTTTTCCTGCATGGCAGGGGGTTGGACTGGATGGCCCTTGTGGTCTCTTCCAACTCTACATTTCTATGATTCTATGATTCTATAAATATCAGCGGAATGTAGATGTAATTAGTTTCAAATAACTCATTATGTGTAGCTCAGTCCTGCCACAGTTAAGAAGGTGTAAATAAATTACATTAGGAGTGTAACACAATGAGAGATAACTCCATTTCTTTTGCAGTGTAATCTAATATATAAAAGTCAAAGTTTGTTTGTGTCAGGCAAAGACATCATATGATTGGCTTCCGACCAAAGACTTCATATGATCAGCTGTCAGATGAAGACCTCATTTGCTTGGCTGCCTAAGAACATTCTATGGAATTCTGGGGTTTGAAGTTCAGGGAGGGGCCTTTAGAATTCTCAGTCAGAGAGCTCAGAATAGTCCAATTGCTATGGAGATGAGGCCTGGCAGCAAGGAGGCGGCCAATGTATTCCCTCAGGAACCCAAGCTCTGCAATTCTGAATACAGGTTGGATTGGGGAATATGGGTAAAAGTTACAGGTACCATACAAGACAGCTTGGGGAATTAGAGACACAGGATCTCAAATCTTTCTAACAAGTGTTATCTAAGAGAAAATAAAATCCCAGGCAATGTCAGGTATATACGTGAGTAGTACAATATAGTTACTTTTGCATTTATGGCAGTATGGCCTCACTAAACAGTGAACGATGAACATTGAATGTATCAAGTGCTAGTCCGCCATGTGTTCCACACTGTTGTCTTGTGATCTCTTGTGGGTGCTGAGTCAATAATGAGGTAGATTAGAGGAGAGTGTGTTTTGTGTCACTGACAGATACCCTCCAACTGTCCCAGTTAGGCACATGCAGTCCCAGCTAATTCTCTGCTGTGCCACTTTTCAACTGTTTTCTCTCTCCTCCTCCCACTTTTCCCCTTACTTCAAATTTCTCTAAAATGAGTTCAAAGAGCAAAGGTGGTGTGCACACAATTAACTCAGAAGTGGAGAGAAAAGAGGAGTGAGTGGAATCCCGAACTTCCCAGTATGCCCAGGCAAAAGCAAACTGTTGTAGTTTCTTTTAGCTTGTGTCTCCTTCCTCATTAATAACTTTTGCCATTGCAATCACACTTTGATGTTGCTTTTCAAAGCATCCTAGTTTTCATCTGTGAAATGTTGAACAGTATGCTGGCTAGCAGTATGTAGCATTTAATTTTTTCCAAAAAGTAATTAAAGGTGTTTTAAAAACAGTAATTTTGAGAAGCTGGAGATTAAAGCAGAACATTTATAAAATGTATCTATGATAGTGATTCCCTTTTATGGCTTGGAAAAGTAATTTAACTTGAAAAAAAAAGCTTTCAAATATCTGCATATTATCCAGTATGGACATCCATTTACTAAATGTCCCTATCCTCACTTTTCACCATACCTTACTTTGTTGTATTCATTCATTATATTATAAATAAAACTCTGGGCTGAATACTAAAAATTGGTATGAATATGATTCATTTTCATTTTCCTCTTCATTCTTATGCATAACTGGCTCAGCACTGAGAAGTGCTTACCTTTTTTGGAAACTCCGAACTCCTCTGAACAAATGCTTTGTGTCAGGTACCAATTTATTTTCTCAGAGTCCACATATTGTTTTGGGATCCTCATGGGACTGGGAAGGGTTGCAATACCAACATGTGGCAGCTACTTATGCAGGGCAGATGCCATTTCTTCCAGAATGCCTTGGAAGAATGAGGCATTCTAGGAAAACAAAATGGCCACCTTCTAAGAGGCAGTACTGAAGAGACCTACAGTGAACTAAAGAGGGGTCCTGTTGGATCAGACACAAGGCTGAGCTGGTCTAGTATTCTGTCCATATAGTCATTCACCAGTTACTTATGGGAAGCCAACATGTAGGAGCTCTATAGCAGTGCTGGTTCCACCATAGGCAACAGCAAAAAATTAAAAAAAGCAGAAGATAAACAAACCACCTCAGTTACATAGGCCATTTCCACATGGTGCTGCAGTCCTGCTATAGGAACAGGATGGCAGCAGTCCATAGGTCGTGCTTTCACACAATGTCATCATGGTCCCACTGCCTGTCATGGGCTTCCAGGACCTAGACTCAGACTCAGAGTCTGAGACAGCAGAACCTGCTCTGAGCCCTGGCACAGAGACTGTTGCAGCAGAACTTACAGAGCAGACACTACCACCACCCTCCCCAGAGACAGAAGTGCCAGCCCAAGCAGGAAGTCCTGCTCATTCTGACATGGAGAATGACCTATCCATACCTACCTTCATCCAGCATAGACACCAAAAGAGTCGACTGCATCGCTCCCAGAGAATTTATGCCAAACACCAATTAATCAAGCACCAACTGCACTGATCTCAGAACCTATAAGAACTGAGCCTTTCTCCTCTAGCTTTTGTTGGTGATTAACTGATTGTTTCTCCCATGCTTCCATTTGCTTCCCTTGCCTGTTGTTGCCTTTGACTTGTGTTTACATTGCCTGCGTCTGATTTATGGACATTGCTGGGACCGTTATTTGCTTCTCATTTGTAAAGCTGTTTCTTTGCTAAAGTAAACTGACTAATTACTTTGCCTCTTGACCTGTGTGTTATCAGCTTCTCTTGGTTACCAGCCCAGACCAAGTGTGGACAGATTAGGACACTGACATCCTGCCCCCATGCATCACAACTGTGGGATAATTGCTTAATAGGAAAAATCTAGTGGGAAAAAAATGGGTAAAATGGGAAATGGGAAAAATCCACAATTGCTTGATGCTCCCATACTTACCTGCTATGCACAAGGGCAGGAAGTACAATGGCTGTGCTTCCTTCCCTAGTGCAGCATGGGAAATTGCCTGGCTGCACTGCAGAAGGCAGGTATGTGTTGCTCATGCTCTCTTCTGCAGGGAGCTGGTTGAGTGCAGAGGGGAGCGTTCTTGTCATGTTCCTTTCCTGGCAACGACATGTCAGGATTGCAATGGGATAACACAGGAGAATGTTGTCGTGAAGAAATGGCCACAGTTAAATTGCATCTGCTGGTCCAGCCCCTCCAACCCAGCTTACCAGGCAGCAGACACTGCAAATGATAGGGGTTTATTCCTCTGTTGAGCAAGAAACAGCTGACTAATGTTTCCATCCCCTCCCATGAGTGATCTCCTTTGCAACAGACAGAACCAAGGTCTCTGTTGCAATTCCTACTTGCACTGAAGATCATTTGTGGATTGTGGGAGGAGGGAATATCAACTGCTTCCTGATCAATAGGAAAATGGACTCTTGTTGCTTGCTTCCACCCCTGTCCCATAAGTGTGGACTGAGGAATTTTCACAGTCTCTATGTATTCTCTAAACTATGGAATATATAAGCATCATGAATACAAACCAGTCACAAATGCTCTAGGTTGCACATTTATAACTACCTTAGTGAATTCTGCCCCGGAATTAAAGGGAATAGGAGGAGTAGTTAGATTGTTTATTTTTCATTTATGTATTTATTTAATTTATATCCTGCCTTTCTCCCACTATGAGACCCAAAGCTGCTGACAATATAAATTGAAATAAAATAGCTAACACAATGGCCCTTTCCACACGGGGTAAAAAAAATGGCTTAGGGCAACCTCACCCGGAGGTCGTCCACACCGTGGGGTGCACTAGGGTGGTTTGAAAAGTGGAGGTTCCACACCTCAAACCGCCCTAGCGCGGCCGCAAGGGGTGGCGCAGCGCGTTTTTTAAAAAACCACATTTCATGTGGTTTTTAAAAAATGCGAGCACGCTAACCCATTGCAGCGCCCCGTTTGAAACTTCAGGGACGCGCTAGCGCATCCCTACAGAGCTGCCCAGGGGCGGGCTTCCGGCTGGCGCGCTGCTCTGATTGGCGGAGCGCTGCCGGAAGTCGCCGGCCGCCATTTTGGGCGCCGCCGAAATTCGCCAGCGTGTGGAGCGGCGAACACGCGCTCCCTGCAGGGACGGAGCAACCCGTTTTCAGGTAAGATCCGTCCCTGCGTGCGCTGCCCCGTTTCCCCATCCCCCGTGTGGAAAGAGCCTACATATAGTACAAACATTTTGAAAAAAAGTATTAGACGATCCATCCAGTTAAAACATTAATTTAAAACAATTATAAACACATTCAACACATATTAGAAAAATACAGCACACCCATTCAAGCTCCTTCTGCTCCAACCAGTTAAAAGCTGAAGGTGATATAAGTGGAGAGCAGAGGAGGGACCAATCAAGCATCTCTTAGGAGGGAATTCCATAGCCTAGAAGCAGTAACTGATAAGGCTCTTTCCTGTGTGCTGTTGTTGTGTGCCTTCAAATTGTTCCCAACTTATGACAACAATATCATGGGGTTTTCCGGGGCTGAGAGTATGTGATGCACCCAGGTTCACCTAGTGGGTTTCCATGGCCAAGCAGGGAATTGAACCCTGCTCTCAAGAGTTGTGGTTCAGCACTCAAACCACTGTACCAAGCTGGTTCTCTTTCCTATGTGCTCATCCTTTTATCACAGGGGCAGATGCTCTTTTCATGACTGCACAATCACTGTAGCAATATACTTTTTTTTTTTGGAGGGGGGAGTGGAAGATGCTAATCTGTTACTATCTTAAATTCCCAGCATCATTCCCAAAATTTCTCCTTTGAGACTCCCCTATCTCTTAACTAAGGAGTCTCTTTATGGTTAGCAGTACAATGATGGCAAGGACTTTATTGCATATAATCCTGCAATAAAGCAAAACAAAGGTTTAGCAAACACTCTGAAAACGTACTCAGATGACATCTGAATTGCCTTGGTCATATGATTCCTACAGTCAAAGACATCACATCAATGCTGAAGTCATCTGGGAATAGGAAATTAGAAAACAGTTGAAAAATCAGACATGAATTTCATTGCAATGAAAAACAGGATGTCATCCTTAAGAGTATTGTTTCCAAATTGGGTTTCCTAAGAATTTTCTTGGAGGTATTTCCCATCGTCCTGAATCTTTTACTGGAACACATTGGCAAAGCTCCACCTCTATCTGACCAACTAAGAGATGACCACAGCACGTACTTTCCCATCTTCATATTTACTTACCAAACATTTTATTCGGATAATTTTCCATGAACTCTTTAGAACATGTTCATTTTTAACCTCTTGACCATATTGTTTATTTTATATCACTACAGACCACATATTTATTTTGCAAATTTCAAACCCCTGCCCCGCCACCCCACACATACAGTAGTTTTGCTTTTCTGCACATTTTGGTGGAGGGTTGACAACAATTCAGAGCTGACAAGTGATGCTCAGGTCAATATTTTTTATAAATTAATTCCAGAAGTGATACCTTTGTTAATCTATGTTTCTCATATGAGAGAGCCTTTCCAGTGTTTTCCTATATGCCTTCAGTCCTGAAATTACCACATGAAGTAATATAAATTGAAAATTCTGGAACTGCATGTCACATTACTTTTTGTTGGTAGCTAGCATTCCATGTTATATTAATACAGGCAGCACAGCCCCATTGGACTATTGGTTTAGAACAAGAGTGAGAAACCATTTGGGTTTGGAGGCTAAATTCTAATTTGGAAAAGATTTAGGGCACAATATTTCATCAGCTGGCAAGGTTGAGTACAGACTTGGGTCCCACTCTGGAAGAAAGGCAGCCTACAAATAAATAAATAAATAAATAAATAAATAAATAAATGAATGAATGAATGAATGAATGCACGTTACCAATTTGCCCTAATGCAATAAAAAAATCACACGACTGCACAAGCCAGAGCTTTTGTTCCATGTATAACCTTACCAGTGCGCAAACCAGAGCTGCTGTTCTATGCAAAGCCTTTCCAATGTGCAAATCAATGCTCATTTCAATGTGAAACCTTAACAGACTTTAAAGAGCCTCTTATTTCCAATCACTAATTAGAGATAGGAGCTGAAGATACTCTGAAATCTGAATGGGAACCTTCATAGATTTTACACCAGCCTGCAGGCAGCAGGCTTCCATCCCCTGTTTTGCAGGATGTTTACTACAAGATAGACAGACAGACAGACAGACAAGTAGGTAGATAGATATAGATAGATAGATAGATAGATAGATAGATAGATAGATAGGGTATAGAACCTTATATTACACACAAGTAAAACCTGTACACTTCAATAGAGAATATGTGAATTCAGTATTGGTATTAAGTATTACTGTTTTTATACTGTGAGCCATCTTGAGGAGCAGCTACAAAATTGACAGAATAGAAAATAAGTACAGAGTTGTAACCTATGTGTCAGTGATGATGAGACAGCAATCAAAAACCTACAATAACAGTGTAAAAGTGTATAATAATAATAATAATAATAATAATAATAATAATAAGTTTTTATATGCACACACACACACACACACACACACAAAATATAGTATAATAATAGCAATAATAATAGTGTTATAGGGAAGTACTGGTGTTTGTAATGCTGAGACAAAGTTTGTCTGATGAAGAAAAGCAATTATATTCCTGTTTCTGTTATCTCAGACATTATGGTCATAGTTCTCTTATTACTACAATTTTCATAGCCTCATTTGAGTAAGGAGCTCAATTCTGTGGCTACACTATACAAACTCAAAGTAAGCCAGAATTTCTCATCTCTTCCTCCTCTCTCTCTTTCTTTCTCTCCCCTCCACTTACTCATATACATACACACTCCCTCACAAACACACCCTTCCTTCTAAGTGCAAAATTAAATATTACAGTGTAACTGCATGTAAGGTTCTTCTGATGATCTTCACAAGCAGAAAAAGTAGAAACAGTTGATATGCTTCATGTAGAGAAGTTCAAGGTTGCAGTGCCTGACAGAGAATCAGATGACTATTCTTGTTGCCCTATCTGTCCCTGGTTTTTTTTTTGGTGTGAAATGTTCTGTCCCTATTATACTTTGTAATTATAAAAAAAAAAGCTGCTGTGCTTCCAATGTACTTGGCAGTAATCCTGAGGTAGGAAAGGGTGGTCTGCAGACTCTGCATGACCCTTGACAGCTGTTTTGCAACCCCAAAATCACCCTACTATTCCCCTAAAGGTCTCAGTATTCTCTAAAATGTTAAGCTTTTTCTTTTTAGATGATCCAGATAGTCAAAAATTGAAGAAAACCACCAGTAGATGCAGCAGTTTAGCTGCACTTTCCCTATAGTACTCCCATTACCTGTTTTAGGGCTGCAAATAAGACCAGAATGGCAACAGGAAATGATATATTACTTCTGGTACACTGGAAAGTATCAATTGTGCCCCATAGGGGCCCACATTCCCCTCCACAACTAACCCATGTGCCTGCCTACTCCTATGCTCCTCTATTATAATTTTTCATGTTTTATTCTAAAGTAAATATAGGTGGTTTGATCCAGAACCAGAGTCTATAGTGGAATTGTGGGAGGATTTAACTTTCTTTCCCTCTCATGAGCCTTATTTAGATTGGGCCCATGATGCTATAATCTGTATCACAAAATAATGATCCCATTATAAGTTCCTATTTGTATACTTGAATACTCTAATTTGAAAGTGCAGTGGTTCTTATCCATTTTGGGACCATGGGAGAAAAGAGGGCTACATATCCCTATTTGTGATTCTAGAGTCCCAATCAAAGGGGGGAGGGTGTATCAACTCTAGAACTTCTTTCAGCTTGAAGGCCAATTTCAATTTCAGAAAAGTTCTGCCAATACATATGCCTTTAAAAGGGTATTTCAAGCTTTTATAATAGGAAAAAATATACAAAAGCGGGGAAACTACTAAACAATGGTGCCGTGGTGAATGGGCACAGACATCTGCAAAAGCTCAGAGAGCTATTTTGAGACAAGAAGAGGCTTTAAAAGAGAGAGAAGAAAGCTAAAGCTACATGTTTACTTTAGTATCTGGTCTGGCCTTCTAGCAGTCTGCTTTTCAAACTTCCTTTGCTGAATGTTTAGTTGTTTTATACACTAGACAGAAGTGCACTTTAAAAATTCCCTCAGATCTGCAGGAGAAGTTGCAGCATGATTGAAAAAAACAGTATAGTATTGCAGAGTTCCTCATAGGTAGAACTAGGCCCTATGAGAATCAGCTTCGGGAGCTAGGTATGTTTAGCCTGTAGAGGAGAATATTAAGAGGTGACATGATCACTATGTCTAAATATCTGAAGGGATATCATTTGGAAGCTGGAGCAAGCTTGTTTTCTGCTGTTACAGAAACTAGGACACAGAGCAATGGTGTCAAACATCAGGAAAAGAAATTCCACCTAAACATTAAGAAGAACTTCCTGACCATAAGAGCTGTTTGACAGGGGAATATGCTGCCTCAAAGTGTAGTGACATCTCCTTCTTTGGGGGTTTTTAAATAGAGGCTGGATGGCCATCTGTCAGGAATGCTTTGTGTATTCCTGCATAGCAGATGGTTGGACACAATGCCCCTAGTGGTCTCTTGTAGCTCTATGATTCTATTCTATGTCTCAACTTTACATATTCTATCTAAAACTCATCTTTTAGCTGCAGCAGTTCCGAACTTTCCAAAAAAGTAAAACATGCCTTGCATCAAAAACAGTTCCTCCACAGGAATCGGTAGCCCTTATCTACTATACAGCAACAATTCATTCATGAATCTTCTTTAGTTCATTACGTAATACAACAATTCATTGACTTATGCACCAGTATAAATCCCAACCCAGTGACACTGAGGCCCTTTCTGCAGCACACTCCCATCCTGCAATGGGAACACGCTTCTGCATGATGTTATCACAGTCCCATCCTTCTCCCGTCCCACAGTGTTGCAATCAAGGATTAAATCATTGATGGGTTTTCCCTATCAATGGCATGCAATCATGTCACTATCCTCTACTAACCTGTCTAGCAGAAACACAATGGCTACGCTTCCTGCCCCAGTGCAGCCTAAGAAAGTACCCAGCTGCACTGCAGAAGGAAGAGGTGTGGCCACTGCACTCCCTTCCAAAGGAAGCCAGCCAGTGCAGTGCTCCTGTCATGCTCCCCTCCCAGCAGAACTGCTGCTGGGATCCCCACAGGACAACTTTGCAAAAAGGTAGAGTGTGGAAAGGGCCTAAATGACACAATGATCAGTGCAAGAGGCATTCCTGCTAAATTTATACTGGCAAAATTGGTATCTCCCCAGTTGGTACTAATCTGATACTAAAATGAAACCTTGTTTTCACCAAAACAGCCTGATAAATGGTGACATACTCAATAAACAGTTAATATATCTAGTTCCCCTCACATTGTTTCCAGCTGTACAGTATCAGTTTTCAAAGTATGCATAAGCACATGTTGTGTTCAACTGCATACTATTAAAAAAAAAACAGGCAGAAAGGGTTTTGGAACATGAAGAGAAATGAAAATGCTTTCTGCAAGAGACTTTTCTAACTAGTAGCTACCCGTGGTTGCCCATTGCTTCTGGAAGCCCTGGAGCAGGTGAATTAAAGATTTTGAATACCAGCACATCATGCGTCAACAACTTGTTGTGATAAACTGCAGGAAGTAGAAGTTCTTTATTGCTGAGAGCAATGCCATAATTAATCACGGCCTTGAATGCTTGCAATTGTCTCACATTTGACAGACCACTGCGTAATGATTCTGTGGAAGATGTGTGATGGTGTCAGTGCAATAGACACTGGGTATGATTTTCCACCAGCATAGAATGCTGCTCTGAAGCACCTGTGGGTTGCTGTGGGGGTGTATGTTGCCAATACATTTAGATCAGAATAAATGGGCATATCTGTTATGCAATCTTCACAGGTGCTAAACACTACCAGGTTAGTCTTTTTGACGGAAAACTCCATCTGTCTTTCTGATATTTGATGCAAGCTATACTGTGGTTTTACAAAACAAAATTCTGGAATACAAAGGAACATTTTTAACAAATCTAGGTGTAGTAAAATGGAAGAGTATTTACAAGTATAATGATGCTGCCGTTTTAACAATATACTTTATAATTATAAACAGATGAATTCCCCAGAGGTCTCCTCGGATGTATTTGGAAATCCTATGAGTTATCCTGAAGGAAAAAAAAAAGAGAGAGAGAGAGAAAGCATGTATATTTCCCAAGCCTGTTGAGGGCTACAATGAAAAAAAAATGTTTGCTCATTTTTGCCTTTGCGTTTTCATTCCTGAAATATACTTTCCCCATTCACTTCACTGGCAATCAGCAAGCTGCCGGTGGTGGGTAACAGAGCTGCTTCAGCAGTTAACAAAGAGACAAAGATTTTCTTCCTTTCCTCCTGTCACCTATAGTGATTGGCAATGTTCAGGGTTGCAAAAAGCTCAGATAGCCATAGAAGATGCAATTTCCTCAAGGGGCATTGCAATTATAGCAGTCGTTGGGGAGTCACATTTTCCATCATCACCTAGACTTTGTGCTTTGGCATGCTGCTGCAGTGCCCCCCACCCCTTCATCTGAGAAGAGTGAAACAGAGAGAAGAAAGGGTTGCAGAACTTGGGCACAGGGGTATAAAGAAAAGTTAGTGGGGACCTCACAGCCTGGCGAGTGTGCATTGAAGAATTTGAATGGTAAACTTAAAGCCTTAAATCCAGAGTAGGTGTTAGGACCTAGTACCATTTCTTACCATACTTAGGCCTTTTCCACACGGGGTAAATAAAATGGGGCAGCACGAGCTCTGACGGACTTCGCCCACACGTTTGAATGTGCTAACTCTTACATAATTGGCAAGCTCCAGACGTTAATCCACCCGGTTAAGTCGCCAACAGTCAGCTCGCGGGCTTTTTGAAAAATGGGGAAAAGGTGTTTTTTTCCCCCTCATACTGTGCTGATTCGTGCATGATGTAATTGGAGGGCGGGCTGTGGACGTGGACAGCTTCAGCGGTTGGAACGCGCTGTGAGAAGCCTTCAAGCAGCGGCACAGAAAAGCTTAACTCCTCCGCAGCATTACCAATAAAAGGCCAATCGCCGGCGCCTCCTCACACAGTCTTTAGCCCATAGATGTTCCAGTTCAGCTAGCACAATTCCAAGAAGCCAGAATACAGCTAAAATGGACCGTTCAACTTCAGGAAACACCTCTTCCTCCATTGCTCACAGGGAAAGATAAAAGCAGAAAACGGGTGTGAGAACCCACCAGAGATAGGGAGAAAAACTGCACTCCACCCAGCTATGGCGCAGAAAACCATTCCCCCAAGATAGGGCATGAAAATAAAAAATCGACAGGGTTTATTTTACGGCTAGCAGGAGGAAAGGGAGGAGGGAGTCATCGTGGGAGGAACTGCGGGGCATGACGTGAGCACGCACGTCATGACGCACGGGGCCATTTTTTTAAAAAAGAGCTGCCAATCACATCTGCTGCGCCAATACCACGGAACGTGTGGAAATGGCAATAGACCGTTGTAAAATATGTCCGTGGTAGCACGGACAAAAAAAACAACAACAACCGGAAACGTTGCAGTGCGAATTCCACGGAACGTGTGGAAAAGGCCCCAGTCTATTTAGCATGTTCTCTAAAGAGTGAAGCAAGATTTACATTAGTGAGTTCCAAGCTTAACCAACAAGCTTTCAGGTGTTATAGTTCACCAGTTCTCAACCAGCATGCATCCATGTGTGTGTGTGTGTGTTAGAGAGGGAGGGAAAGTCTGTGTTTCCCTTCATCAGTTTCCTTAGATTTTGCCATTGTTCAGGATTTCAACCTAAAATATCATCTTGGTTTAAATATTTTTGAGCCCTCAACAGATTAAATTTAAAAAGGTGTTGGTTTTCTAAAATAAGAAGTGCTAGCTGCTTTCTTTTTTCCCTCAAAAATTAAATTGATTTTTTAATTTCAATGGTGTATGAAAAGTTGAGAAGGCAAACTTCACATTATGAGTGAAGTTTTTCATCTTTCACCTATTAGTCAAGCTGAGCAACTTTTCTCTTTTAATCTCTTGAGGCAGCTTCCACTTGTACTTTCTCACTTTATTCATTTCCTTAGATGTACAAATTAACAACAGCACTCTTTGCCTTGAATGCTTTCAACACCCACTGAAGTGGGATGTGAGTAGTCACATCAGATAAGTGAGTTTGGTGCTGAATGCTTCAGCAACTGAAATTATATAAGGAGAAGAAGGAACAGGCTCCATTGGGGCAGGGTGATCTGAGAGGGGAACCACAGGGGTAGTAAAGCTTTTTGGTGGAAAACCAGTAAGAGGTATATTCAGGAAACACAGAACAGTAACAAATAACATAGATAGCTAGAAATAAACGGGGAGGGGAAACTGGCATGCAGAACTCAAAGTGAAATTGCATAGCAAAAGCTACCACTGGTATAGACTGCATTTCTCATTTATACTGGATTGTTGTTAAACTAACACTTGAACAGTCTGAAAAACTCCTTTCCCAAAATATTCAAATAATGTAAATCTTCTTGTTCATTGCTACCATTACTACAACTTTGTGGTGGTGGTGGTGGTGGTGGTGTTATTCCCCATGTAGAACAATTGAAAAACAACTAAGTTAAAATATTTAAACAAAACAGAATTTTAAAAATGGTGAAAAACCTTTAAAACACAATAGATGAGGGAAAAGGTACATCATCCTTCCCATTAAAAGTTCTTTCTGCAACAATCAGATAATAGACAAGTGCATATTTAGAAAAAATCTTTGCCTGCCAGTGGAAGGCAAGACGGGGAACCATTGTAATCTTCCACAAGAGCAGTCACCAAGAAGGTCCTACCATATGTTAGGAATGTAAGATTTTGTGCAGAGATCTCATCTGAACTAATACTTTCAAAGAATACCTTGAAGGAAGTTGAGGGAGGGAAGAACTCTGATTCCTAATTATTCCTAGAAATGGTCCCAGATATAGTCACGCTTAAGTTTTATAGAAGACTTTCCAAATTTTAATGCTGATGAAGTTATAGCAACTGCCTATCATTGGTCTCTCTGCAATAATGAAGCATGAAAGCATCTTCCTCACCAAAATGTCCCACACAGCTCAACCTTTACTAGTAAAGGCCACAGGTACATCTCACCCCATACTCTTCTTACCCACTGATAGGTGAGCGCATATAAGATTTTATTTAAAGAGAGGGGTACAAAAAACAGCTTACCTTTCTGTTTGTTCCGCCCCTCTAACTGCCATGGCAACATCCTATAGAATCCTGGGATTTGCAGTTTAGGGAGGAGCATTTAGTATTCAGTGAGAGAGCTCTTGGACTTCACTAAACTATAAATTCAAAATTCCACAAGACATTGCCATGGCATAAAGTGGAATCTAACTCTATAATAGTATAGTGTGATAACAAGACCAGTAAATGTCAAAGTTTATTCGGGGGAGAAAACATGAGAATGAAAGAGAAATACAGTGGTGTAAATAGGAGTAGTAAATACTCCATAACTGCCTTAAATAGAAGAAAGGTACTGGTTGTATTCAGACCACCAGTGCCATCTTTCTTTTTATTGAGGTGATGGTTTATTTCCACATGGTTTCCTCAGCTGGAAATGTCAACTCACAGATGGAAAAAAACTTGAATCATGTAATATAACCACCTGAGATCATATTAGCCACATGAATGCCTTTCTTTGTTGGTCCTCAGTGGGTCATGGCATTTACTTCCAGTCACTGCTGACAAGGGCAGAAAGCTGAAATGAGCATGTGCCAGTGAGCTTATCTCAGATGCCAACATCTGAAGAAAGCACTGGTACAAACTGGCTGTCAGACTGACTGTTCACCAAATGCAGATTGTTCACCATTAACAAATTTTTCTTCCCATACTGGAAATTTCTCTGAGATATGTGCCTCATCATAAACTTCTAAATTAAGCTGATGTTCATTTCCTAATCACTAATCACAAAACTTAATGTAAGATGCATAACTGTGGAAAATCATATCCTATCAGAAACATATGTCTTTCACGATTTGAGAGAGCGCCTCTTTTAAATGCATGTTGAATGTATCATCTAGTTTGACAATCAGAGTACTGAGAAGAGAAAGTTAAACCATAAAGACATGCACAAGGTTGAGAAATAACATATTACAAATACTAAAACAGAGATCTCCTTATTTTCCAGCTTTGTGCTTATTTGCTTGGTTGTAACAAGTAATAATGTTACTTGCAGTTACTTAACCTGTACAACTATGCAACACATGTATAAGTGACAATATTACTTGTAATGTGTTAGTTTTGGGATTAATGAAGGTACAACAAAGTTCCCTTTGAAGGTATGACTAACATTCTGAGTTATTTTGCACGAAAAGTAACATTTAATTTGTTAATTCTGTTTGCTAATTTTGTAGAGCAAAAATTCTTTGGGGGCATTTTGAGAGGAAAAAGTAATAAACTTCTTAATAATTGGTTGCACTGAAGAACAGGTTTTTTTAATGTGACAAATCTTTGTTAGAAGTCCTTACAAAAATCTTTTCAAGCATTGTGCATGCAGTTAAGCATAAAACCTGTAACCTGTCATTTGCAGTAAAGACAGTAATGCAGTCTGCTCTAAGATGTATTTGCGGTAGTACACTCTCTTTAAAACTGAACAAACAAGGCAACATTACTTTTACCTCTTTCCTTCTTCTTTGTAGGTCTTGTAGACTTTGTAGCTCCATTCACCCACTGTACTCCTAATTTTGTGTATGAGGATAGATTTAACAGATGGACTACTTGATGTAAGACTTTGTCTCAGAGATTTTTTAAATAAATAAATAAATTTGACTTATTGGCATCATAGCATGTGAACATGCAAGAAACCAAATGCCTTCATTTTGAGCTCAAAGACTTTTAGTCTGTAAACAAATTGAATAATGAAGTGTTCAAGAAGTCATTTGTTTACTACACTAATTTTTTTTAAGGGAGGGAAAAACAGAGTTGAATTTGTAAGAATAAAATGTCTATTAACATAGTAAGCTGGGATATATTCCTTAGCTTATCAGTCATAGGCCTTTAAATGCAATCAGCAGCAGCAATGTACTTTTTCCACTTGTAAATTTATGTTAATAAAATTGTAATTGGTTTACAAACTAGCATGCTGACAATGTCATTTTTCTTCATGGATTCCTCACTTATTACTCCATCAGGTATTCATTTCTTTTAAACAGAAGATATTGGAGCTCAAAATTTTGCCTCGCACAATAAGACAGCTGATATGAATTCAAATACGTGTTATTTTCATTTGATAAGGAACTGAGCCAGCTTAGAAGGCTAAAACATTTGGTGGACTGTTTCTCAGAGTTATTTTTAAAAAGTAAATATGGGTTGTACCATTCGGTCTGCAATGTGAGAAGCATCTTCTATAATTAACTAAGTATTCGCTATGCTGTCATACTTGTGCATTTATTTAAAACTTGCTATCAGAAATCAATTTGTATAGAAATAATGAGTGGGACAATTATCCTGTGAGCTGACTTATGGAAACCTAAGCAGACTGCATTTTAAGTTTCCCAGTTTTTCACTTAGGTACTTTTTTAACTCTTGGACAATATGAACAATGCAAGTTACTTTGATGCTGCCAATGGATTTGAAATTTTATTGCCTGTGCTTTCTTGCCCTTCGTCCCAGTCCACATATGGCCAAGAAGGGGAGTGGCTTCTGCCTGCATTGATCTCCGTACATCTTAACTGAATACAGAAAGTAACATCTGAGACAAAATGTGGACCTGTGACTTTAAAATCTTCACCTTTTTTCTTCTGTATGATTTTTAACATCTTTTGCCTGATAAAGAAGCCAGTGAAGCTTCAAAACTGGCATGATGTGCTTTGTAGGTTTAATTGGCCTAATAAAGATGTCACTGTTTTGTGGATTTTGGAGTTTGTTGTATTTTATTCTTGGACAATGTGTAACATTAAATAGACCTCAAAAGTGTTTTAAAAATTCATGGAATGAGTCTGTTAGTTTTCTTCAACCCCACGGTCCATATAGTCCTTGAACACAATGAGGTATGAATGATCTCGTATGGTCTTTCTCTTAGGGTTTCTTTATCCTGTTTCTAGTGAAAAAAAGTGATGTTTTTAATCTCATTTATTTATTTATTATTCATTTATTTATTGCTTTTCTCTTAATATGGGACCAAAGAAAGCTTACAGTCAATTCCACCCTTTTTGGAATAGTTGAGAAAACATAGTAAGTTTAGACATAATTAATCGGCAAACAGCTTTAAATTAACCCTGGCAAATGTTGCTGACATTTATTAGTTGCCTTTAATTTCTATATATGCTTAGTCCTGAACTAAATTTTAATAAAATAGTGTAGATGGTGGAAAATATTTTTCAATATATTTTCACTGGGTTTTGGTCTATTTTCGAACACAATCCAAAATGTTGTTTCTTACCTTTAAAGCCCTCTACAGCTTAGGAGTATAACTTATGATATACTGTACTTGTTTCCACATCAACTTGGCCAAGTACTGAAGTCATCTCCAGATATCCCCTCCATGTTTCATCACCATGTGTAATCATGTGGATAGTATCCTGAGAGAGAGAGAGACAGAAAAACAAAGGCCATTTCTGCACGGGGCGAGGGAATCACCCGGCACTGCTACTTTACTGGATCCTCTGGCTCCCCGGTCCGGTCCAGGCTGCTCCGGAGCAGTGCGTGCTCATCGCTCCGCACTGCTCCAGCATCGAAAATAGCAGCTTCTGGTTGGTCAAGGATCTCGACCAACTGCTGAAGGTCGCCAGCCTAAAGCCCGCCCCCAGCAGATCACAGGCTCGCATTGGTGCGAGCCTGCGAATCTGCACAAGGGAGCAGGCTCGCAGTGGTGCGCTCCGTGCTTTTGAAAGACCTGGTTTTTCCGGTCCTTCAAAAGCATGCTGGATGACCACTTGGGGTCGTTCCCGAGCAGACTGGGGTGCGGATCTACATTAAGTAGTCCGGACCCAGTCCGCTCGCAGGTGCAGACGTCCTCCCTGGAGGACGGACTGCACCGTTTCAAATACCCCGTGCGGAAATGGCCAAAGAAAGAGAGACTGTGATAAAGATCTTCCTTGTCTAACTTAGTACCCCTGCTTTTGGTGCCAGGCAAAGACTTACTCATTTTCCAGTACGTGGTGTAAGGGCCATAAATTATTATTAGTATACCAATCAGGGAAAATATGAACTGAGAGTTGATGAGATGGACTATAGCATCAGTTATAATAAATAAACATGAATTTTCAAGTCAGTTGCTAAAAATGTCAGACGTAATTGATTTCTGTTGCATTTGGTGAGAAGATGTTAACAAAATATTAGAGAACGATTTATAAGACAATTTAAAAGTTTAGGGTTTGAAATTTTATTAGATCCTATGTTTTATATCCTTAACTCTATAGATAGATTAACTCATAGATAAATTTGTTAGTGAATCTGTGACTTTATTCAACAACCTGGATACAATTCCTTATTTTGTTTTTTTTCAGAGATATCATATAAAGAAGGGGGAAATTCAGGATATTATTTGTTTCATTGAATTTGTGTATGAGTAAAATAGTTATATATATGGTTCAAACAAGGAAAGGAAAGGAAAAGAAAAGAAAGGAAAGAAACAGAGAGGAGGAACAGGAGAAAAGAAATGTGAGATGAAAAAGCTCACATGCCAAATAAGGATGAAGGAGGGTGTTGTGAAAGGTGAAGAAAATCCAGAAGGCCAGACTGAAACATAGTAAACTTGAGATATAAGTGATGCAGGGCTTAAGGTGGTCAAAAGAAAAAAAATCCTGCAAGACAAGGGGAACTAGAGAGAGAGAAAGAAGTGGGAAAATGGGAAATTAAAATGCATGTGTAACATACCTCTCCTAAAATGAAGCTATGAAGAGGGATTTTTTTCTATGAAGGAGCCCTGACGGTGATCCTCTTGTACTCCATTCCTGGAATTGTCTGATGGGGAGATAAGACCAAATGAGCCCTGCAGGTGTTGTTTATCCTAGTGCAGCAACACAGACTTCAAGAATGAAAGATATAGCAGCCTAAAAGCCAATTCACTTATTCTAGCAAACTGTAAACTCTTACCTACCTTTCCTGGAGCAAATGGAGATTTGAAGTCAAAATCACAAGGCAGTTCTGAAAAGGCTGCAAAGCCAGTATGTGGTGACTTGATGGACCTTTGCGTGTCCCAGATTTCCATTTTTACACTTGGACTTCCTAGTTGGTTCTTTACTAGTGCCTCACACATAGCTCCTATTTTGTATATGTCAAAAAAAATCTTTTTTTTAAAGGATAAATGTGAGAAAGAAGCTGATGATGATCAACATAAAGAGCTTCAATATGGCAGAGTTCTCATCAACTAGATGTAGGAACATGTATCCAGAGGCATAGTGTTAATGTCCTTCCTACTACTCTAAGCCTACTGTAATGGTCAGGCTGGAGGAAGGCTTAACTCAGAGGATAGTGGTGGAGAAAATGGATTGGCCCTGACACCCTTTAGCCAATAGAGGTGAGAAGATGGAGAACTGAAAGCTTCTGGGAAAAAGAAAAAGGAGAGGCCATGCAGTGTAAACTTACAGCTAGCCACTCCATGTTAGACTAAGGAAAGGAATCCCAGGAAAGAGTTATAGGCAATGAGAGGCTGTAGCCAGTTGTGTCATGTTTTCAGTTCTTTTGAATGGGATTGGAGGATTGAGGAAGGCAATCTGGAATTGGAGAATAACTTTTTTTTATGTCTGTGCCTACAGATTTGGTTTTAACTCTTGCAGCCAGAGCAAAGGTACACAGGAAGGCTGTGCTTTAAGCTAGTTGAGTTGCTTGACCTATCTCCTGTTAATTCTTAGTATGCTATTTTAGTCTTGGTTACTTCTTTTAAAGAGTTGCATTCATAACAAGTCTGCTTTGTTCCTAACAGAAGAGTGTGAATCTCTGGTCACATGTCTCTATGGCAAGGCCTACCAGGAACTTGTAATATATGTTTTTTTCCCCTCTCCTCCAAGAATAAGTAAGGGAGAGGAAGATTGTTTTGAGTTCTTACATTCTCCAGAACCCAAGGAAGGAAAGGGAAATTGGATCTCCAAGGAAGAGCTAGGTGGCAGCACCACTATTTCTGCTGCACTGGGAAGAGATGGGCAGATCTGGGCAAAACCCAGCCATGTACCGGCCTCCCTTCTCATCACACCCACATACACAACATTTTCTATTATTAATAACAGTAACAACAAACATAAATGATCTGCTGATTTAGGTCCTCCATTTATGATCTTGGACTTATTTAGGTGGAAATGTTTTTTTTGCATCTCATACACCATGGTCCTAGAAATAAGACTGACTGCAGAGAGAGGCTATTTTCTCTGTTACTGCA
This sequence comes from Iguana delicatissima, assembly GCA_948472985.1. Classification (NCBI taxonomy): domain Eukaryota; kingdom Metazoa; phylum Chordata; class Lepidosauria; order Squamata; family Iguanidae; genus Iguana; species Iguana delicatissima. The sequence continues at coordinate 1,465,530 of CAOKZL010000322.1, read as the reverse complement.
ATGAGTCCACATGTCCCTTTGCTTTCTCACATACTTACATCCAAAGAACAGGGCAAGCACCAAGCAAGCAGAGAAAAGGCTGGGGTTTTTTTTCAAGGGAGTAAGCTATCTTTCAATGCCCCTCCAGGCCTGACACTTAAAAAAAAGTTAGACAATGCTGTTCCTCCATTTTGTGTGGATACTTTATAGTTATTGCTTAAACGATCAGTCGATCAAACTGCTTTAATAATTTATTCAAAAAGATATTAAAGTACATTAGTAGCAAATTACTTGCACAATGGTTAGTAAGAACCCTATTAAAATAAAACTGATCTTGTTCAACCAAATGACTATGCTAATGGCTTTTAGGTACCGTGCAGAAGTTATAAATCGTCATGTAACCATGAAGCCGATCCAGGGCTTTTTAACTGCTTTGTATAAATGAAGTATTGCAATGAAGGATATTGTCATCTTTTTTGTTAAAGCTTTATGCCTTGTGGTTCTTTAAATATTAGTGCTGATGAGTGAATGATACATTTAGAGTTTGGTCATGCCGGTCTCCCCCCTCCCTTTTTTTTCATCACACTGAAGCAAAACTCCTACACAAACCTGTGGGAATTCTGCCTGTGATTGGACTGTTGAATCAAATTCCTTTCTATTTCCAATAATATAAATTGTGTAAGTGGAAATCAAGGTGGTGAATCAAGCATGCCAGGGGAAAGCTGAAGGCACGATGACTTAAGATAACAGTGGATTGCTTTTGGTGCTCACTCTGTAATAAAGCTATGTACTCACATTTCAGAAACCTCCAGTGGGTTCTTTTTATGAATCCCACTGGAATAAGTCATATTACAAGGATGGTTGATGCTGCAGCAACCTCCTTTCTATAAAGTTGTAGAAGTGGGAGGCACTTTTCCAGCATTTTGAAATCCTGAGCTTTCAGAAGGATACGGAGAAGCTGTCGGTTGGGAAAAGGCTATCTTAAAGAAGATCGTGACACTTTCCCCAAGTATGCATCAAATATAAAATGCAGCTGGGATCTCCTCTTTCGATTTCATGCAGGGATAAAAAGGTAACATAAACATGGTTAATATTTCTGTTTAGATCAAGCATGTTCATCAGAAATAGTAAAATACTATTTGAGCTAAATGAATAGTGTGGCATTTGAAGATTTGCAGATCTGTTTTAAGTAAGTAGGTTCAAAGATAGTTTTGAAATATGGTATTCAGTAATATGTAAGATGATGTTGGCATTTGCAGTTTAAGACTTTGCTAAGTTTTCAGCAGTACTGATTTAAATCAAATAGTATCCCCTCCACCTTTGGTGTCAGAAGAATGGAAGGATTGTTCCCTAGACTGTTTAAGAATTTTTTTCCAGTTTTTTTTTTCCGGTCCCGTTTCCAAGTTCATGCAAGGCTGATTAATTGCAGAATAATTCATTGCTCTCATTTTAGTAATTTATTGTAGGCAGAGTAGTGACACAATCTTTTATTACTGCAAGAGGAGCAATTAAATGCAAACAATCAGACAAAATTAAAGATTGTTATATTTGCAAAAATCAGCAGAGGAAAATATGATGACACAAGAATTAACATGGTAGCCACAGTAATGTTGAGAAAGTATATTATCCAATTAATCCAAAGTTAATGTAAGTCAGGAAAAGGGAGGCTATTAAATAAATCTGTTGTTCAATTGTGTTACTAAGGCTCCACATTTTAAAACGTATGTTTTAAAACATATGTTTAAAAACTTGTGATGAATATTGTGATATATGGTATGCAATAAACACTTTATCAGTAGGAAGTTCAGATCTTTCCATTTAAGAGGTACTGTGATCCTATGAAAATGATAGCAGATTGCCGCTAGAAGCAAACTATACTCAAATCCTAACTCAAGTGTATACTTATTTAAAGTGTCTTTGGATCTTTTTAAATGTTATCAACAGAGACAGCAAGTGAGAAACAGGGAATTTTAAGAAGCAGACCACCGATCCTGCCATGTCATCTCCAACTGTTTTGTCTCATGCAGATGTTTGTATCAACACAGCAGCATCTTCATGTATGTTCCGCTCACTACTTGTGTAGTGCAAGACCTCTGTGCTTTCTTCTTTGCTGTAGAGATTTGCTAATATGGATTCATACCAGCAAGAAGCAAGGCAGTCTTCATCTTACCATAAGGGTGGACAGCATGGAGCTTTCCAGATGGTGTTGCACTGCAGCTTTTTCATTCCCATTTGACTATTTTGTCTAGGGCTGATGGAAGTTGGTGTGCAACTGGAAGGTCCGGAAGTTTCCTACCACTGTTTTGTGCTCTATCTGATCTGCAAAATAACAAGTCCTATACAAAATAAATCAACTACAAATTGGAGATTCACACAAGATTCAAAGGAAATATCCTTTCCTGTAGATGCAGATTAAGATAATAGGAAACAGCACTGTAATTTGATAATTCACATTCACAAGGACATTTTAAAAAGAGAGACGTAAGCTACCAACAGTTGATGAGTTATACCACAACTGATTACAGTATAGGAATTCAAATAAATTCAGCTCTCATCAGTTTGGTCCTTGAAAATGTTAACCAATAAACAATTATTTTAACTGAACTGTAAAATTAATATTGGAATTGGTAAATTACTATTTAACATACTAGACTCAGGTTGACCCCTTGGACTTCAGCAGTCATGTGACGGTTGTTTCAGTTACAGCAGGAAGATTGATTTCTATGTCTCTTATATTTTTCACAGAAGTGTGATGAATTCTAAGTATTTAAACCCCAAGATAAGGGCCAAGAGTAGGGCTAAAAAAAATTTTTTTTTCACAGAACCTCATAAGGAACTGGGGTGAGTACCACATTGGCACCAAGTTTGTCTTCCTTTCCCATGATTCAGGAAATTTTCACTGGTACATCAAATCCTGCTGTATTTTAAATTTAAAGAGCAAATCTCCCCCCACTTAGGGCTCTGTCTCTTCCCTTTACTTCCCACCCCACCCAAGCAAAAGCTACCCAGTGATTCCTCCTTGTGAGTGGTATTCTAACATGTTTCCATGACATTCTAAGATGCAGGAGGATGCTCTATGACCCCACCATCTTAAATTACTGTGATGGAGTAAAGCTGAAGCCTTCTTCCCACAACAGTAATATATAAAAGCTCCAATGGATGCAAAGAGGAAGAACAGAGCTGTTCTGCTGTCCCAACAATCACGCTCTATAACTGGGATGCAGCCTTACACACACACACACTGATTGACACTAGAATGTGACGTGCGATCTATGTGAGAGAGATGTGTATGTATGGAGTGTGTTTATGTGTGCATATGTATGTGTATATATAGTTATTTGTGTGCATACAGGATCCCCCCTCCCCTGACTGTGCACTTCACTTGCTGTTGAGCCCTCAAACAAAGAGAAGCTGTCCACCTTTGCTTTAAACCAATATTCAAGCTCACTGTCTTAAAAACTGATTTTTTATTCTGTCTATGTTGTTTCGCCTAAGAGGTGTATGAGCTGATCATATAGAATGGTAACCATAAGCTACTGAGAAGGAATAACATTAGTAATGCCAGCTTTTTTTATGTTCTCATCATATTCAAAATTTGTCCTACTTTCCAAGACCTAATTCAGAATCTAAGTGTGTCTCTATGTGTGTGCGCATGTATATGTTGGCAATGATGATGACAACAATGATGCCTTCATCTTATTGTTGTTGTGTGTCTTCAAGTAGTTTCTAACTTACAGAGACCCTAAGGCAATCCTATCATGGGGGTTTTTTGGTGGAATTTGTTCAGAGGAGATTTGCCTTTTGCATTCCTTTGAAGAAGAAAGAATGTGATGTGCCTAAGGTCACTCAGTGTATTTCCACGACAGAGCAGGGATTCAAATCCTGGTCTCCAAAGTTGTAGTCCAACACTCAAACCAGTACTTCACTCTGGCTTTTGATCTACCTGTGCTTAAATTCAAAGATTCATATTTCTCCAGTTTACAACTGCCTTGTAGTAAACCAAGATATTGTGAAATTAAGCCAAGAACCAAATCCCTAGTTCTAATGATTTTAAACTGTCATCAGCATCATACCTCAAAGGTCTCTGCTTTAATTGGTGTGGGTAGAAGCCGCACTGTTGTTGTTCCACTGATTGTTCCACTGATGCAAGTGATAGGTCTTCCATACATGGTTGTTATGGATAATTTCTCACCCTGTGGCCATCTCTATAGTGATGAGCCTCTTTGTACTTAGCTAGGCTGGTCCTCAGACAGTGGTCTGCCTCTGGGACCATATTAAGTCTTATCAACCTGGTAGAACCTGTTATAGCCTATCCTCTGCTAATAAAGACATTAAGAATCCAGGGTGTCACCTATGCACAATTAAAACATTCACCAGAGAGCTTAATTTGAGCAAGATTTCCATCAAAGAATCTTCTTTCCATTACAAGGCAAGAAGTCTCCCTAATACCAGGCCTATTTTCCAGTTATTTATTGTTTATTATTTTAAAACACTCAGAGAGCAATTTTTTTCCTGATAAAGGACACTGAATCATTCCATTTTGAATAAATATATCAAATATGGTGACACTGCAGTCAGCAGATGACTTTATGCCACACAGTCATAAATGGAACAGGTATCTTACAGTTGCTCATAACAGAAATTACGTATTTACTTCATTACTATAACAACCAGTAAGACAAACAAATGTAATGCAACCTGATGCCCAGACCACCCTCTCTAAATTTTATGCTGGGCATGTCACTTTCAGCTATAGGCAAGACAGCAGCATAATGCTTTTGGCAACTGACTTAGCTGTTGTCATCAGGTGACAATAACTACCCTTCCATCAATTCAAACTAACGCCTTGCATGAAACTCAAGAGGTTGCTAAGTAGAGAACATTTTTTAGCTATATCTAACATTAATATCGTTCTTACTTTTCCTTTGATCCTTTCAGAAATTAAGTTAATCTATGACAGAAATGTCATCAAAGGACATTCTTAAATATGAGAACAAAGAGTGTTGACATTTCATGTTACATTTAAAAGAGACCTCAACAAAATTGAACTTATCTAATATAGTAACAAATAATCTTTCTAAATGAAACATATTGCTGAAAGATCTTATATCAGTAAAGAAGTACAAGCATATCATATCTGTAATAAATTTGACCTGAAAGATGATAGCTTTTTTGAGATATCAGACTGGTCATTTTTGTTACTTTATTGGCAATAACAACTGCAGGATGTTATAGCTGTAATAGATTTGACCTGGAAGATGGACTTTGAAATATTAGATTCATTGTTTGTGTTGCTTTATTGCTAAAGAACTACAGATATATCATAGGTGTAATAAATGTGACCTCAAAGATTGTCTTGTGAGATATATCAGTTTCCTTACAATGCTGGTACATAGCTTTTCTATTAAGACGAATGTGCTCTGAAAAATCATTGCTTTTTTTATATGAACGATGATGTCAGTCTTACCTCTTACAAAATGGTAGCTGTTCTGGTTCAGATTTTATGTACATTTTCTGTATTTGAGGGTTTATATCAACAGGACTTCTTTAGTATTGACATTATGTAAATAAAATAAAAGGTTTTCCCACAGTAGGTGCATTCCTTTTTACTTAATATTTCTTTTATGTTTGATCCAGCATCAGCCTAACCCTCACTTAGCATAGAGGAACTGTTATATATTATGGGCAAGTTTTTAAAAAGTGGAGAAATGGAACAGAATATTAGAGAGGAATGCCTCCAGAAATACAAAGGAGGAGATTTGCAAAAATTTACAAAAAAAGAAAAAGTTTCAGAAAATAGAGGTGCTTGGTGAGAAAACTTGGAAGAAAACTTTGTTCATGCTTTGCAGTCTAGAGTTACCTTGCTTTTCTGTTCTTGAGTACTTGAATATTATATTATATTATATTATATTATATTATATTATTATTATATTATATTATATTATATTATATTATATTAATATTCCACCTTTCTCCCATCATGGGTTTCAAGTTGGATTGTGATCATTTTAAAGCCACAGTTTGTGTATGTGTGTGTGTGTGCCTTCAAATTACCTGTCAGCTTATAGTGACTCCATGAATTCGTAGGGTTGTCTTAGGCAAGGAATACTTGGAGGTGGTTTTGGCAGTTCCTTCCTCTCCATACAGCACCTGGTATACATTGCCAGCATTTTCACATCCCAGTACTAACCAGGGCTGATCCTGCATAGCTTCCAAGATCAGACGGGATCTGATGCCTTTAGGCCGTAGAAAAAACACAGTACAGCTAAAACAAAATATTAATACAAAAGTTAAAACACAATTAAACCTGAGTTCTATTTTAAAACCACAACTTAAAATACATTTAAACATAATAAAGTAAAAGCACAACACCTTGCCTCCATTAGGAGCTCCACCATAGCATATTAAAAACCAAATACCTCCTTAAATAAAAAGTTTTTTACCTATCTGTGGAAAGACAGCAGGGACCTCCTGGGGAAAGGAGTTCCACAGCTTGGGAGCAGCCACTAAGAAGTCTGTCCTGTCAACCAAACTTCTTTAACCTAATATCCTTCAATGCTGATGCTCTTTACACTTTACCTCTTAGCATCCCCAGGGCACTAAGCTGAAGAAAGCACTCTAACCCTGTTACAGTCATCTTTCTTACACTACAGTGTATCACAGCGAACAAAGAGATGCACAAATATATTGTCAGTTTCTATAAAAATGAAAATACATCTGTCTGCCTGGGTGTCTATCTCTGATATAGCTCTAAGACTTTAAAACCTAAGCCCCTGGAACTTGCTGTGCATGTCAGAATTTTTAGTTTTGTAACATGCACTTGGTTTCCTAGTATATATTAATTAATGGTTATTACTGTAAATAGATCTGTACCCAGCAATATCATGTTGTATGGAAGGGGAGGAGAAAAAGGAGAGAGAAAATCTGAGGTAGCATCTGAGTTGCATTGTGTTGAGCTGAGTTGCTTGTGGGAAGGAGGGTACAGAAACAAAAAAAGGCTGAATGAGCAGGTAGGGGTGAGGTTGGAAAGAGAGAAAACCACAGAGAAAGGGAAAACATGGAGGGTATAGAAATCATGGAGAGCCAGAGTGGTCTCTGTGGTCTCTGGGCTCCTGCAACATGGCGGTTTGAGCATTGGACTATGACCCTGGAGACTAAGGCCATTTCTGTACTAGCCTGTTATAGTGCTATGATTCCACTTTCAACATCCTATGGAATCCTGGGGTTTGCAGCTTAGGGAAGGGCCGGCCGGCCCCTTCCTAAACTGCAAACCCCAGGATTCCATAGGATGTTGAAAGTGGAATCATAGCACTATAACAGGCTAGTACAGAAATGGCCTAAGGTTCAACTTTCTGGTCAGCCATGAAAACCCACTGAGTGAACCTGTGCATGTCAGACACTCTCAGCCCCAGAAAACCCCGTGATAGCTTTGCCTTAGGGTCATCGTAAATTGGAAATGACTTGAAGACACACCACCACAACAACAACAACAACAACGTGCCTTATTACCCAGTTGTCTAGGCTTTACTTGGGTTCTGCCCAAGCCCTTGGGTGCCTGTTGTCCCATTAACTGGTCTGGATCCCCAATTTCATTATTTAAAAGTAAATCTCTAGCCCTCGTACAAGCCAAAATACAAGGCACAACATACAGAATTGCTTTGCAAGAAAGATGCAAGCTGCTTCCTTTCCAGGTTTTTAGCAAACAAGTGAAGTTGAACTGGGACTGACATCACAGAGCCTCAGAGATTTCAAACTGTAGAGTAACCTGTCAATCTTTACATTGCGTGCACATACACTTTGTGCCTCAGTCCTAAGTGGCATTGCTATTAACAGTGAGAGCTAAAATAAAGTGTACTTTGACTGCTACAACAGCCCAAGCATGTGTTTAGGGAAAGTGTTAAAGTTTATATCCATGTCTTGGATGAGCAGGAGGGTTTTGGGTTCCCCCGCTTTTTTTGTGTGTGCGTGCGTCAATGAAAGGGGCATAATGGAGAGGATAATGGTCCCTGTCCAATGTCGTGTCTACAGCAGAGCAAGCAGTTACTCACAAACAGCACAGCTCCTACTCACAAGGTGAGAGTCAAAGAATGTCCAAACTAGGAATGGGACGAATCCAGAATTTTGCAAATCCGAATCTGGATCCAAATCCCTGGAAGGTTCTGGGAATCCATGAATCTCACGAATCTCTAATCTTTCAAATCTTTTTTTTTTAAAAAGAGTTTAAGAAGCAAGGGAAAGAAGGATAATCTTGGGCAAGACACACTCTCTCAGCCTTAGCAATAGCCTAGGCAAAGGCAAACTTCTCTCTGAAGAAATCTGGCCAAGACAATTGCCATAGTTTTGCCTCAGGATCTCCCCAGATTGCAAATGACATGAAGGCCCTTTCTACATAGGCAGGAAAATGTGGATTAATCCCACCTTTTCCTGCCTGTGTAAACAGGACCACATATTACAGTCCAGAGATAATCCAGGTCAAATCTGGCTTTTCTTTGCATAGCTCCTTCTGGCATCCTGGGGTTTGCAGTTTGATGATGCACCAGCACACTTTGGCAGAGAAGGCTGTGACACCTTGTAAAACTCCAAACCCCAGAATTCTGTCTGAAAGAGGTTTGCAAGGGAGCTATGCAAAGGAATGTTTCAGCTGTTGTTGAAATCTCAAGCCTGTAGCTTCCAGTCATGTACTGAACTTAAATATTAAATGTTCAATTTAAATATAATACAATCCTAGATGTAATTTGTGAAATTGTTAGCAAAGGCCATTATTATTCCTGGGGAAAACTTCACCTATTTACTATCTTCCCTTGTGCTTCTGGTCTCCCGGATTTTCAGGAATCCCAGTCTGCCAGGTTTTCAGTAGTCACGGTCTCCAACAATGTATTTGGTTGGCAGATTTGAAAGATTCAGTTTGCCTATTTTGGCACAGGGATTCAGATTCAAGCATCTCAAATCCTTACCCAGGATTCAAGGATTCAGTTGGCCCATCCCTAGTCCAAACAGAAAGGCAGCCGAGAGTAAACAAATCTGAAGGGGCAAGTCCAAACAGGCAGAGTTCCAAGACAGCCAGATCCAAGACCACATGGTTTTAAGGCCAGCAAGACCAGTTGCTGATCCTGGGAGGAAAGGCCAGCTGGAGCCCTCTTTTATCTGTGGCTGCTGTCACCACAGGTGTTCCCTTATTAGGGCTCACTTACTACTTAAATGGGCTGAGCGATGCAAGCCCTCCCTTTTACGGCATCTCTGCTGCAAGGTAGATGTGTCAGTTATGTCTTCCTTTATTTGTTCCCCTGGCTCAGGCCCTTGTTGTTGTGTATTATCTTCTTCTGGACCAACTTCTGGGGACACTTGAGCCTCTGGAGAAGCCTCTGCCTCAGAGTCAGAATCCTCCTCCTTGCTGCCAGTCTCCAAGGCAGCGCATGATATCCAAGGTCACTCAGTAGTTCCTTATATATTCACCTACTTAAGAGTAAATCTCACTGGACTCCATTATACTTACTTATGACTACATACTTATAGGATTGTGGTTAACTGAGTTTTTAAAAGAAGCACTGTAGCTCTTTTTAAAAGGAAATACTGTTACACACTGTAGTTGCATCATTATCCTTGCTACTACCACATACATTTTGGACACTTAAGATCTGCTGTTGTGCTAACCCATTCTTTTTTATCTCTGAGCGTTTAGTGGTATCTGTGTGTGTGAGAGAGACATATTGCTTCATCTAAATACAATAGACATGAAATGAGGTTAAAACTGGAAGGTGAAATAGAGATATCAAAGTAGCCTGAGAAATTAAGCCAAAGTAACCTGTTCAAAATGTTCCGTACCACTAACTGCAACTTTCCATTTCATGTAGAATTGACAAAAAAGTTGGGGGGGGGGACTTGACCTGTTTGGTGTGATGTTAAGCCAAAAGTTTCTACCTGACCCAGAAGCAACCCACAAAGCTTGTACTAAAGGGTGGGAAGGCTGCGAGCCTTGAAGGGAAATGTGAAAGCATCCAGCATCACCACTCTTCAGAAGTGCCTTGTCTTCTTCTCACCTGCCTGCTACCTCACACCCTCTCCCTGTAACACATCTGTAGTGATGGAGGCACTCATGTTTTGGAAATATTTTATTGGTATGAATTTTCTGCATGGTTTCTTTGCATCAAATGTACTGATATGTAGAACATGTGGATGCAGGGTTATTGTTATGCCACAGAGAGAGAGATCATTGTATCTTACAGTTGGAAGGCAGCAAAAGGTATGCAACAACAAGTTACAGTTAGATGGGATGTGTAACCTGAAAAGAATCAAAAATAATAATTGAGGAGTAAAAGTTGGAAAAAGTTGAACAAATACTGTGTGGCATTTCTGTTGCTTATTGTTGTTATTTTGAACTAACGTATTTACCCAGAGTTGCCTGGGATTTTGTTTTATCATAGGTAACACTTGTTAGAAATACCTTAGGAATTGCCTTGCCTTAGGAATTAGATGTGGTTGAAATACACAAATTTGAGATCCTGTCTGTAATTCCCCAAACTGCCTTGTCCAGTACCTGTAACTTTTCTCCATAGTCCCCAATCCAGTCTGTATTCAGAGTTGTTAGCATATAGAGCTTTAGTTTCTGAAGGAATACACTGTCCTGCTTCTTCTTGCTGCTAGGCCTTGTCACCATAGCAACCCGCCATGCCCAAGAGCTCTCTGGCTGAGAATTCTAAAGGCCTCTCCCTAAACTGCCAACTCCAGGATTCCATAGAATCTTCAGCCAGGCAGCCGATCATATGAGGTCTTCTCACCTGATACAGCCAATCATATGAAGTCTTCACCTGCCTGACACAGGCAAACTCACAAATTTTGGCTTTTATATATTAGATGAATTTTGCAATTCACTACCTGCAGTGCAAAAATAAAATAAAAGGCAATCTCTAAATAGGATAGTCACTTGACTGTCACCATACAAGCTAAATAACAGTGCAGTTCCATATACATTCAGTCCTACGGCACATGTATTTAATGGGACTTAATCCCAAGTAAGTCTATTTAGAATTCCAGTCTCAGACAGTGACAGGCAGGTAGGAGGAGTATTACATTGGGAACACAACAAATGTGCTAGCTATACAAAGATCTATGACAAAAATATTGTACTTACATTGGTGAGAAAATGTTATTTCTCCACAAGAAAAGACCGATTAGCTGAGTGACAACTATGCAATTATCTGACAAAGAAAATTGCCTTAAAAACCCCTGAGAAAGTAACAAAGATCTGCAGCAGTTATGTGGAAATATAAACTATATTATTACAGTCTTTATACTTTATACTTTCATTATAAAAACTCTGTATCTTAAAAATAAGAGTGAATGCTGTGCTTCAGTTGCAGGATAAACCACAGCTTATTATTGGTCTTCTAGGCCAAAAAATGTATCAGCTGCATGTACATTTTCCTACTGTCTTAAATGTTGGGGGAGGTCAGCTGAGGTGATGAGGCTATTTCAAGCAGGCAGAAAAGATAAAAAAATAAGCTGAATGGGGACATTCCTGTATTTTGTGACTTTTTGTAGAAAAGCACAAGAGAGAAAGGAAAGAAACACTCTTGTTTCATCTTGTCCCCTCCATCTCACAAAGAAAATGGAAATGGAAGAATGGAAGAACAAGAAATGGATAAAAGGAGCTTGGTGCTTCACTGATATGCAGTGGAGAAGCAATAATCTAGTACTTCTGTTTGGTGTATTGCCCATAATCCACCTAGAACTAAGCATTTATTTCTATGGGTGGAAATCATACAGTTCTCTAGATGGTGTTGCAACTCCTAGGAGTGCTATCCAGCATAACCAATGGTGGGGAATGCTGGGAATTGCTGCCCAGCAACACCTGGAGGATCATATGATTCTCACTGTTCTTTTGTGCAATCCTATTCTTTTGTGCAATCCTATGCATATTTTCTGAGAACAGTAAACAAACTTTGTTCAATAGTAGTGACTATATAGGACTATCATCTCAAATTCTCTTTAATATCAGTGAAAGAGTTAAGCATGAGTATGTCTTTAAGGCCCTTTCCGCACGTGGAGGGGGAAACAGGGGAAAACACGCTGAAACGGAGCTTACCGGCAGCCAGGTAAGTCCATCCCCATGCAGAGCAGCACGAGCTCTCTGTTCCGCAGTCCTCTGGCATCCAAAATGGCAACTTTGGTGTCCAAAATGGCAGCTTCCGGCTGGCAGAGGCTCTCCACCAACCGGAGAAGTTCGCCAGCTGGAAGCCCGCCCCTGGCAGATCTGCAGGCACGCACTGGTGCGCGCCTGCAAATCTGCACTGGAGCACAGGAATGGAGTGGCAGAGAATGGTGCGCTCCGTGCTTTTGAAAAACCTGTAAAAACAGGTTTTTAAAAGCACGCTGCGTGACCACTTTGGGTTGCTCCAGAGCGGACTGAGGTGCGGAACTGCGGCAAGTAGTCTGACCCAGTCCGCTCCCATGGTGCGGACGACCTCCGTCAGAGGTCGCACCACGCCGTACTACTTACCCCATGCAGAAAGGGCCTAAATGTTACTCTGCTGGTTGGAAGCAGTACTCAGCTGTGCTTGCAACTGTTCATCTTTATGAGATAATAGCTCTTTTTATGGATCAGGTATACTCTTTGCTCAAGAGGTTCCTGACAGTGCAGCTCTACTGAGTGTACAACAGAAGGAAGAACAGAAATCGAACCTTAGGAAAAGGAAGAAGAATGAACCCCTTGATAGCCTTAAGGCTGTCACTGATTGATGCTTAGACTTGATCCTGTATATGAATAGTGAACTCCTCAGATATAGCAAAAGATCATCCTTAGCAAGAGGGAGGTTCCAGCAGGCTCATTGTGGGAACCATAGAGGAAAAACCAAGAAACATGGGAAATGATTGGGGGTTAGTGGGCAAGATAATGGACCGATAGTCATCGTCGTCATCATCATCATTTATTTATAACACCCTTTCCACAAAAGGGCAGAACAACAATATATACAATAAGAGACAAGAACATTAAAACAAAAGACCACAACATGGCATGAAATCTCCAACACCCATCAGTCGCTACCCATCTCAGCACCTTAAACACAACTCAGTGGCTTAAGATGGAGAGTCAAGGAGGAAAGTATTCAACCGTTTAAGAAAATGGGTGAGATCCTCCTCCAGGTGGAGGCCCACAGGAAGACCATTCCACAAATGCGAAGCCAGATCTTGAAAGGCTCGCAACCTTGACAGAGCCATACGCTTTGGTGGAACAGACAATAATCCTTTGCCTGCAGATCTTAAATTCCTGCATGGAATGTAACAAAAAAAACTGAGCTACAAGGTACTAAGGGAGGTTAAAATACAAAGCTTTAAATACCAGGACCAAAAGTTTGAAACAGGTCCTGACCCGAACTGGTAGCCAGTGAAGGGATCTATGGGGAGAGGAAATAGATAGATTAAAAGCAACCTGGACAGCATTGTTCTGAACTGAAACCAGAGGAAGAAGAGAGCAGGAAGGCAAACCTGCCAGTAAACTGTTACAATAATCTAGACATGAGATAACCAAAGCCTGGGCAAGCAGATGGGCAGTCTCAACTGTCAGGAGCCTCCAGATCCTGTGGGTGTTCAAAAGATGGAAGTCGCATGCCTTTGCTGTAGCCCCAATAAAGGGACATAGAGATAGGTGGTCATCCAACAGGATTCCTATGTTCCTAGCAACTGAGACAGGAGCCACTGTGCAACCCTCTTAATCCAGTGGGGGACATGAGGGGGGACAACTGGGTACTCAGGCTGAAACACCAAGATCTCTGTTTCATCCACATTCAGCTTAAAATGGTAAGCAGTTATCCATGAAGAAACACATGACAGACAGTCTGTCACTGACTTCCACACAGTGGCATCAATTGATTCTAAACTTTGAAAAATCTGAGTGCCATCTGCATAAATATGATACTGAAAATCCAATTTAGAGATAAGAACTCCAAGGGGGAGTGTATATAATTAAAAAGAAGAGGACCCAAGACTGATCCTTGTGGCACTCCTACTATTACAGAGAAAACTTGTGACATGAGTCCCTGAAATGAAACAGAAAAGGAACAATCACACAGGAAGGATTTAAACCAAGACAGAGCATTCCCTGTTATTCCTAGTGATGCCAACTGTAATAGTAAGATCTGGTGGTTCAAAGTGTCAAAGGCTGCAGAAAGATCCAACAGGATCAACACCAAAGTTAATTGCTGCGCCTTTGCCACTAAAATATTGTTTACAACATCATTCAAGGCTGTTTCGGTGAAATGACCTGTACGAAACTCTGATTGAAATGGGTCAAAAAAATCATGTATAGTCAGATATGGTATCAACTGGGAAATGGCAGCTGTCTCCAAAACTTTTGAAAGAAATGAGAGAAGAGACATAGGGCAATAATTAGCAAAAAGTGAAGGATCCAGAGAAGGTTTCTTTAATAGGAGATGTAAAACAGTATGCTTAATGATAGTGGAAAAGAGAATAGAATGACATACCCTCCAACATTTCACAGATGAAAATTGGGACATGTAGCCAAGCAACATTAGTGTGTGTTCAAGATGGCAAAGCTCATTAATGAGGAAGAGCACACAAGCTAGGAGAGGCTGCATGAGTTTGCATTTGGCTAAGCCTACTGGAAAGGGTAAGACTCCACCCTCTCCTCTCTCTACCCCTTACTGAGTTAATTGTGTGCAAACTACTTTTGCACTTTGAATTCAGATTGTACCAGCTGAATAAGCTGGGGACAAATCAAGAAAGTGGGAGGAAGAGAGAGAGACTGGAACATTTTAAAGGCAGATGAAAAGGTGGGATGGCAGAGGATCATTTGGGATGATCCCTGCCAAACTGGGACAATTGGAGTGTAGGAAATGAAATATTCTGGAAAATAAACAAAAGAAACTCCCAAAAGAAACTCTCTAAACAAAAGCATTCCACATTGATAAAATACAAGTCCATGTCTTTTAGATTTCTGTCAGTTAATACCCAGCTGTAATCCAAAATGTCAGGTCAAGGACAGGATGTCAGGGACAAACTCACAAAGCTTTAATTTTGCCATTTTTGAACACTCACAGTTAAACCGCTTTGTGTATCTCCCTTTGACAGATTAAAGGTACTGTTCTTAGCCATTGATGAGTGATGAACCTTAGGGGAGAGAGTGGAGAGAAAGAGAAAGAGAGAGAATTTATTGTATTTATATGCTGCCTTTCTCCCAGTGCAGAACCCTGGGTGGCTCACAAAAAATGAAATAAAATTAGCCGAAAACATAATATTAAATTTGAAACACAATTAAAATCATATATTAAACAATATAAAATAATTAAAATCATGATTGATTCCAAAAAGACCACAACCTGTTTTGAAAATGCAGCATACCACATTCACAACACTTCAGACTACTGAGGTGCTAGAAAGCCTTGTATTTTTTTTTCATTGCTTTCTCTTTCTTTTTCTTTGTCTCATTGATCAGAAATCCTTCTACAACAGTAGCAAAAGTATTGCAAGGAGGGCATGGCTTGCCAAGAGAAATGGCAGCGTAATAGATCTGCACCATTAGCCAGAGCCCGCAATAAAGACATGGTGTCATTCTGCATTATAGTTAATCTGAAACTTACAAATAGTGTTTGAAGTAAAGAAGAGCCACAGTGAATGTCTCTCTCCCATATTAGCAGGACAGATGCTGCTATTAGCATGGGGATTTATTAGCAGTGCTTATATTTACTGATGTTCCCTGATGTTCTACTGTCTAAAGGCCAAATGAATTTTCAGTAAAGCTTTAGAGAAATTAAAGCAAATGCAGCTCTGGTGTTATGGATGCTGAATCAGTGTCCTTCCTTCTCCATACCATGTTCTCTATACACTATATAACAGTTCCAGGCTTTCTTTGATGAAGCCGAGTATTTTAATCTGTTCTGATCTGATTTCAGCCCCACTTTTACGGCTAAATCACCCTGGGCCATGTTGGTGGATAACCAATGGTAGGAGCTTCATAGTGGTAATGTACCCCAATTGGTTCCCTTGATTGGTGGGAATGCTATTCCTCTCAGCAGCATTTGATACTATCAGCCATTGTATTTTAGGGGGAGGTTTGGCCAGTACAGGGTTAGAAACCTATTTGGCTAAGCGTTTCAGCAGTGTTCTGGATGCTTTTGAGGTTTCCCAGGATTCTATTTTTTTCACCCAATACTTTTTATTATCTATATGAAGCTGCTGGAAGAGACCATACAGTGAAATCACCAGAGGTTTGGAGTTGAATACCATCAGTATGCTAATTATGTCATGGACCGAGATTGTTGGTACGTTTGACCCAGAGAGAAATTCAGCCACCCTGGACTATAGGATCCCAACAGAAGACACATAGGAAACCAGATCTGGGTTTAACCACTATTCATGTAACATTTATTAAGACATGAAATACAAAAATCACATTTCCGTATCAAGAGCTTTCTTTCACTCACACATTCACATTTCACATTCATTCTACATACTCACAAGACGGTCCTTCGCCGAACATTGGCCAGATGTCCTCGAAAGTATGGATGCCCTCTGCTGCAGCCAAGGGTCATGAAAGTGAGTTGAAAATCTTCCCCTCTTTATAGTCATGTCTCTCACTTCTTGAGAAAAGGACATGTTTTGCCGGTTGCCAGGGTTCCAGGGCTTTCATTGTATAAAGGCAATCAAGCAATTAAAAGAATAGTTCATATCATTCTGTGCCGTCCTAATAAAAGGTTGCTTGCAGAAGAATTGGTCATATATCATGTTGTCAGGAAATGTATCAAATGCCTCAGTGGTTCTCGGCCATGCAGGGCAGGGTAGGGTCAGAAAAACATCACCGCTTGCCCGTCTGAGGGTGTGCCAGGCTTTCACGGCTCCTTGTTTCTTCTGCCTTTACACATAAGAACTTAACTGTTTTCTTAATAAAGGTATTGATCACCGTTGAATATCGTGAATTCGTGAAGGTGAGTGAAACATAAAGACAATCAAATAAGATATGCATTGTAGGCAACATCACATGGCAATTGAGGAAGCCACACTTCTGGATCTGTGCATCTCAAGAGTACATTCTGTTGGTGCCAAGTCCTTATTAAGTACTTATTGTTTTGCAAACTTTCTTCTCAAGTCAAATCAGCATTCCGTGAGTTCTCAGTTCCACAGTTCAAAGAATCCTCGCCTCACAATCCAAATCCCTCCTTACAACAATTCACTGCGCGCTGCCATTTCAGTCTGGTTCAGGACAGTACTTTTTCCCTCTGGAACCCATTCGTTCATCACAATAACATCCAACCTCTTTTTTTTCCCCCTTCCTAGCAACTAATGCAAAGAAAGCTGTAAAAGCTTCTAATTGTTGCCAGAATGCATTAAGTTAACAAACTGAGGCTCAATACAAACAAAGCATATACAGAGGAAAGACAATGTGGTACTGAGAGTTCTTGAGCTATTCTGGATTCCATTGCCCTAGAGGTATAAGAAAAATCTATCCTCTCTCTCCATTTAGAAATTTATTAAATTTAAATATGCTAAATGGAAAAAAACTATCAAAAATTAAAATCCATAGATTTACACATGCTTAGTTTGCATTATCCCAGAAGACCTCGCAGTTTATAGGTGCTTCTGGATCTTACTCTTGGATGTCCCTATCAATCTTGTGACCAGACATTCCTTGGCTTCATCTTCTACACCAACCACAGTCCATCTTGGAAAATTTTATGTTTGGCTGCCCCTTAAACAGTCAGAAAATAAAGATGATATAAAGTTCAGTGGTCAGCGTGCTGTCTGGTGCACTCTTATCATGCTACATTACTCCAGTCCTATGGCTTCAAATTCATTTCCTGACCTTATTATAAATGTCTTACTGATAAAGCCCTAAATGATTTGAGACCAGGTTATTGGAAAGACCATCTTTGCTCATGATCCTACCTACAATCATAATCTCCTGAGGCCCAGCTTTATGTGCCATCACCTAAAGCAATTTGATTGGTGGGAATGTTAGTGAAGGACTTTTCTGCCATAGTCCTTTTGTGGTATAAAATTTAAGCACATTCCTGGTGCCTTTTTAAAGAAATCAGCAGAATATGTTATGATTTTGTGTGATATTCAGTGGTGTTCGATCTTGATACTCTGGTTTCTTAAATTTCCATCTACTTTTGTTTTAAATTCATTGTGAATGGCTTTTTTTTCCGATAAGGACCAAAGGCTGACCTGGAAATGTTTCTATAAACTAATAATATACATATTGGCTGAGATCCTGCATTACATTGGTATATTGTAAAGTCAACCTATCTGATTTCTACCTTCTGTCCCTCACCATGCCCAGCCAGGTCCCATCCTGCAGCTGCCCATAGGAAGATGATGTCACCTTCCTGAATCTCTGGAGGACTCCCAAGAGGTCTAGATGGATACTTTTTTCTTGTAGGACCAGAGCTGGCTGGCTACCTAGATGTCCATTGTTCTTCCTTTCCCCATCTCCATCTTTGAGCACTGAATGGCTGTGGGGAGATACATCCAGGCAAGAAACAGTTAAATGATTCAGAAAGGGAGTTATACTAGATGGGGATGTTGTATTCCTCCATCTGCCACAACAAAAAAGTTACATATGCAGACAGTGGGCTTTTCTGCACTTTGTGGGGGAAACGGGGCAGTCCATTACTCACCAGACTGGCACGCTCCCCCGACGATCCACGACGCTCCGGAGTAGCGTGCGCCCGTGCTACACACTCTCCAGAGATGAAAATGGAGGCTTCTGGTTGGCAGAGGCTCTTCACCAACCGGAGAAGCTCGCCAGCTGGAAGCCCGCCCCCGGAAGATCTGCAGTCTCACGCTGGTGTGAGCCTGCACATCTACACTTTAGCGCAGTGACGGACTGGGGTGCGCTGTGCTATTGAAAGACTTCTTTTAATCGGTCTTTCAATAGCACAGGGAACCACCAGTTCTGGGCTTTCGGGAGCAGGCTGAAGTCTGAACAAACATCAAGTAGTCCGGACCCAGTTCGCCCCCAAGTGCAAACGCCCTCACCGGAGGGCGCTCTGGCCCGTCACTAATACAAAGTGCGGAAAAGGCCATAGCTTGCAGTTAGGCCTGTGCATGTCACTAACATAGTACCAGATATTATTTCCAGTGTTCAAATTTAATGGTTGTTACACAGTGACTTCTAACTTGCTATCTTTAAGAAGCTGTGAGAATAATATGTTGATAAGGCTGCTGCCAGTTTTGAAGGAACTAATTTGTTTCTAAAACAATCCTTTTCCATGAGAAAGTGAGGTTCTTTCTTATGATCAGATCTCAACTTTATCTTTCCTTACTTTGTGAGGTCCAGGGATTATTGTATCTTTCTCATAGTCAGCAAATCCTTGGATATATAGCAGAAGATATAATTTTTCCTCTGTAGCATTTTACTGGTATAATATACAGCTCTGAGTAATCACCACTATCTAGTGTTCATCAAAAGCTTTATGACAAACTGAATCTTCTTCCCTCTGATGAGAAACTGTGTTTTGATTGCAGTATGCCATCAGATGCTAAAATATTCCAGGCAAGGAGGTAGTTGATGAGGAAGAGTAAAGGGCTAATGGAGTGTTTATCGTATATACTACATATATATGTGCATATATATAAAGATAGATACATTGATAGTAGATAGTACATGACTCCCTCATTATAACAACTCAACTGGCTACTGGTTTGTATCTGGGGTAACCACAATTCAAAGTGCTGGTTATGCTGTACAATTGGGAAATTGCTTTCCTGTTATTTTAATTGTATGTTTTAAATTGTTTTTAGTTTTATTGACAGTTTAGTTACATTTTAATGTTAATTTTGTCATTGGTTTGGCCATTTTGTGTACATTTTAATTTGCAATCTGCCTGAGGTTCTGGATTTGAGGGTAAGGTATGGTAAGGGTATACATGTACATTAATGTAAGAAATAATGGGAAAAAATAGTGTTATTGGCAGCTCTGCTCCCTAACAGCAAATGAACTGTCTCTTGCTACTCTATCAATTGCTATAACAATGATTTTTTTAAACTAGCAATTTGCAAAGGAAGAAGGAGATGTAGCATTTCAAAAGGATGAATACTGAATTCCTACTGAACTCAATAGGAGTTATTTCTAAACAAAAGGCCTTTCTGCACTACATTATAGTGCTATTATTCCACTTTCAACATCCTATAGAATCCTGGGGTTTGCAGGTTAGAGAGGGGCATTTAGAATGCTCAGCCAGAGAGTTCTTTGGTCTCAGTAAACTACAAACCCCAGAATTCCACAGGATGATGAAAGTGGAATAATAGCATCACAACAGGATAGTGCAGAAAGGCCCTAAGTTGCTGAGGGATGTGTTCCTTAGTGAATTGCAACTTATTTTTTTAAAAAAGCATTTCTTCCTTTTTAAAAAAAAAACACATGTAACTTTTGTTAGATTCTAGGATACCCCTAAACATAATAAAAGTATTGAAAAGATGACAGAACATCTGTTTGGCACTTATGTGATTACTCATACATCTGTCTGAAAATACTAACTAGTTTTCTGGAAGTTCTCTCCCACCCCTCAGTGTAGGCGCTGTCTTTTTGTTTTGCATTCTTTGGCCAGAATCCTATTAGTAGTCTCAACTAGAGTAGACTTACTGAAATATGGGAAAGCTCCTGCAGAGTGATTCAAAGACCCTGGGGTCCCAAGGAGCCAAAAAATGCAAGAGCAAGTAAGCAAGTGTGGTCCTATTGAAGGCTCAGGCCTGCTGTCAGCACTCAGGCAAACAAAACAGTGTGAGATACGTGGCATTCTGAAAGTGTTGCTACATGAAACCACATATTACGTTGAAGAAGAATGGACATAAATTGGAAAATCCTCGCTAAATGGTCTCAGAGAGGTCTCAGTTCTCTATTTGCAATACAAAGAGGAACGTAATGCCAGAGTGCAGAAAAAGTTACTTTTAAAACCACAGTTCCCAGAATTTTTTTTAAAAATTTTTTTAAAAATTTTTTTTAAAAAAATAAACCACAGTTCCCAGAATCCTCCCACCAGCACAGCCACTGCCATGTGTGCAACACTGTAATAATATATAATGTGCATTTACCTCAGAGCAAGGTAACTGATTCTCTGTTTTAATATCTTGTATGATGTTTTTCTCCCTTTTCAGAATGATATGAGTGCTCTGGCAACATCAGGTCTCTTCTTCAAGGATGGCAAAAAACGCATTGATTATATTTTAGTCTATAAAAAGTCCAGTCCACAAATAGAGAAGAGAAGCACTTTTGAAAAGAATCTTCGGGCTGAAGGATTAATGTTAGAAAGAGAGGTATGCTTTATATTCCACCTTTCTCTTGTGAACATGGCTCAACAATTCTGAAAAGGGGCTGAGGACCAAAGGGATGGTTTCTCCATCCTCACCACGTCTAAAACCTAGGCCATTTCCACTCTACACTCTTATAGCGCGATTATTCCACTTTCAACATCCTATGGAATCCTGGGGTTTGCAGTTTTGGGAGGGGCTGGCCGTACCCTCCCGAAACTATAAACCCCAGGATTCCATAGGATGTTGAAAGTAGAATAATTGTGCTATAAGAGTGTAGTGCGGAAATGGCCCCAGCCAGTACATGAAGGAAGATGAAGGAAATGTTTTTGTTTGTTTGTTTGCTTTTGCATTTTCACCCATAAAACCAAGGCTTGGGGATGAAGAATTGAAGCACAACAGTCCCATGTTGACATAGCCAAGATGCCTGACCTGGTGGCACACACTGAGAAGGAGATGATTCTTGGACCTTTGTTCCGGTCCTAGAATAGGCAGTTATGAGTCTGCTACTAGAAGAAATGTCACCAACTGTAAATGTACTACATGCTAGGGTCTGGAAGAGGCAAATATACCAATTTCTGCCAGATGCTTTGTATCTGCCCCATTCTAATACAGCTCAGGCAGCTATCTAAGAGGGGTGGAATTGCACTGACAAAGATATCCATAAACATTCTGGGTAATAGTGATGGTTCTGTTGTCTAATATTGTTGGTTCCCAAGCATGATTAAGCTAAAGACCAATTATTTCCTTATTCTTCAGAGATGATTAACTTTCTTTGTGTTGTTCCCTCAAGTATTCACTTGATTTTAGCAGCTAGAAATAGCACCAGTTCCCAAAACTGTGAAAATAGTTTCTTACTTTAAAAAAAAAAAACTATGTTCATGAGTTATATAAGATTACACAAACAGATTCCTAAGGCTAGGGAATATTTCTTTCAAGGCAGTGGTGGTCTCATCTTTGAAGATCATTTACGTTATGATAGTTGACCAGTAGGATAATGGCATCCATATCAGTGGGGTGGATAGTTCTGTCACACTTCAGACTAAAACCCAGAGCAGGTTCATTATCCCATTGATGTGAAAACCATTATCAACCACATTTGACCTCTTTTTTGTTGTAGGTATCATACAACTTCTGTTGTTGTTGTCATCTAAAGTGAATGTTAAGGATTAATGTTAAGGACTAGAATTTAACTAACCAGTATAACTAAACATAAATTTGAAGTTTGCCAGGAAACTGAAATTCCAGTCTGAATGTGGAATATTAATGTGAGCTTATTTTCTCACTTGTTGTAGCCAGCTGTTACAAACAATGATATTATGTTTGTTAAAATTCACTGTCCTTGGGACACATTGTGCAAATATGCTGAAAGAATGAACATCAGGATGCCTTTCAGGTAACATCAAATAATTTATCTTTGCTTCAAATTTGTCAAAAATAATTTTGCTTATATTTATACATATATTAATGAAACATATTTTACTGAAAATATGGATGTTTTAAAGATATGGTTGCAGAAGTTATCAAAGTCTTGAAAATACAGATATGGAAATATGAATAGTAAAATTTCATTACTTCAAAGATGAATGAGTATAATGATAGGTAGAAACAATCCATGAATGGGCAGTGTGTGAATGATACTCTGGTTCACAGAACGTTGTCACACCACTGACCAGTTATGGACTGCAAGTTACTGTGTTCACTCACCTTTAGAATAACTTCCCAGTCTCTAAGAAATAAAAGCACAAAATCAAATGTACTTTATAGGCAATACATTTGTCCTCTATTCTAGCGTTGTAATTCCATGGAGTCTGCGGAAAGGGTCTTTCTGTCTATATTTAAGCAGAATAATAAGCAGGGAAACAGAAAACCTTACTGACTCTCACTTCCTGTTTCTTACACTTCCTTCTCTCTTGTGAAGTTTATAGCTGCATATAATGCTGCTCAACCTGGATATGATAATTTGCTTCACCAGCAAGTGGAAAGAAATAGCCATCATTTAATTTGGTTGCTTAAGTTCATCATGTTCAAAGATATTTTTGCACATAAGTTTCTGAAACTTGTAAACAACCAAAACTTTTGTAGTCTCCACCCCTTCTGGGTTTGATCTGAATGAATTCTGAAGGAACAAAGACAGGGGTAAAGCAGGCTGAAGCTGCACATTGGCTCCTGTCCAGATCCCACTTACTCTAGAGTAGATGTATTCAACTTTTTGTGACTCAGACTTGAGTGGATAATAGACTAGACCAATTGTTCTGAGCCATCAGTTTTAAGAGATGAAAGCAAATCAATTTTAATGAATTATTATAATAGTCTTTACTTGGCAGCCCTGCAAACAGCCCAGCTTTCATCATATTGACTTCAGCAAGGGGTAATAGTAATAAAAGAAGAGCAAGGGAATTCACAATGAACATGTTTAATAGTCAGGGTTATTTTTAACAATCTTTCCTGCTTTTGCTTTATGCAGAATTGTTGTATAATGTGAGCTCTTCTATGCATACTGAGTAGCACAAAAGTATAACACTTAGGTGACTAATCCTGCAGCTTTTATGCTTTAAAAATGGCCCTGTCTCAGGAGAAGCAATGAAACCTGTTGTGTGACCTTGAGCTAGTCTCCTTTCTCAGTCTAATTTACTTCACAGAGTGTTGTGAAGATAAAACGATGAAACTGTAAATCCTTCTGAGCTATTTGTGCAGGGCAGAGAATGGGGTTAACTATAAACATAATTTCTCGTTCCTTGCTGCCCTTTCAAACAGAATGTAAAGGCTTTAGGAGCAGGAATGGGATAGTGTCACTAATATACTACCCTCTGTTCATTGTAAGTACATATGTGTGGAAGAAGAGTTGTTTGAATACATAAGGCTAGTCAAATTGGAAATGTTCCCAGTCATGCCCAACAACAGGTTTGAGGGCCCCTGGGTAAAATTTCCAAATGGCTTGTCTGTGCACATTAAAGGCTTCCCTTCACCCAACGTTGAGTGTAGAAATCTGAAGAATGCAAAAACTAAAGGTATCCATTTTGGAACCATGAACAACTATGGTTCCTGATCTCCTGAAAGCTAAGCTCTTTGTTATCGATGTATGCCTTACTAGAAACATCCATCTTCATTGTCTGGACAATGGGAATCTGAACAATGTTGAACAATGCTGGATGTCCAACCACTGTGCAGATCCTCTGTTTACTGAAACTCTTTCATGTTGATAACACATAAAGGCAGCCATGATTAATCTGAAGACAGAATACTGTTCATAGCTGGTTTCATGAACATCCTTAAAGGACCAGAGTTCAAAGGCAACAGTAGTGATCTTGACACATTCAGGCTGCAGTGGGCCATTTACGTTCTTAGCTGTCCCTTCCTGTCTTCTCGTTCCTAAACAATGATGACATGATGCAGCAGATTAAACCTGTAAACGTCAATGATAGAGTTATATTGCTACAGCTAAGCTGAAGAACCATAGGTCAACTGCATTGTCTGAGTAGAAACTGGGCTACATATGAAGCAAAACTGAGCCATAGGGGCTTTTATTTGTCATGTAGAAATGAGTCACCCTGCTTCACTTGCCATTACAGCTTTATACATAAGAGAAGAGTCTTGTTTCACTGTGTTCATGTTCTTTCTCATCGATCTGATCAATGGCCCATAGAAAGAAGAGAGACACAATTGTTCCCTCCTTTGCAACATGCAGAATTTTTTTGTTCAACTTTGCTGTGGAAAAATGGGACTCAAAGAGCAGTGCTGATGGTCCCACTCAAGTGTTTGGGCTGAATCATATCATAGCTGTAGACAAACTGATAAGCTATTCCTTTCTTCTTTTAGAGAGTTACAGACTTAGTTTTATATGACACCCTGTCTCAGCTTAGCCAACTCTGTCATTAGGCAGAATAAGTAAATTGTCTTAAGCTTAAGAAACAAAAGCTAGCTGCTGGAGGAGAAAAACATACCTCTGTCTTGTGAACTACTCTGCACTCCCTAAGCTTCCTGCCTACAGATGTGATCAGGAATGCTGTTCCACATTGCCAACATCGAGGAAATGTTCACTGGCCAGACCTTCTCTATGTGTGGTATGGAAGTGGTGCCATCTTTTTCTTTGCCTCAGATAGCAAATTGTATTGGACTGGCCCTGTTTCTTGGTATGATAGCTAGTAGAACTGGCTTATTTTAAATTTGAATTGTCTAAGCAAAATGTGAATGCCAAAATAATCTGTCTATTCTTCCAGCAGGAGCTTCAATGTTTATTCAAAATATATCAGATAGCATGAGGCAGGATTCCAGCAATGTGAGGAAACTATGAAATTAGTTATACAGTGAGGTGTAAAATGTCCTCCAGTTGTTGAACCGCAACTTCTATCAGCCTTTGCCAGCATACCCAATTGTGAGGGATGGTGGGAGCTGCAGTTAAAAAAAGGGAGCTATACATTCTCCCTCTCCATTTATAACTTGCCTTTGTTCATTTAGTTTCCAGAATAGTAATAATATATTACTATTTCCAGAATAGTAATCTATGCAATTTTTTCAGTCAAACTGCAATGGAAAATTGTGTGACATTTTTCCTCAGACTTCACTATTTTCACTTAAGGGTAACCCAATCTGAAAAAAAAGAAAAAAAGAAGAAGAATAGAAAAGCAATCTGTTCCTATTCTTGCATCCAGCTATCTTCTGCCTGTGATTGGTGTGCAAAATATCAGCTGCTATAATGGCGACACTGTTAATACTATTAGGAAATCAATGTAAAGCTGAAAGGAAAAGATCTAGTCTCCAAGCTTTCTGTAACCTGTAACAACTTAGTGCATGTTAAATGTTTAATTTAAAGTAGTTCAATTTTACTCCATGACATCAATATTTAATATATTTTCATACAAGACTTTCCAAGTTAATGATTTTTAAAACATTTCTTTGCCTTTAAAATTGTCCTTCATTCTCCCTTTGTTTGGTAAATGTCCAGATTGCAAAATAGCTAAGATCTGTTTTTTATGTGTATTTTCTTTTCATGTATATAAAATTGTTCTCAGATAATTTTTGTTGTCCTTACAGGAAAAAATGTTATTACACTGACTGGAGGAGCAAAACCATGGGCAGGTTGGTGGGTGATGCATAGCTTTTAATTTTGTAAGATAGTCATGCTACATAAAATAAATCCATTTGAACAGTTGTAAATTTATCCCAGAGGACATGATTTAATTAATGGAAGCTGTAGAATTTTTCTCTTTGCTTTTTAAATGATGGACATAATATTATCACACACAAACACACACACACACAATCATGAATCTAAGGGTGGAGTTCAAATAGTAGGTTCTACAATGAGAATTCCTATTTTTGGTAGGTAGAGGGAATCCATCAAGAGGTAGATTGTGAGCAGGAAGGAACTTGCTGAAAAGAACTTTCCTATACTTGCCACCCCTTTTCTATTGGCCTGAGCATTCCATTGAAAACCTCTTTGGAGTCTTGCAGTGGCTTTCTGAAGGAAATGAGCTGTGGCACAATGGGGCCCACTGATGGAAACATTCACCTGTAGACTACTACTGCCTAATCCCATAGCAGCTACTAGTCTTACTATCTGTGGATTCTCCGTGCTGTATTCTAGAAAAAGGTAATATTTTTCAGACCTCCACTCTCGTCCAGATTGGGAGGATACACAAGCTGAACTCTACTAGCATACTGTTCTCTGGCCAATTTTGGCCAGTTTTCCTCTCTCTCGTAGCTGCCCCACAAGCCCAATCCTGAACCACTTCAAGAGCTGATCTCTAGAGGACATCCAACGCTTCAGAGTGATGCAAGGAAACACCATTCATCAAACATCCTTTGCTCACAGTTCTCAGGTGTCTTTCCCAGTCTTTCCACCAAGAACCCATTAAGAGGCAAGGAGAGATACTGGGACTTTCTGTGTACAAAGCATGCTGTTTATCTCAGTGACATGTTGCCTGCCCCATTATTCCTAAGTGCTGGCATTCCAGTTCATCTGGAACCTTTCAGAACTTTCAGTAAATTGGTTTGTGAAAAGAGAAAGAAAATGGAAGATTGTAGTGAGATGTGGTAAGATGAACAATTATATAATTGCTGCCTTTAAACAGAAGAATATCTCACTGTAATATCCCCTCACATTCATGCAGGTATTGGATGTGGTTTTGGATGACAGAATAAAATCCCAATAAAATCCCTCTGACATTTTTGTTAGATAAGAGGTAAAGGAGATCGAAATATGAGGAGAGAGAAAAAGCGCACATCTAGTGATAAGTTTTTTAATCATATGCCCTTTTCGCATGGCATTTGCCATGCGAAAGGGCCCCTCGAGCATTGCGCGAATGTGAGGAGCAGTCCACATGATGCACTCACAATTGTGTGAGGCTCCAGGGTCTGGCAGGTGTCGCTTGCGCACTTTTTCATTTTTGGCTTTGAGCCGAAAATGGTGCATGATTGTGCATCGCTCTGGGGCCCCACATGCGCTTGCCATGCGTGTGGAGCTCCGGAGCTGCAGCGCTTGCGCTTCCTACCCCAGCGCAGCCTGGGAAACTCCCAGGCTGCACTGAGGAAGGAAGAGGTGGGCTCTCGCACAAGCGGGTGGCAGCTGTGGAGCTGAAGGAACCAGGATGTGTGAGCCTCTCATTGGAGGCTGCTTGTGCGATCCCCACACCCCAGCTCCGTGAAAAGGTGCGTTGCAGAAAGGGCCATAGTGGAAATCAATGAGGTTCTCCTGTTTCCACCACATTCCATTAAGTGATTTCTCTGAGGCATTAGATATCAGTTATTGAATTTGAAAAGCGGTTATTACTCTGATTTTTTACACTATACCAAAATCTACTTAGTGTCCAACTAGCAAACAAAATGCTTTAAAATTATCAAAAGAAAGGTCTTGACCTTATTTTTTTTTTTAAAAAAAAAGAATGATCTTGAATGCAGTGTTAGCACAGTTTATTAATAATTCCTTTGACCGATTGTCCAAATTTCACTAGTAATTATTTTATTAGTGTAAATATTTTAGGGTTACCATTATGGAAGTTCTGTATATCATTTGAAAATACAATTTATTTGTTTAATATATTATTAAATTTTAAGTAGCAATGCATTGAAATATTTAGTTATATAAATTTACAACTGCATACTTTCTCTCCTCAGTCATGCATGTGCTTGCTTAGTATCGAATACAGTACAGAATACATGTATATTATTTTCACATGTTTGAACATGTTACGAGCATATTATTTTTACATGTACTTGCTTTGTATCAAATACAGGGTAGAATACACCCATATTATTTTTACAAGTTTTGCTCTACATGATATGTGAAATATTAACTGGATTTTCCTCCCAACTGAAGATCTGGATCATGGACATAACATTAATTTGATATAAATGAAAATTGCTTTCTTGGGTAATGGTTTAGCATGATTCTTACCTGTAGAACTCTGGTTTTGGGGCAATGATGAAGTCACCTTTGAGGACAATGGTGTTATGATTCATAAATGAATGGGAAGCTTCTCTTTGCTAACACAGTTCTCTGAAGATTTGATTCTGATTGCCTGGCAGAAATCTAGGAGGATGCTCAATTAGAAATGGACTTCTCTTCTTCAGCTCCACAGCCACAGGGGCCCTGGTCTACACACAAGGGCCCTGGTCTACAGCCCCCCCCCTCTGAATTTTACCCTTTCATTTTAAAAACTGTTTTGGTCTTTACTTGTAGTAAAACAATGAAAAACAAAAAGGTGATATACCATTTGATCAAAGGTAGTAACTAGCAAAATATTGACTTAATTTAAAAGCTATAGGTATTTTTTAAAAAGTGTATAGTTAATTAAATTGTCTTCTGTAGTCATTATACCTATTTGGAAGCACAAATAGAAAACTCAAAATAGTTCTTTGAAAGTTTAAAGTTTAAATTTAATTATTTCAATTGTATGAAATTAATACTGCTAAAAAGTAATCATAGTTAATTAATAAAGGATTAATTAATTAAGGATTAATTAATTAATTAAGCAACGGGTTGCTTAATAAATTGAATAACAATGTATTAATATGTAAAAAACAATTATTCTAAAACATGAAGCATGTTTTAAAAGTGTGAGAAGAGTCCTGCTGGAGAGACGAAAGAGCTGCCTACTGTAGATCTTTTTCAGTGATCAGGCAGATTCCTTGGGAAACCAACAAGCAGATGAGGTCAGTAGCATTTTTCCACTGCCGTTTTCCAGCAGATGATATTCATTCAGAGACCTTTGATGCTGATAATAAATATGCTAATGTCAGTACAGAAAGCAGCCCAATCTAAAACAAACTTACTGGCCTGTTGTTTTGTAAACTCCTATTCACTTTATCATTTTTGTCATGTTAAAGCCAGTTTATGTACCAGTGGTGATAATGGTTGTCCGTTTGTTGTTCTTGTTCTTGTGTGCCTTAAAGTCCGTTCTGACTTATAGTATCCCTAAGCAGATCTATCAAAGATTTCCTTGGCAAGATTTGTTCAGAGAGCATTTGTCTTTGCCTTCCTCTGAGGATTCAAACCCTGGTCTCCAAAGTTGTAGTTCAACAGTCAAACCACTTCACTACACTGTATCTCTATCAGTTATTTATAGAAGAATTTTTACGCATTGAAATGATCAACACTAACCTTTCAGGACCCAGAAAAGCACCATTCATTATAATACTTATCTGTGCATAATTACTAAAATATTAACAACATTATTGTGGAAAATATCATATACGCTGAGCCCTTGGTATCCTCTAGGACTCCTCCTCCCATGGATACCAAAATTTGTGGATGCTCAAGTCCTATTGTGTACCATGGTGCAGTAAAATAATATCCCTTATGTAAAATGGTAAAATCAAAATTTGCTTTTTGGATTTTTTTTGGGGGGAAGGTAATATTTTCAAGCCATAGCTGTTTGAATATGGGGATACAGAACCCACGGATGTGGAGGGTCAACTGTATATATTTGCAAATTGTATTTGTGACTGCATAAATAGCCTAATATGGTTTACTTTACACTACTGAACTGTAGTGGACAATTCAAATGTCACTCTCAGTGAAAGAGGATAAAGATAAGGAACCTGGGAGAGGGTATTGATTGCAATGTTCCAATTATATTTTCTAGAAATATTAAAATTGCATTATTTCTCTGTTTACCGCTATGGTTAATAAGTCCCACTGATGTTAGTTAATACTTCATTTTGTTTGTCCTGCTTTTCATTTGCACTGCTACCTGAGAAAACAGACTGTCATTAAGAAAATATTTATGCATGCAACAGGGCTTTTATTGGCTTTTTTCCTGTGCTCTCATAGCTGTTAAGTGAGCACCTCTACTTGCATTTTGTTTTAAAGTGGGCAGAATAGCACCTTTTAACCTCAGAGCTGAATTCAGTTTCAAATAATTTATTGGGGGACAGGGCATTCCAGTCATGGAGAGAGCTAAAGGAAAAAGAATGAGACCACAAATTATCATCTTATGTTATCTTCATGCTTTCACTACTAGTAGCTAAGCCCCAGGGGAAGCATTTCAACCTTTCGGAATGTGGAAAAGCAAAGCGTACAAAAGCTGGGAGATAAGATAAATTAGTGTTGAGTAAGTCAACAGTCCATATAAAACCAGACAAACCTCTTGATTCTAAATACATACGTACGTGTGTATGTATAACTAAGCACATTCAAACTGTATGAAATTGGAAATAAAATAAAATAAAATAAAACTGTTGTATTACTACATTCACCAAACAGTTTTCCTTTTCCTCTTTCCTTAAATGTCAGCATTAGCTGCAAAAAGGACAACCCTCTGTGTCACTGAGTCTTACAGAAGAAAGTTCAGTTTGTCCTGAGCATCCCTTTCACCCATTTCCCATATGCCAAATAAATGGAGATAAATGATGTTGTCTAAGACTAGAATACAACCATCATTACAGTAAGTGGAGGGCCAGATGTCCCACTTCAGTTGTACCACATATACAAAATCTTTGCTACTGGATGGCCTGGAACCTTGTTTGTTGCATAATTGTGTCCTTCTGCTCAAATTAAAGACGAGTAAAGGCCATAGGTTGCTCACATTTCTTACAGAAAGATAGATATTTTTCTTCTTGAATTGATTTTTTTTCCTTAGAAAAAAACTTTGGAAACCTTCAAACAATTGTATTATAAGAAAGGGGAAATGGCTATCTGATGAACCCCAGAAGATTGGTTTGAGAACCAGAAATGGCACATTCACACCCAGGGCCTGAGGTTCTCCATCCCTGTTTTATAGAGAATGAGGTATTCTGGCAAAACTCTCCACAGAGCTTAAGCAAACTTGCAGATCTCCTGAAGGCTCCTGAGAAAGGCCTACAGTGAAGTCTCCTTTCATTTCATCTGCCTGAAGACAAACTTATCTTCTAGAAAGGGAAGACAAAGAGATTGCAAATCTAGGCAGTCTTGGGTCCTTTACCTATCAAGGAGGATGGAAGCAAGATTCCCAGCTGCATTCACATCAGTGTGAAAGTAAGGCAGCGAAAGTAAGGATACAACCGGCAGGAAAAGTTACTTCACATGATCAGTTTCCTGCTGAAACAGGGACACTGTATATGGCATTACTGCTGAAGGCCTCCTGTTTTGTGTAGAAGAACCCAAAGTGGCACATGGCCTAACCATAAAACCATATAATGCAATCAATAAAAAATATACATTTTTTCTCATGAGACCTCTAGTAAATGATCTCTTATTTTAAAACAATGATAATCTGATGAAAAATTATACTGTATTAAAATTACCAAGGTTCATGGTATTGAGGTGGCCTGTGTGAGCGGTAAAGGCTCAAAGCAGCTAAGTGTGTCCTGGGTTCTTAGGAATATCTGCTTTCTTGTTTCCAGCATATAGTTTCTAATACCCCTGTTTACCCAAATGTGAAATCATGCAGGTTGCTTCAGCAGCAAACCATATCAGTTTTACTCAGTATGTTGTTATGCTGATGCATTTCAGTTATCTTGGCCATGTACATTTCTAAAATTGCACCTACTGCTTTATTAAGAGTTTTAGTCCTCTATGTAAAAATTATTGCTGGCATGTGGTATTGCAGTTAGAATTTGTAATCTACAGTTTCAAATGTGTAACTGCTCCATATTCATTAAGACTATATAGTGCAATCATGGTGCTATTAGCACAATCATAAATGCCACTCCCTAGCCCAGCTCAATAGCCAGCAGCCACATTAGAGGAAGAAGATCTATTCAGCTACTGACTAGGGTACAAGGAGGATGATATTTCAGCTCTCTCCCACCAGCAAATAAGACTGTGAGAATCAGAAGCGAGACCTCTGTCACACAGTGGCAAAGCTTGGAGTGTGTGGAGGGAGGGCAGGAGGGGCATGACTAAAGCATGGGGGCATGATTGCGGTACGTAGGAGTGTGGCCATGGTATATGGGGGTGTGGCCAGGGCGCTCAGGGGCATGGCTATGGGTTTGGACACCCCAAAAACATTGCCACATGGGGCGAATTGCCCCCATCACCGCCCCATCCCTACACAACTGCTGTCACAGTTCCTCATCACAACCACGACTGCTGGTGGGAGAGTGCTGGAAACATCACCCTTCTTGCATCCTAATTGGCAGCTGAATGGGCCACCTTTGCCTGATGTGGTTGCTGTCCATTCATGTGGGTTTGGAGGAGTTAGTCCAGAATATGTTATTTAGTTATGCTTAGCAACTAAGTAGCTAGTAGGGAATACTGGTGATTGATTTTTATTTTGGGCAAAACTGAAATTGTTCATTCAAACCTGAATTATTCAACAAAGAAAGTCCAGAAGTAACCACAGTTATGATTGTAATAAGTAGTTTCTATAGGACTGTAAAATCAAGCAGAGTTCTATCATTGATCTTAAAGGGATGTAGATTGCATCTTATGGCAGGTAAATAAAATCTCTTCAGGATCTATTTTGAAATGTGCATGAGCAGAATTCATTTTAAATTAAGGAGCTTATATTAAATACTTTTCCGGTTTAGTGCTGTTATGGCAGAGTGGGCAAACTGTAGTCTCTTGACTGTATGAAGCCCTTGTTGCTATTTTTATGGCCTTGAGCCCTCCTAGAAGTGAACGTTTTGCCCCCAAATGCCCCAGAACATCTTCCTGGGAGAGAGAATCAGGAAGGGATAGTCAGGGAGGAGAACACTCCCATAGAAAGTATGGGGACAATTTTCTGATCAAGTATGGAGGATTGGTTCATTTGCAGTTCAGGAAGTAAAACGGAATTTAATTTCTCACAGGGAATGTAGTTGCAGAGGAGACTTTAAAGTCTCTGGGGAGGCACAAGTTGCCCCCACCAGTTGCCCGCCCTTGCTTAATGGTACCCGAGGAGGCAGCTGGATCTACAACTCCAGATTTTATCACAGTTTCCCTGAAGTTGTTCCAAATCAAATGTGGGATTTCCTAGTGCCAACACCAACAGAACTTCTATTCAGCCTGGAGCAGCTGCAGAAGAGGCAGCAGTTAATTATAGGGTGGTTATGCCACCCATATAGTGGTAGATTATGCCTGTATTCCTACTGACAGCCCATTGTGGCAACACATTGCTACCCATTTATTTGTTTAATAAGTAACTAACTGCTTATTTGTTAAATAAATAAATGGGTAGCAATTTGGGTTTATATCCACAGAATCAATTGTGGGGGGGGGGTAGCCATAAAGGTGCTTCCACCTTTCCTTTTTTTTTTCCCGTTCCCTTCCTTGCTCCTTTTTATGATTTAATACAAATATTTTAATAAATAATTAACTGATTTCTGTAAACCTTCTGTTCTGTATTTTAACACACAAGTAAATGAACATAAACCAACTTTTATAAATACTAATAACGAAAATTATCCAAGTGCCATGCACACAGAGGGAAGGGAACTGCCTTTGCGGGGGGAGTGTTTCCAGAATTACAAGTGTACAAGAATCCTGGGAAGACTGAAAAGGTGAGGGTGTGAAATATTGGCTGACAGTTAGTAAGTGGCGGGGGGGATGAGAAACCACAGGGAAGGAGAATTAAATGGAGAATCCCAGAAACGGATGGTTGACACCCTGAATAAGAAAAACCTACACTGTCACATTTTACCATGGTTCTCACTTGTAGTTTCTTAATGGAGATTGACTATTTTGATGCCCAAAACATGTACCAACCAATAATAACAGAAACTTGATATGTACATTTTTGAGGATAGGCCTGTGGAACATACTGTATGACTCTCCAGATCTTGTGCAGCTACAATTTTCATCAGTCTTAGTTAGCATAGCCAGTTATAACTACAGTGGGGAATGATGGAGGTTGCAGTCTAATGACATCTCTTCATTCAATGTTGTTTTTTTCTTCATTCCAGACATAATGTCTACTCATCACATTTTTTCTCTACCAATTAGACAGTCTCGATGAAATTTATCATTGGTTCGCTGTCGTACAGGCACTTACCTAGCAGAGAATATTCAATGGAACTTACTTCTCAGTAGATGTTTATAAGATTGCATTGTTATGCCTTTTATCACTTGGTTGTGCAGCTATTCCCCCCACCTTCAACTGGAGAACAGTTCAGAGAATAGAATTACTCCAATCTAGTATTGCCCTTTCAATATTCATTCCAGAACTGGCTAAGATGTAGTGAATGACATTGGAAAAAGGGATACAACAACAACAACAACAATGTACTTTTTGTAATATTTTTTTTCAGTTTGCAAAGGAATATGAGGGAATTGAAGAGCTGGTTGCCCAGAAATCCTATGAAACTTGACAAAGAAGCACTTCCTGATTTGGAAGAAACAGATTGCTACACAGCACCCTTCAGTCGTGCACGCATACATCAGTAAGTGGTGCCTTGAAATATATTCATATGCAAAAGACACCCACATTAATATTTCATTTTTTCCCAGCAGGTGACACAACAACAATCATCATTAACAGATGGCTGATGTCAAAACTGAGTGGAAATCGTATTCTAAAAATTATGTCATCCAGAAGCAGAGTCTATATTCAACAAATTTTTTCTAGTCAGAGACCTTCACCAGCATAGTTTCACTCAGTAGATTTGATTTTCTTTTCCCAGAACAATACTGTAGTTCTCTAGGGATAGTCATACTAAATTTGAAAGTTTTAGAAAGACACCTAAACTACTCTAAAAATCACAGGAGTCAAATGCTATTTTTCCCTTAAATTAAAATGATTTTTTTAGTGTTTTTGTTGAAGCTATAATTTCATCCTTGTGAGCTGCATATTCATATACAAATTTATTGCTGGACTTTGAAAGCGTAAATGGTAAATGAAATACCCCATAGCAGTTAATATGTAGAAGGTTTTGGATGCTCATTCCTGCTAATCCATTGGTTCAAAACCAGCTGAAATGTAACTCAGCTTACTTCACAAGGCTGAAACCACTTGAATTTCCATGGCAACATCCCATGGAATCCTGGGATTTGTAGTTTGCAAATCCCAAGATTCCATGACAGGGAACCATGACAATTACTGTAAAGTAGAATCATAGTGCTATAATTGGCTAGTGTGAAAAGGCCACAAGTTGGGTGGTAACCAACTTGTGTTCCCCTGCTGATAGAACTGTAGGGTTGCCAGAGTGAAAACTGGGGAGAACTCCTTCACCTTTAATGATTGTATAGACGAGTGAATTTTGGTAGGTGTTATTTTTTACTTGGTTATATGACAAGTCATGCCTCTTGTGATTTCTTCTTCTAGATGGTTTGGAAACCCTGGCAGCTATCAGTGGAGGGACAGGAGCATTTTTTTACAACTCCCATTTGTTCCAGCAATCCCTAATCTGCTTTGGAGGGATAGTCAGGGAGGAGAGACTGGCTAGTCTGAGGAATCCTCAGAGTGAGTTCTTGTGGGATGCGCACTGCCGGGCCCATGTCACAATGGGATGAGTCTATCAGGCCCCAAAGTCTTGCTTTGAAACAATTCTCAGAGCAAAGATTTGTAGGAAATGAAGCCCCATAGACTAGCTGTCCTACAATAGCACAAATGGTTTGTTTCCATGGCCAACTCTCCAGCAATGCCTCGTACTGATAAAGAACCCTTCAAATTGAACCATGAACAGGGAGACAGTGAAGGAGGGACAGGGAGCATATCCCTCTATTTCAGATGGCAGAATATTTTCTGTTGTTGCCCCCATCCACTCTTTGCAAGTGATTTGTGATTTTACAACATGTTATATTGGATTTAATTTGTTCTTTTTTCCCCCTTGGAATTTTGTCAGATTAAATTAGGAGGCTCATAAACTGTATAAATAAATATCTAATATTCTAAAACTGTCAAGTACCATGATTGAAGTGTGGAAAAAACTGGTTCATTGTGGTATATATTGTATGCTGCTACTTTGTCAGCTGCTTTGAAAAGTAATTGGCAGTAACTGTCTTTTTAACAGTTTCACAATAAACAACAAAGATAGCTTCTTCAGCAACTCCACAAGAAGTAGGATAGTACACCATATGCTACAGAGGACAAAGTATGAAGACGGGAAATCAAAAATGGGTAAAAATTTCATTAAAAAATACTTTGGGAGTTAAATATTTTGCTAGCAGCACACATTTGGGAATAATAAAGAGGTGGCTCACTGTGTGTATGTGTGCTTGCATGCATGCATGTGTGTGTGTAGCAAAACAATTGCTATGTCCAGAGGACCTCCTGGTTTGTTGTAGCCAAGATGGGAGAATGAAATGGCAAAAGACTTATTCTTTATATTTTGTCTTGAAAATAAAACTACCCTTCAGACTGCCCTTACATAACTAAATATTTTGACCACACATACCCTTCAACTCTCCCAATTTGGCAAGAATAATCCTGATTGATCCTCTGTCCTCAAATTTTACAGCTGTTTTTCAAATGTTCCAATTTCTCTCTCTTCCTCCCACT
The DNA here is from genome assembly GCA_948472985.1 of Iguana delicatissima. NCBI lineage: Eukaryota > Metazoa > Chordata > Lepidosauria > Squamata > Iguanidae > Iguana > Iguana delicatissima. The sequence continues at coordinate 1,428,451 of CAOKZL010000322.1, read as the reverse complement.
TCCTTCCTTTGTCCTAAGCTTTCTTCAGTTACTGCAAACTGAGTTCAAAGTACAAAAGTAGTATGCACTCTGTTAATTCAGCAGGTGGTATAGGAGAGGTAGGGATGAAATCTTGCCCTTGCCACATCTATACTGGTGCTGCTTGTGTATTTTAGCAATGTATCAGTGACATGTTTCCAGGGACATAAAAGTTATTCCACTAGTGTACCACATTTTGCTGGCAGAGGAAGATTAGTAAGAGAAAAAAGGAGACAATTCTTTATATCATGATACTTGTCTTTAAAATAAAAGCTGAAGAAATTTCTAAGCTAACAGCTACAAAATGCAGCTCAGAAATTTCTGCAGTTTTAATTTTCAGCACCTCCCTGAAGAAAGCTTTGTGTCTGCAGACTGAAATGAACCAGGCTTTAGAACCAATAGGAGAACCTTGTTTGAGTATCATTGTCTTTCCTTTTTATCCTTTGGCCAGCTAAGGCAAATGAAGAATCTGAAGATATTTATTAGGTACTAATTATTCCATTAGAAAAAAAGACCTTGAGATTCCATAGAAAACCAACAATATATATTGTTTATATATTATATATTTTGGAAATTATGTGTTTTAGTATGGAAAGCTTATCAAATTCAATTTCTCTAGGTTTTCCCCAGCTTTAACTAATTTTATTTGTGTCACACCACCATTACATCTGCCATTCTGCCATTGTTTGTTTTTTTTTACTTTGTTCATACTGCTGCAAATCTACATTGTATTGAGTTTTTCAGTCCCTCCCTGCTCCTATTTTTCCTCCTCTCCTCTTCTTCCTCCCTTTCCTCTTCCCCCTTCACATGAAGGTTTTCTATTCAAATTCCATGCGCATTGATTATATTACAATGCAATGAGGAGTCTTGAGGCAATTGCACACTGGCATAAAGATGCTTTCTTATGCTGTAGTTCCACTCCTGTGCACAAATCTCAATAAAGCCCAGATTAAAGAAGAATCCTGAGAAAATATTGTTGGCATTTCTTTTGGCCCATTGGGTTGATTAATTTCTGTGTGCTCATGTTGATTGGTAACCAGCAAGAAAAAAAAATACTTTCAAAGGAAATTGTGAGAAACACTGCATTTTGGCAGATTCCCACACAAATTGACTTATTCCCCATGCTAATGGTGTTTCTAGTCAAGTGAGCAAGTTCACATGTGCCCTAAAGGCTACTTGCTGTTTCCCTTCACACCTGATCATTTGCTAATACGGTTATTGAGAAAAGTCATGAAGCATGGATCATATGCTGCTTGTGTATTGACTTCAAAATACTGAATAGCCAATAGCAGTCAGACCATCCAGCAGAGGCAGCTTGTACACTGTATTTAATGTGTTCATCACAAATTCATTACAATATGTCCAATGATAATTGTCTTTAGACAAATGCAGTTAAGCTCAACAATCTGGGTCCTTCTGGAATATTTAGTGAAAATTGCTTTATTTACCCCAAAGAGACTTTTCTGGTATATGTGAAAAGTAATTGAACATTACTTCTAAATTACATAACGTCTGTCTTCTTTTCTGCTTAGGCATTAACAGATTACTCAACAATGGAACATACGAAGCTGCATTTCCACCTCATGAGGTAGTTTAAGTAGTAGTGCTTTAAGTATGGTATGTTCATTCTAAATTTGCTTTAACCTCCTGAAGTCTGTATATAAAACTTAAATTTGCTCTCAGGTACTCCCATTCCTTTATATTGTAAGTCTTCTCTGAGGGCTTCTTGACTTTCACAGCATCCTTATCATGCAATTGTTCATAGCATTCGATGTTTTTCCTTGCATGGCCTGCAATCCCATCTGATACATGTTCCTGAGTAATAGAATGCATTTTTCCTGTGTATCTGTGCATGTAATTTCAGTTTCATGCAAGCTGAGTCCTACAGGTGATATATTTTTGTGGTATAATCACTAGAATCTACCTTATAACAAGCTGAACTGCTTGGATCCCTTACACTGCGTCTGAAATACTTGCTTCTGTGCCATGTATTTAAATTTGATGTGTTGGAATATGAAGGAGACTGCAGAGATTCAACTAGTTATATTGAATTATTCTTATATATTTTAAAGAGGGCAAGGCTGGAAGAAGAGAAAGAAGCTTTATATGCCACTGTGTAGTAAAAATCAGAACTTGGGAACTTAGGCCATTTCTGCACTACACTGTTATAGTGCTATTATTCCACTTTTGACATCCTATGGATTCCTGGGGATTGCAGTTTAGAGAGGGACATTTGGAATTCCCAGCCAGAAAGCTCCTACACCTCAGTAAACTGCAAACCCCAGAATTCCACAAGATGTTGAAAGTGGAATAATAGCACTGTAATAGTGTAATGCCTTAGTTTTAAAATGTAATTCATTACAGTTACTCATTATACTTCCTAGTTGTTAAAATGGTTTTAAAAAAGAAACTTCTTGCAGATTGGCTTGGTATATTTTTGCTGCTTTCATTAATTGAAAAAACTGGGGTTGCTATGAGAATGATATAAATCTTGAAAAATTCATGTTAATATGCTCTAACCAACCCCTTAAAGATAACCTTTAAAAGCAGCAGGAGCTGGCGAGTGCCATGTCAGTAGGATGCTGAAGGCACTCCTGGTTTTAGTATAAACTTTTGAGATTGGTTTAGTACCTTGAAGTTCATTTCATGTTTGGAGTAAAAACCTGGGTTCACCACCCCACTAATATGGGAGTTGCCAACCACCTCTGCTTTTAAAAGTAACTAGAAACCATAACTTGTTATTCCCATGAAACAAGCTCATTCTCATTCCTTCCCATTCATTAGAGTGCTTTTGAATTGTAGCTACATTATGCTTTCCTTGCATGAAGAAAAATCACAAAACAAATCATTGCTAGTAACTATGTTTTTTGAAATTCCAATTCCAAGCTCTGGTATTAAGAATTAGTTTCCTAGAAGTTGTCTTCTTCTCCTAAAAAGAGTCTTTCTTGAATAAACAATGCATTTATATAGAACTTAGGGCAACGTTCACACAATTCACCTGCTGAACAGATGCAGTGTTCTCCTCCATCTCCTTCCCAGGGACCTATTGAGCTAGAAGACAAAACTGGGGTGAGGAAGCCAAGTACCACAAAGCTCACAAACCATGAAATTATTGCTGGAATTGCTGTGCTTAAGGTCAACTGCTTGTGATGATGTTAAAATATGGAAGGAGATAGTTATGCAAGTTTGGCAGATCACTTGTGTTGTAATACAAGGGAAACTTGACTGTCTACTTTAGCCTTTTGTGCCATATGCCATACCAGAAAGTTCCAGAAGGTTCTTTCAGACTCAGGAGCATCTTTGTAAGGGATGCAGAGGGTCATGGGGATCAAGAAATAGTAGGTACTTTACCTTGGACAAAGGGAAATACTTCCTTCTCTCTGTATCAAAGTTACCACTGGAAGCCACCCAACAAGCATACAGACTTCAGCTTTGTCCTGATGCTCAAATTTGCAATAAGCACAAAAAAAACTGAGTACAAGAACATGGGATAGAGTTGAACACCTATGATCTGAGACTGAGACCCTTTCCGCAGCTTTTTTTTTTCTTTTGGCACTGGGGTGTGGGGATCGTGCAAGCAGCCTCCAGCGAGAGGCTCTTGCGTCCCTGCTGCTTCAGCTCTGCACAGGCTGCCTGCTCCCGAGCAGGCAGTGCGAGAGCCCCGCCTCTTCCTTCTGCAGTGCAGCCTGGGAGTTTCCCAGGCCGCGCTGGGGCAGGAAGTGTGACTGCCATGGCTCCAGAAGCTCCGCACGCACAGCAAGTGTGTGCAGGGCCCTGGAGTAATGTGCGATCGCGCACCATTTTTGGCTGAAAGCTGAAAATGAAAAAGTGCATGAATGATGCCTGCCCTACCCTTGGAGAGTCACGCAATTGTGAGTGTGTCATGCAGATCGCTCCTCACAATCGCGCAATGCTCCAGGCGCCCTTTCGCATGGCAAATGCTGTGTGAAAAGGGCCTGAGAGATCTTTGAATATATATACAGACTTAAACTGAGATATGAAATAGATCTGATATCCTTAAGGGAAAATACACAAAACAGAAGGGTGCACGAAGTCCATAAATACCAGGAAGTTGGGAAGTCTTATCCACACTCCACCCCCAGCTAGGGAATTGGAGATGTACATTTTGTGGCTTAAACAGGATTTCATGAATGGAGCAAAAATGTAATTCATAAAATTGAACTCTACATTGCAGCTAATATGATATGAAGTAACAGTCATATTTGACTGGAAGATGTTGGTCGACAAGAGACAGGAAGCCCAGTCCTGGGTATGATTCTTAAAAGAACAAACAAAAACAAAAACAAAACACCTTACTGAGTTTAATTGGACTTACTCCCAAATAAGCTGCATAGCAGTGCTGCACTAAGTCTAAAAGCTCATGCCTTGCAAAGACTCCTAGAATTTTAGGTAGGTTGCTGTCTCTCCAGGTTTCTATTGGGAATTATTGTGAGGATAAATTAGATAACGACTGCAGTGCACTTTATATATAAATGTGCTATATAAATTCACATTAATAATTAATTGAGCTTCCCATCTGGAAAGTACTTCAGTTCCATACTATCAAGACAAAGCACTTCTGGAAGAATCATACTGTTTTCATTCCAAAGGAATGTTTTCATTTAGTGGAGAGGTTTATAACTGCATCAGTTTTAACAGTAAGCTTGAGACTGCATTTTGTCAGCATTGTTCAGCAGTACACAAGAAAATTATTGTCTGCTATAAAAGTAGTAGCTACCTTTCTAATATTTGCTTTCAAATGATTTCTTTGTAAGACTACAGTTTTTTCCTTTTCAAAATAGGCTCCCTAACAATTTTTGTTTAATTTCTTTATATGCTTGCTCCAGGGGAGTCACAAGAGCAGGCATCCCATCAAAACTCATGGAGCTCAGAATCATCGACATCTGTTATATGAACGGTGGGCACGATGGGGGATGTGGTACAAATATCAGCCTCTGGATTTGATTAGGTACTTAGACAAACTTATTCATAGTTTATATTAACTATGGTTTTGTGAATTTATCCATGAATTACCCCACAAATGACCAAACAAGCCATGATTTTCTGATTTGTTTATCTCTCTCTGTTGTCTCATCTCATATTTCGAGTAGGGCATGTGGGGAGATAAACCATGATTGTGGATTTAGATGTAACATGTCATGGTTCATATAAGCCACACTTTGTAAGCTCACAGACTGTGGTTTCTAAATGTAGTTTGTGACTGACTTTATAAAAGAAAAGAAAAAAACACTTCACTCATCTAAAAGTCCCTTCAGCCAGCAGGCTTGACTGCTGAATTCAGGAGAACTCTAGTTTTCTTTTTCCATATAAATAAAGACACTCATTGTCTAGAATGCAATTGACCATAATTATTTGGTGGAATTAACTAAAATGGTTTTTGTTCCTAACCGTATGTGATTTCTTTTTTTGCTGAATATTCTATCACCATGATCTGGTTTGGTAATTTATTTCAACTGCTTAGCAAATTATATCTTCTCTCTCCCCTCCTCACCTTTTTTTAAATGCAGACGATATTTTGGAGAGAAAATTGGTCTTTATTTCGCCTGGTTGGGATGGTATACAGGAATGCTTATTCCTGCTGCACTTGTGGGGTTGTTTGTTTTCCTGTATGGTTTATTTACCATGGATTCCAGCCAAGTAAGGTAAGCAGGGAAATAATACCCCATTTTTGAAAATAATAACATCACATACCCTGTCATAAAACTGCTGTAAGGCCCTATAAAAAATAAAATATTGAAATGGATCTTAAACTTTTTCAGGATGAAATTAAAGTCAGTTGGCCAAAGAAATCCCATCTTATTCTAATGCTAGAGAATCTTCTAGAAGAGTTACAAAGCCAACTTTTGTCTGCTGGGCTAAGTTTCTTTGGTTTTCAAGTGGCAAGAAGTAGAAAATGTGCCTCACCTGAAGTCAGTCTTCTTATGCCTCATTTTACTTTATAAATTGAAGTGACAGCTTCAACAAGCAATATCGGATTTAATCTATTCCCGTGGGTAACTAACCTTCCAGAAGATGCTCCAACACGTAACAGACACTTTGTTGAAAAACAACTCATATTTTAGAGACCATTTTTGTTCATAGTGAAACAGACTGGGGGGTCTTTTGCATTCACACCCACACATCCACACACCAGTGAAACTTTGGAGCTTGATGCCCTGCATGTACACTGAATGTGAGTGATCGTGATCAATAATCATGAGTGTTTATTGGATATAAATGGCCAGAAATGTTTGCAGTAGCGTATGTGTTTTTGAACAGTTAGCTTCCAAATGCCATTCCCCTTTCTTAGATAAGTGTTTTCATAATTTCTGGGAAAAGGCAGAAGACAGGCATCTGTAAGTGATGTTCTTATACAAAACAAAAACTAGAAGTTTTATATAGGCAAGCAAATGTGTAAATAATTTTACATTTTGTGTTTCCAAAATCACCATAATGGTTCCTACATAAAAGCCTCTTAGAGAAAGACTGTGTCAGTCCTTCTCTAGGTTCTTATTATATACAATGTTTTAATCCATATCTGTATTCTGCAGCCTTTGTGCTGCAAAATTGCATTGTCCATCAGCAGAGTGCATTGACTACACGGTTTTAACCCTCATCAGCCCTAGTGTCAAGGAATACAATGATCTTTCTGGGAGTTTATTATGCAAGAAGACACTGCATCACTTTGACAAATTATAGTCTTCTTTCCAGAGCTAGGTATTAATTTAGTGTGATCAATACAAAGCCATCAGATGGCAAAACTACATATTTCTGAAGCCACTAATTCTTATCACTGGAAAATGTGCAGATACAGTATCCACTATTTGCCAGCAAAACATAGTATTTCTGGTAGTGTTTATACAGAGTTTAATTTGAGTCAAACCACGCAATATCAAAGCTTAGTTTATCAAGAAACCTCTTTTAAGTAGAAGGTGCCTAAAACTTGAGAGGTAAAGAATACTCAGAAATTCTCTTAAATATTTCAGTATACCCTGTTGAGAAAATGGCCAATTGTCTGTCATGTCATTATTTCTCTTCAGACCACTACATCATGTCTAGGAAAAATAACAACATGACATACATTTTTTGCATCTGGGGCCTTTTACCCCACCCCCCAAAAAGATGCACAAAATATTGTTTTAGTGTAAGAAACTTTTTTTCCAGAAAAGTGTTTTTGCATTTGTTTTGCATAATGATGCAAAAATTGAAATGTGAAAAATAATTGAAAAAACGAACAAAAGGCATTGTAATTTCCCAATGGGAGAAAAATGTCTGAAATTCATTATTTTTGCTTGCAAGGAAAAAAAAAAAAAAGGCTTACATTCTTACATCACATAGATGAACTATAAAGTCTCTGGGCTTGTACAGAGTGCTGCTTTCTTTTACAGCGGATATACATAACAAACCATAACTCCAGTTCAGACAAATTTGATTAGGGGACAGATTTTTGTTTTGCAGAACAGTGTCTGTCAGACAACCAAAAATATGACCACCAGCATCAACCTATTTTTTATAGACAGCATCTTGGTTTGCTGACTGTACTACATTTTGGCAATACTTCGAAGTTTTCTGTTCTCAGTGATTAATGATGCTTGTACAAAACAAAACAAAACAAAACAAAATACAATTTGTACAGGCAGTGTAATTCAGTTCTTACAGTTACATAACTGACTGACATTTAGATAAAGTAAGTCTTCCCTCTAGTGGTTTGTGATGAGTTCGTTTTTTAAGAAATTATCTACATAATACAATTTGCTTGTATGATGAATATTGGCCAGGCAATTCAGCTACAGTTAATACTCACAGCCAAACATCACCTCAGCAGTTCCGAAGTTTTAGCCTGAGCTTTACATATTTTTCAGACTGTGAGTTCTAAGCTGCCATTTCAAACTTGGCTAAATATAGTTCTAGAATGCAGAAGTAGGAAATGTGCCCCACCTGAAACTGACAGACCCCTATTCCCATGATTTCTTGGCATGACGAAAACTGTTCTACTGTGTTTGGCTCTGGAACACAGGAAACATTCTGAAGCTTCTGTAGTTTCTTAAGCAGCCTTGAATAGGGATGTCAAGAGTGGAGGGACCTGCTCTTCCATGTCTGAAGGAAAAGGAAAGGAATGATAGTGTGACTGCGTGGAGCAGATGGCCAGTTACTAACGGGGGAAGAGAAAAGGCAGAACTGCTCAACACCTTCTTTGCCTCAGTTTTCTCTCAAAGGGATAGAAGTACTCAACCTGGAGGGATGGGGAACAGTTGGGGAAGGTGGGGAAATGCAGCACAGAATAGATAGAGAAGTAGTACAGGAATACCTGGCTAAACTAGATGAATTCAAGTCTCCAGGGCTGGATAAATTACAACCAAGGATATTAAAAGAACTGGCAGAAGTCATTTCTGAACCACTTGCAATAATCTTTGAGAACTCTTGGAGAACAGAAGTCCCAGCAGACTGGAGGAGGACAAATGTTGTCCCTATCTTCAAAAAGGGAAAAAAGAGGACCCAAATAATTATCACCCAGTCAGCCTGATATCAATACCAGGAAAGATCCTGGAGCAGATCATTAAGCAGTCAGTTGCTAATCACTTAGAAAGCAAGGCGGTAATCACGAGAAGTCAACATGAATTTCTCAAAAATAAGTTGTGCCAGACTAATCTTATCTCTTTTTACGATAGAGTTACAAGCTTGATAGATGAAGGGAATGCTGTGGCATATCTTGACTTCCGTAAGGCCTTTGACAAAGTTCCCTATGACATTCTTGCAAAGAAGCTAGTAAAATGCCGGCTGTTTGGTGGATTTGTAATTGGCCGAACCCAAAGGGTGCTCACCAATGGCAGCTTTTCATCCTGGAGAGAAGTGACTAGTGGGGTGCCATAGGGTTCTGTCCTGGACCCACTGCTATTCAACATCTTCATCAGTGACTTGGATGAAGGAGTAGAAGACATGCTGATTAAATCTGCAGATGACACCAAATTGAGAGGGGTTGCTAATACACCAGAGGACAGGATCAAAATTCAAAATGACCTTGACAGATGGAATAGCTGAGCCAAATGAATTTCAACAGAGAGAAATGTAAGGTCTTGCACTTAGGCAGATAGAATGGAATGCACAAGTATAGGATGGGGGATATGTGGCTGGAGAACAGTACATGTGAAAGAGATCTAGGAGGTTTGGTAGATCACAAGCTGAACGTGAGTCAGCAGTGTGATGCAGCAGCCAAGAAAGCCAACACAATTCTTGGTTGCATCAATAGGAGTATGGTGTCTAGATTGAGGGAGGTAATGGTGCCACTCTATTCTGCTTTGGTTGAATCTCATTTGGAATACTGTGTCCAGTTCTGGGTACCTCAATTGAAGAAGGATATCAGCTAGCTGGGGCGTGTCCAGAGGAGGGCAACCAAAATGGTGAGGGGCCTGGAGGCCATGCCCTATGAGGAGTGGCTTAGTGAGCTGGGGATGTGTAGTCTGCAGAAGAGAGGACATGATAGCCTTTTTAAATATTTGAAGGGATGTCATGTCAAGGAGGGAGTGGATTTGTTTTCCGCTGCTCCAGAGACTAGGAAAAGGAGCAATGGATTCAAACTGCAGGAAAGGAGATTCTACTTGAACCTTAGGAAGAACTTCCTGATGGTCAGAGCTGTCCAGCAGTGGAATATGCTGCCTCGGAGTGTAATGGAGTCTCTGTCTTTGGAGGTTTTTAAGCAGAGGCTGGACGGCCATCTGTCGGGAGTGCTTTGATGTGTTTTCCTGCATGGCAGGGGTTTGGACTGGATGGCCCCTGTGGTCTCTTCCAACTCTGTGATTTTATGATTCATCTTTTCATAATGTCAGACAGGTTAGATGTGAAACAGAGAATGTGAAGGATAATTGTGGTTGGATGGTTAGATGGATGGGCACAGTCAAATCATGAAGCAGATGTCCTCATATTGTATCTTAATTTGTACATTTAATCAATCAACCAGTCAGTCAATTAAGCAATCAAACAATCAAACAATCAATCAGTAATCAGCAAAGTTGTAACCAATCTAAACCCATGTTTACGTTGGATTAATTTCAATTTAAATCCAATTTAAACTCAAGGCTGCAAGAGTAGTGAGGGTGTTAGATATTTTATTTTATTGTTCTAAAGAGGCAGCATGATGGTAGTTTGAGCACTAGACTATGATCTTGGAGACTAAGATTCAATTCCCCACGCAGACATGGAAACCCACTGGGTAACCTTGGGTGCATCACACACTCTCAGTCCCAGAAAACCCCATGACAGATTTGCCTTAGGGTCTCCATAAGTCAGAAAGAACTTGAAGGCACACAAGAGCAGCAACAACAACAACAATGTATTTTGGAAACTGGAAGATGATTTGACTGAAAAGTTGTTGCCTCAGGATAAACGTAAGGTGAAAGCTCTCACCTGGAAGTATATTTTCCTGGGCTAGGCTTTCTCTCTCCAGCTTGAAGAGCTTAAACAGGGAATCATAATCTGTGATACAGTAATGTGTGACCACGCAGTCATAGTTGCTGGTTCCACAGTTAAAGTGACTTAAAATAACAACATTTCATTGCAAAAATGAAAATAAGAGTACAAAAGAGATAAACAATAAATCCATGGAATACATGGATTTGATAATGAAATGTTTGATAATCAGGAGCAGCAGGATGCTATTGTCAGCGGTGAAAACATTCTGGATATTCCTGAGATGATGACTGATGTAGGTCTGGGATACCAAAAGGCAAAGTGATAGGTTAACAGCAAGAGAGGCAAAGCACAAGAGAGCAGGAGTCAGCATTCTGAAACAGAGAAGAAAAGGGTCTAAGAAGAAGTCTGAGGAAGCAGATATATTATAGAAAAAGAGAAAACCCTTGCCAGGGAAAGAGACCTTTAATTACCAAAGGGTATGTAGAAAGGGAGAGGCCTTTCTTGAAAAGGGAAAGGGTTGAGGCTAGAGTAGGTGTTAGAAATGTAAGTTAAGAGAGAAGGAATCCTTCAAGTGTAGTTAACAAATAAAAACTTATGTCTTGGCAGGCTGGTTTTAGCAGAGGATACAACAGTTCTGTGCAAACCTGGAATATGAGTACTCCTTAAGTGTTCCTTTCCTGCCCCCCTTTTTTTTACTGAATTTCATGAAATTTCATTATTTCATTTTTTCCCTAGTGCTTTTATTCTCCTACTGTTTGTTTCTTGCCACTATGTCACTAATCTAGAGAAGAAATCCACCCATTTTCCTTCATTAATATAACTGCTATTTGTAAAAATTATTGCCAACTCTATATTTCAGCTTTTGAGATGATGTCTGACATATCTCGTTGTCTCTGATTTACAGTTGTATTATTTTGCAAACCCTGCTTTGTGGGGCTTAAAAGTTAATTCTTCACTATTTTGTAGCCATATCTCTGCTTGGACATCACTAGGTGACAATGTGGAATACCAGTCTTCCAAATGAATAAATAAATTGAAACAATGATAATCCATATACCTAAATAACCCCTTTGGCAGCCTTTAAATATCTGCTTTGCCCAGTTATACAGGCAATACAAATCTTAGAATACTGGGCTATGAGGCAACATTACACTAACTTCTTTGTCTCAGGCAGCTTTGTCTTATGACAGAAAACAAAAAAAATCACAAAAACTTGTTCTTGGATATAAAAATTCCACTGTCACTGAAATCATAAACCTCATGTTCCGTATTGTGCCTTCAGTAAGCTAAATTTACACTAGTTTTCTATTAAGGTATAACACAATGTCACAAAGATTGCAAGGCTATGCACCCTATGTTGTCTACAATCATGAATGTCATAAACATTACATTGCTTTTGAATAACCATTTATTTTCTCAATTTCCTGCTGCAGCAAAGAGATCTGTGAGGCAAATGAAACTGTCATGTGCCCAATGTGCGAGAAGAATTGCACCTTGCAAAAGCTCAATGAAAGCTGCATCTATGCAAAGGTAAATTTTTATAGTGTTAGAAGCTCTTTGTTTTAATGGTCAATTGAAAATGGCACCAGAAAAAGCCTTTCTTAACGCATGTGATGCTTGGTGAACCTTTCGGTAACAAACAGAAAAGTTTTCACCTTTCGAGTTCACCTCTTCACAAAGAACAGTTGGTTTCCACTGACAACAAAGCCAGTTGTGTTAGAATCTAAAGATAATACCAAGATCATGTAATAACTTGGCAAGACCATAGGTGATCACAAGGTGTGTGTTTATGGAAATGCCAGCCCTAAAAATAACCTGATTCCTTCTCTGCCCACTCGGTATGAGAATACATCATCCCTGAAAGGCCTGGGGGGGGGGGAATTAAAGGAGTAAACATATGTTAAAAGGAATACATAGTCATATGAAACGTTGGAAATCCCTTCAAGACTTTTCAAGTATATAATCCAAATGCTTGAACAGCCTTGTTTTTCTCAGGATAACCATTAATATACTCACATATCCCAATATATAGCTAGTGCTAACCCCACCGTATGTTTCAACTCCTCACAAATTGCTTTCAGACACTTGTGATTTATCACTTATAAGTTACTTATCTGGATGATCTAGTTGCTAAATAAATCCATTAAAAGGCCATGTAAAAATATCACACTTACTTCATCTGTTTCAGGAATTTCTTTAAAAAATCCATTCACGTATAAAAACATTTCTGTTTTCATCATATTTTGGCATGGAAGCTATTTTATATCTCAATCATTTTATAGTATTCTTAGCAAGCCAAAGCCAGAGACGCATTTTATATCCCCGATTCACGGTTCATGGAGCACAAGTGCTGAGCTGATATCCCTGAACCATGGGAAGTGAGCATATATTGTTTTGCTTTATCTAAATCAACTATTATCACTCTTGTGTGTGAAATAACTGCACATTGTATAGTGGATGCTGTCCAGAGAACAGAGAACTTTCCTGAGAATGTTGCTGTTGTATGCCTTCAAGTTGTTTCTGACTTATGGCAACCCTAAGGCAAACCTGTCATGGGGTTTTCTGTGGCTGAGGGTATATGATGGACCCAAAGACACCCAGTGGATTTCCATGTCCAAGCAGGGAGCAGAAGCCTGGTCTCCAGGGCCATAGTCCTGTGATCAAACCACTACACTACATTGGCTTTCTTTCCTGAAGATACTATACTGTAAATGTTACTATGCTGAAAGTAAGTAAATAGTTCATGTGTACTTATTTTGTGTAAACATTTCATCTGCTCTCTAATAAAGAATCAGAGGAGCTCCAACCACATCAGACAACTGTTTGGAGAATTTAAAACTAGGTAAAGATCTCTTCCCTCAACATAGAGGGTTTCTATCAGTCGAGAGCTTTTCTGCCTAAGAGTTTCCATTTCTATCTGAAAAGAAGTCCACAGGGTCTCTACCGCTAGGCATGTTTCCAGCAGTGATAGACAATGGATGGCCCCCAAATGATTTGTCCTGGAGATCAAGAAGGAGATGGCCAGGGATTTATTGAATCCAAAGCTTCTTCATTTACTAACTAGGTGCTTCATTTGCTAACTAATCCAAAGCTTCTTCATTTACTAACTAACCAGCCATTCAGTGATGGCTGATGGCTTCTATGCCTGAGATTCTCTGAATCCAATCTAGACTTTATTACAGATGTTAAAGGATTTCTCATAGGTGCTGAACTGGTTTTGGTGATATGGCTCAGCACTTTGGACAGCTCCTTTAATATCAAGAGGTAGATGACCCAGAGCTGATGCACCACATGTCTGACATGGAACTCCCCACTGCTCCCATTCCCCAGCCTGGACCTGATTTAACTAAAATCTTGCCTTCAGAAACAGTTTGTTTGTTTGTTTCCGTTGTAGAAGAAAAAGGCAAATCTGTCCCAACCTCCACATCACTTTCGCTGGATAAAGTGGGCAAGCAGAGATTTGAAAATCTCAAACCATCCTTTATTTTGCACACCACATAAACCTACTTAGAATTTCACTGTAATTTCCAATAAAAAAGAATAACAGTGCTCCTATTAAAAAGTTAAAATTATTAAAACTGGGAAAGTTTATGGTTCCTCAAGGATACTGTCTAAGTGACAGAGCTTCAAGGCAGCCTTTTAAGCATGCAATATATTATATGTATTATGAAAACTTCCTCCAGCAAACTATTAATCATTATTCAGGATCATATATATCCAGATGGCCCGTCATCATCCAAGCACTGCATTCCCACTATCTAGAGTGCACTTGTAGTTCCAGTGCAAGGCTTTAGACTTGACAATCTTACATAAGAGTGTAGTTAAACTTTGGCAATAAACATGTCAATAAAAGTTGATGCATACATCATTAAAAAATATGTTAGACTGTGCCCAAATAAACCATAATTAAATAGCGAAGTGAATTTATTACCGGGTTGAGTTAGGCATGTTCTGCAGGCTTTGAACAATCTTTTCTTTCTTGCTAAATCTATCATTCTGGTCCTTTTCAGAACTTCCATGCCACCATCATTCTGTATTCACCAAATGCATGCAGGGGAGTAAAGAGCTGAAATCACTAGCCTTTTCCCTAATTTCAGGGTGTCCTCCTAGCTCTGCCCATTCACGTCTGCATATTCAGAGGAAAATGAGGAGGAGGGAGTAAGAAGAGAGTGCTTGCTTTATCACCCTGCAGGTGCTAGAGATGGCCAGTTTAATCTCCTCACAGTTGCTGCTGTTTTGCTTTCCAAACCACTTTTCCTCCCTAGACCTTCTGTTTCTTGCTTTTTCTGGGCAATGTGTGAGCAGCAAATTGTACCTGCAGGATAGGCAAAGCTGATGGAAAATAAGAAGTTTGGGGAAATGAAACAGCAGTAGCCCGGGGAATGATTACAAAGGCCATCATTGCCACATTCCTTATTCTCCTCTCTTTCTTCTCTGATCAGGAATGTGTGGAGGTACAACTGCCACCAATTTAGTTAGTTAGGTAGTTAGTTAGTGAAGGAGGATGAGGGAGAACAGCTTCAAATGGCAGCTTGCTGTGAACAATGGCAAATAACAACAAAAGCAAGCAACACAGTGGCTGAGAAAGAAAAATAGGACTTTTTAGCACCCACTGAGGGACTGGGAATACAGAAAGTTTAGCATGGCCCTTCTAGCCAATCTGTGGCACTTGCAAGGTATGCTGGCACCTGTCTCATATGAGGTTCCAGGTCCTAAAAAAATGCTAAGTGTGCACACTGTTTGCATGTGGGTGCACCTTTCAGGCCTTCTACCCCAAAGGAGTAGTATCCTGAAAGTGGCATCGGGAGTGCTGTAGTTAAGGGCAGATCCGACTAGTATCTTCCTAACAGTTCTACTCTTCATGAATACAGGTAGAGGGAGCTCCTGAAAAGCATTTCTGTCCTCAACTCAAGTAGTGAGCTGTCTTTTAAAGAAGACAAAGATCATCCGCATTGACAATGTCCAGCACCTAACTACAGAACATATAGCCACTGAAAATGAAGACTTGGAGGCATAACTACCAAGTCAAAGGCATACAAAGGAATCTGTGTAGAAAATAGTCCTTGATTTTTTCCAGCTTTGTCTGCTAGTATTCAGGTTAACCTCAGAAAGTCGATAGGCTGCATGTGTTTTGCAGAGCTTTCTCATTTCTGTCAAATAAAAAGAAATGACAGAATTTCCTTATATATATTTGTTGCCATTCTCATAGTTTCTACCTTTGCGAGTCATCTTACCCAGTTTCATGGCTAGAACTCACATTGTGCCTTGTCAGGTGTTCTTTGGGCCCAGTTCATTGCGTTCCAGCCCCCAAAGTTCTGAAGGATCTACTCCTTGTATTCCAGTTGTGAGCTTCTTACATCTCACTGTAATAAAAATTGCAGTCACTTATTTCCTCAGCATAGCAATCTTTCTCATATTTTAAACAAAGTGAAATAAACACGGGTGCTCTATCTTTAATGGAGTCTATATTATTCTTATATATCTCTCTATTTGCATTATCAAATGTAGTACTAAAGCATTTCAGTGCTTTCTGTTGAGATTTGAAATGTGTTTCCTTGATCAATCATTTTTACTACAAAATATTTAGACTTGCTGCTTCAGAATCTATTGTCTTCTTAATTTCTGGCTGCTTAAAATTTTTAGGTAAAAGCGTCTGACAGTTTATTTGTATATATTTTGTCTGCACAAGTCATAACAGTAGATATGTACAGGAGTACTGCCCAGTGTATCTTAAACAAAAAAGGTTGGGCTATATAATTTCCATGGTGAAAATATGAGGAGAAAATATGGGTGGAGACTGCATGGGCTTTCCAGATTCTGTTGCTCTGCAACTCTGTCTTCTATCACCACTTTCCATGATGGAAGTTATAATTTAATGACGTTTAGAGGACCATAATTTCCCCACCCCTATGTTAACATAAAGAAGATGTAATTCTTTTATAATTGACATTCATTTAGATTTTTTTTTCATTCTAGGTCACACACTTATTTGACAATGGAGGGACTGTCTTCTTTGCCATTTTTATGGCTATATGGGGTAAGTGTACCCCTTCCCCAGTCTTTAACTGTATAAAATAGCAGAGGAAAAGGTTTCACTCAGCACAAGTTAAAATTTGGAATTAATTTTAATATGAAAATATATACTTTGTAACTGTTGATAGCCCATGTATTCATAACAGGCATATATATGTATGGCTACTTTATACATGAAACCTATGTTAACATTAGAGCATGGAAACTGTCAGGAGTTAGAGGGCCTCATTGACTCCACAGATGAACTGGGAAAGTTGCTTTTATTGTTTTTGTTGTGTGTCTTCAAGTCATTTCTGACTTATGGTGGCCGTAAGGTGAACTTATCAAAGGGTTTTCTTGGCAAGATTTATTCAGAGAGGGTTTGCCTTCCTCAGAGACTGAAAGAGTATGACTTGTCCAAGATCACCCAGTGGGTTTCCATGGCTTAGCAGGGATTCAAACTCTGATCTCCAGAGTCACAATCCAACATTCAAATCCCTACATCACACTGGCTCTCTGGAGGGCTATACTCCCACAAATATTCCCAATTGTTGCCTCTAAATGCCCCCAATGCCCTCTAGGGGGTAGGGGAGCAATTCTACCACATTTTTAGCATTTTTGGCCTGAAAGAGATCTTTAAAAAAAAAAGAAGAAGGAAGGAAGGAAATTGGAAGTCACACAGAAATCATTTCCTCTTTTTTAAACATTTTTCTCCTGGACCTAAAACGGCCCAGGGGGTGCCAAAATATAGTGAAATTGCCCCCACATCCCCTAGAATGCATGAGGGGGCATTTCATCCCGGGCTGGGGCTACAAAAATGCCCTGGACTCGATGTGGTCTGGTTTTCATCATTGGGACAGAGCCTGGAACATAATTTTTAAGAATGACTATAATATATAGAGGCCATCCCTAAGTGAGAAGTGGCGCTCCAGAACTCAGTATTACTTTGATACTCAAAGCATCATTATAACACTGCAGAGTTAAAGATGGCTTTGGTATGTAATTGTCTTCCACATTAAGAGTAACAACACCCAAGCCCTGATTCAGAGAATAACCCCTTCAGGAACATGAGTGTCTGGGAGAATTACTCTGGTGACATGAGAAACTTTTTGTTCTGTGTCTCCTGGCTGTGGGCTGCTGAAAATCAAGCTGCTGTCAGCTTGTGGAGGAAGATGAAATAGAATGTCTGAAAAGTGTGTGGCTTGATTGTTCATCTTAAGGCTTCAGTAGGATTTCTCTGTCTGCTTCTGTGACAAGTGCTATTGTCCAGTGCTGGGGAGAAAACTGATTCCAGATCATCCATGAAATTGAAGTAAATCTTCAGTGGAAAGAGAGTGACATTAAAAAAATAATGCTGCTTGGCTATTTATTTTGTTTTGTCTTATTTTATTTATTAATTGAATTTATATATCCCAGCTTTGTCTCAAATGGGGTTCAAGGCAGTTCACAATAATTTGAAAAGATGCTGCTAAAATATTAATTTACAAAAGTTAAAAATAAATTAAATATCACTGTTGCTAAAATGTACTTAAAGCCAATAGAAACACTTAAAACATATTTAAAACACAGCTTCCGTAAAAGATTAAAAGCCTAAAACTGCACACTACCTACACACACACACTACCGCTTCATCATTAAATTCAACTGCCAGTAGAAAGAGAGCAAGGAGGGAGCCAACCATTCCTCCATAGAAAGGAGTTCCTCAGTCTGGGAGAAGCCATAGAGAAGGCGCTCTCTAGAGTCATCCCCAACTGTGCCCATGAAGGTGGTAGGACTGAACAAAAGCCCTCCCCTGCAGATCCTAATATTCATGCTGGCTTATGTAAGAAGATATGGTCTTTCAGTTAATCTAGACCCAGGTTGTTTAGGACTTTTAAGGTCAAAACCAGCAGGTTGAATTCTCTAAGGAAATGGCCTGGTAGCTGACACAGCTGTTAACAGGGGAGTCACATGAGCCCTGTAGCCAGCCCCAGTCAACAGCCTGACCACAGCATTTTGGACAGATGAAGTTTCTGAACAATTTCCAAGGTGGTCCCATGTAGAGAGTGTTACAATAGCCCAAACGGGATGTGATCAATGCATGTGTCACTGTAGCCAGATCTAACTTCTCAAGGCACAGGCAGAGCTGGCGCACCAGTTTTAACTGGGCAAATGCACTCCTGGCCACAGCTGAAGCCTGAGCATCCAAGGTCATATCAGAGTCTGGGAGCATAACCCAAGCTGCAAACCTGAGATTTCAGGGGGACTGTAACACAATCCAGCACAGGCTGAACCCCTATTCCCCTATCAGCCTTCTAACTGACTAGGAGCACCTCTGTCTTGTCTGAATTAAATTTCAGTTTGTTCATCTTCATCCAGTCCATTACTGATAGTAGATACCTGTTTAGTGCAGAAACAGCTTCCTTGGAATCAGATGGGAAGGAGAGATAGCATTGTATGTCATCAGCGTACTAATGACACTGAACTCCAAAACTCCAGATGACCTTGCCCAGCAGTGTTAAACAGCATGGGAAACAGAACCAAGCCCTGAAGGACACCACAGACCAGACTGTTGATGAGGCATCCCCCAGCACTACCTTGTGAATCCACCCCTCCCAGAAAGACCAGAGCCTCTGTAAAACAGTGCCCTCGAGCCCCATCCCACAGAGGTGACTCGGAAGAATGTCATGATTGATGGTATTGAAAGCTATTGAGAGGCCCAGCAGAACCAACAGGAACACCCTCCTTGTGTCCAGTCCCCTGTGTAGGTAATCTACCAAGGCAACAGTAATTGATTTCCATATCCAGGCCCAAAGCCAAATTGAAATGGATCTAAATAATCTGTTTTATCCAGGAACGCCTAGAACCGAGATCACAGACTCCCATACCTGGCCCAAAGGAGGAGATTGGCCAGTAGTTTTGCAGTATGGCGAGGCCCAAGGAGGATTTTTTTTTTCAATAAAGAGGCCTGATCACAGCCTCTTTGAGACAAGATGGAAAACTGACTTGCTGTAGTGAAGCATTCACTGCTCCCTTACCCACTCCCTTGGGCTGCTTTCAGCAGCCAGGATGGGCATGGATCCAGTATCTGTGTAGTAGCTCTCATCTCTCCAAGTATGCTGTCCACATCCTCAGATTGCACAAATTGAAAGGTATCCATAACACTGGACAAGTAAAGCCCTAGGTTTCATCCGCTACAACATCCAAGTCAGAGCAGATCTGGGAGATTTTATCTGCAAAGTGCTCTGCAAACTCTTCACAATGAGCTGCTGAGTTGTTTATATGCTGCTCTTGCCAAGCAGAATGTAAATGAACACTTGAAACAGCTCTGATGGATAAGACTATGTGGATGCAATGGTGATATAGGCTTTCCAATGAGCTCTAGCCTATGTTGAGTCAGAATCTTCCACCATTGTTGCTGTAGTGTCCTTCCCACTCATTTCATCACTTCCAGCTTCCTAGTGGACCAAGATGCTTGCTTGGCTTCACCCCATGAAAGGGGAATACTTAGAAACAATTGTGTCCACCACTCTGGCCAATTCTTTATCCCAGAGATTAGCCAAGACTTTGATGGAATCACCTGCCAAGGCAACAGGAAGCTTCCCAAGAGCAATCAGGAATCCAGTTCCTGGGGCAAACCATTTTAATCAGACTCCCAGACACGCAGAGGCTGTGAGTCGCACTAAGTCTAAAAACTACTAGGTAGTGACCTGTCCTTGGCAATAGAACTGTAGAAAGTTCCTCCACACCCAGATCACCATCATCCCACCCCACAAAGAAAACTAGGTCCTGAGAGTGTCCTGCAGCATGAGTGGCACCAGATATAACTTGGGAAAGACCCATGGTTGTCATGCCCTCTGAAAGTACTGCCAAAATGCACAAAAATGTGGCAGTTTGGGCCACTTTTTCCCCAACAACCACCATTCTCTGGGGGAAATGGCTGTAAATTAGCCGAAATAAAAACAGTAGATGACTTCTGGTCACCCAATACAATTAGGTTAGACATGAATTTGAAAATTGGCCCCTGGTCCCAGCACAGTTGTCCACCTCTGTTCTACATTGTTGATGAGAACAACTGAATAATCAGTCTTTGCTGTACAACCTAGAGAGCAGCATCTTACTGGCAATAAAAGAAAGCAGGAAGACCTGTTGTTAAGCTCATCAGTAGCAATGATTACAGGATTTATACAGATCAGTTGGTTCAGCATTCTGGTCTGAGAACTCCTTTTGACTCAATTCTGAGTTTGAAGGCTTTTCTTTCCAGAATAAACAGTAGTGTGTACAATCATAGATAAACCAGGATGGTCAAGTAATGAAAGTATGTACATTATTCTATAAGTATTTCTAATGTAATTTCTTCATGTAAGAGGTTGAGAAAATAACAGGACATACAATAGATTTTCCCACGTTCTTCCTGGTTTATTTTGTACACCTAGCACAAGTCAAAGCTGCTTTATACATGGGAAAACCAAATATAAAGATGTTGTGTGCTTTCCTTTTGCAATGATACTATGTTTGAGACTAAGACCATTTTCACACGGGGGTAAAACCCTGCGGTGCGATGACCGGAGACAGATGTCATTCACACCGCGGGGTGCGCTAGCACGGTTGGAAAAGGTGAGGCGCCACACCTACAACTGCTCTAGCGCAGCCGCAGGGGTGGCGCTGCAAGTTTTTTAAAAACCACCTTCGCAGGTGGTTTTTATGAAACTCGCCCGCACTAATCCGTGGCAGCTCCCAGTGAGAATCTGCAGAGAAGCGGTAGCGTGTCTCTGCAGATCTGCCCGGGGGCGGGCTTCCAGCTGGCGCGCTGCCCTGATTGGCGGAGCGCCGCCGGAAGCCACTGGCCGCCATTTTGGGCACCGTGGAACGCCGCTGAACACCGCCGAACGCCACCGAAATTCGGTGGCATGTGAAGTGGCGGAACCGCGCTCCCCGCAGGGACGGAGCAGGGACAGAGCAAAACGCAAGCAGGTAAGCTCTGCGCCTGTGTGCACCACCCCATTTCAGGCCCCCTACGTGCGAAAAGGGCCAAAATCGAACTCGAGAAGATCTATGAAATCACCAGGAGCTTGGTAAATTAAACCAAGTGATTCATAAGGTTTATTCTAACTGAAACTAAAAGATGGATTTAGGCCTTGGGATATATCCCTTCATTTCCTCCTCTTTCTGACTGAAGGAAAAGCAAAAACCTTGTTTACTTTTCATTATGTCAACAGGAAGCCATATCAGATTGGCTGTATGATGCTGTGATGTCATTATATTCTATGTGTGGTCCCCTATCACCTGGGATCATGCAATGAAAGAAATGCTAAAGGAGTAATGATATATCGGCATATCAAGACTGCAAACATGCATGTAAAAATCTCAAGATATTACTGAGATGGGTATTTTTCAAGGGACTTTGACAGCCCTTGCAATTCTAAACTTTGACTAAGAATGAGTGTTAGCAAGCAAAGATTTTCCCATATGTGTTTTTCTTATATGATTTGTTTCTCTGAAAGTTACTAATCTGCATAGCCAGTGACCAAACAAGCAAAATGCAGACCATGTCCATGAGTGGCCTCACTTGGAAATGCAAAATGATGATGATAATGATGATGATGATGATGATAAATAAAACAAAGATAAAAAGTTTAAAAAAGGGAATATCAGGTAACTAAACAGTTGCTGATTGTATTCCCTTTGTTGGGTCACAAGAAATGTCAGTCTATTCTGCACAGATACCAGTCAGATAGAATGTGTTGGCTCACTTTCAAATTTTTCTCTCCCTGAAGAGAGGAATTAATTTTTCTTCTGCCAATTGTAAGAGTATGCTGTAGGTTCTTTTTTTTTTTTTTTTAATTCTGTAGATTCTAATAATTGTGAGGTATACTGAGTGGAAAATCATGAGTTTGATGATACCTCCTTTTCCTTCTTGAGGTCTCACTTTTGCAGTGAAGCTGACATTGTTAGTATTGCAAAAATCATCCACCTATTAAAGAATTCATTACATGAGAAAACTGCCCAGCTGTAAATACTCTTGACATCAGGATTTTTTTCTGTGAGGAAGAAAGCAGGGATGTTCTGTTCACTACTTTTTTACTAATGAACTCATGCAATATTGGCCTCTTTCTGTTTATATGTTACGAGACAGAAACATTGCTCTTCCAGGTATGTTAGTTGATTTATTTGTTTTGAAATGTATATATGCACTAGCATTGACTTTCCATTTCATTCACTGCTCATTTTCATAGCTTTACTAAAACAGTCAAAAGTGCCATTCTGTTTACCGAAGCAGCTAGTCAGACATTTCTGGAACTGCACAAGCACAGATGTCCAGCATCTGGTGGTCTGAAATACACACACTGTGAAGATAGAATTTACTAACATGGTTAATAACCTCTTTAAGAGTTATCTTGTATGATTTTTGAAAACAGAGATGGGCAACTGTATTGGACTGCAGCTTCCCTCAGCTCTAGCTAGCCTAAGCTAATGATGAAGGATCATGAGTCACATTTCCAAACCTTCTTGTAGGCCACAATTGTTCAGTTCTTTAGAGTCATTTAGACAAGAAGGTATCATTTTTTGTCATTATGAATTCTATTACTTGGTTAGTGGTATGGATAAAAATATGATAAACATAAAGAAGAAACTGGATTTAGAGCTGGTTTATATGTACAAATTAGTCACTTGTTGACCACACAGGATCAATACCTTATCTGCATCAATGATGTACTGGGAGTTTTAAGAAAAACCATTTTGCATCAAATAGAATGTCTTACCATAAAATTAATCAATATTTATGAGTCACTACTGATGTTGGGTGCTCCATTCATAGCTGTGTATTTGTGAACCAGCCTGCAAAATACTTTTGCAAAATAAAAGGTATAAAAAGTTTGTAAACAAAACCAACAGCTCTTGCTTCTCCTCCTTATTTCTGATCCATATATAAAACAAACTTACAAATTGATCTTGGACACATATCAAAATGAACAAAAGAATCCCCATGGATATCAGTTTTTAAAATTAAAACAATTTATATAATATAATACTAAGCTGTCAGGTGCGATGAAGTCAGCTCATCCATAGGAATTGTATCATACGATGTTTCTTTGATGTTCTGGGCTGTTGTCTCATTGGCTGTTTCAGGATTGTAGTATGACAAATTTCCAAGGGTTGCATCATAAGGTTCAGGTGTACTGGCTAGCCTTAGAACTGCAAGGTATGATAGTTGATAGTTATTTATAGTCTGAAAAAAAATCTTTCAAATAAAAATTAAAGACAGCCTCACATGATTAGTTTCCTCTCAAAGCAACTCTGAATATATTGTATATTATATACCTATATGGGGGTGTGAGTGTGGATGTGGAACTACATATATGAAGTTTCATGTACAAATACACATGAGTGGATAGGCCCATGTCTGGAAAAATCGAACAGGAATCTTTAATACAGTCTTGAAATTATCCAAGCATCCAGAGTAGCTAAAAACAGTAAACTTGCCTTTTTTTCCCCCTTAAATGATTGAGAGTACAACCCCAGCCTTGTCTACTCATGAATTTAATGGGATATACTCCCAGATAATTAAGTATACAAATTACTGATATGAGTTGCAAAAAATATGCTTTTTTTTTCCAAAGTTGAACCCTTCCACAGGTAGATGATATCAAAGATATTGTAATATGTATGTTTTTTCACCCTTCTATATGCTCCAGGTATTCCTCAGTCATGATCAGGTGCGTATTGCCATTTGATGGCTGAGAGGGGGCGTCTAACAAATCAAATGACAAATCAACTCTTCCATTCTTACAGACTTTGGGATCAATTCTACTGTCATTGAAAGAACTGAGAAAGAAATAAACAATCCATATAAAGTTCTAGGATTCAAAATGATACCCAAAATTCTGTTTAAATTCATTATCTACTTTTAATGTTTACTAAAGCATATGACAGAATTTATTATACATCCTTCCTTGTGAGAAGAAAGCATCAAGGTGGATTAAGCAATATTTTCTCTATTTCCATAATAAGAAAAAACTTTTTTTTTCTTAATATCACTGTTAAGGGACAATATCATGGATGTAAATCTTCATTCTCTCATTCTCTTAAGAAAGAAGAATTTCAAAAGCTTTCTCCCCAGTGGGTATGGTCACAAGTTTTATACATTTTTACAATGATTTTTCTTATTTGGGGACTTTTTTTCATTTTTGTTAAACTAATGTGCAGAAAACTGTACAAAAAGCAAAGTATTGTACAAGGAAAATCCTAACATCCTGTACAAAACACAGTTTTCTGAGAAAAAGTTGATGGGCAAAAAAAAAAAAAAGTGCCTTTTGTGCAATTTTTTCCTCAAAAAAATCCCAAAGCATGAAAACTGACAGTGGCTGATCATACTTTTGATGGGATGTTCTGGTATGGAGAAACACCTTTCTTTTTGAATATGAGAAAAATTGTAAGTATTCTTTACATTGCTAGTTATAGTGCCCCTTAATAAACCCATATTTTTTTAAAAAATGCCACAAAATTCTTTGTGATCCAGCCCAACTCTGAAGCATCATTTGTAATAGGGATGGAAAGAACATTTGAAGACTCAGGAAAAAAGTAAGAAGGCAGCTTCTCAAATATCGGTAAACCCTGACAAGGTGAATCCTAGCCAAAGTCCTGGCCCCAACAAGAAGGTCCTTTTTGTATCCAACTCCCTAATCTTTGAATAGTCCCAGCGGATTATTCCTGTTGCCTAGAGATTCATTGCTTTTTTGGTCCTTGCTTCTCAACACGACCATGGAGTAGATAGCAAGAGGTCATCTGGGCAGCCAAAGATTATCTGCCCATGTTCCTATAGCTGGTGCATGACAACATCATCCTCTGAAATGAATTCTAGAGCACTCCAGGAGGCCCCTCAGGATGACATCGTCATTGTGTGCCAGCAACTGGAACATAACTGGATGATCCCTGGATGATCTTCATCATCATCTAGTATTACATGCCCATGTTACAGAGGACAGAGAGAAAAAAATGATGACTCTTGTGTGGGGAGAGATTTTCTCCCGGCCGCAAAAATATCTTCAAAAATTATCACAGTGGAGAGAAAATTGAATAAAGTATTTGTTCCCTCACTGCACAAATGAATTTTAAGAAGAATTAAATCCCTATTTTGTAATCAGCCAGCCCTGGCCATTCACAACAGCACTGGTCACACAGGAGTTGAAAAACTCAACACATACACTCATTTCTGACTAAAGAATAAAAACTGATACTGTTTTCATTGATGAGCCACTAGCCTGAGAATTAGCTAATCTAGTAGACATTTTTTAAAAACATATCAAAACTAGAAATTCATCTAAAGTTCTTTGCCTATAAATCCAGATGGCAACAGCAGCATTTTTAATTTAGATTTTGCTGTGGGTATTAAGAGTCATTGTAAGTTAGAAACGACTTCAAGGCACACAACAACAACAGCAAGAACAACAACAAATATATGAAAGAAAAGATAAAAGGACAAATGTTCTCTCTTCATCAAGATTTAACAATACCAGAAATCTCAGACCACTCGATCAGAGATTATTCTATATTACAACAAAAATAGCAGTATTGTCTTCCTACACAATTCAAATGCATAGCAATAACATATTTAGGTTGCTAGTCCCACTGCTTATGTCTTCTGTAGTTAGACCCCATCTGAAGGAAAGTAACATTAGTCTATTTTTCAGTATAAACTAAAGCACTAATGGGTATCTCTTTGTTAGATTTTATAGTTTTATAATTTCTTCTTGGCTTAGATTTCCCAGAATAGTTTGTAACTGAATTTTATGGACTTTTTTTTGTATTAGAAATATCAATGCATAGTCCACTGCTCTAGAATGAATCAATTTAATTCTGAATTTTGTGGATCTGTATCCACAAAAGTCCTCATTTTACTGCTTTACTGCTGCTAATAACTGCATAAGCTATAAAACAATATAGCCCCAGTAAGATAAGTAGCATAATGTGTCTGAAATTCAAAATCATAATATGACACTATTCCATTTACTGCAGCTGTTGTGTAAATAATGGAAGGTTCATATGAAACTGAGTAAGTAGTCTTCAGAAATGTGCTCTGAAACAGTATGAGAAAATATTTTTTGGAGAGTGATTTATGAGTCCATTTTTTCTATAAAGCAAAGAAAATTAAGATTAAGGTAAGAACATATTTTCAGCATGGAATATCCATTTACTTCTTCATAACTTTTTGAAGTAAGACTTGTATTTGTACGCCTCTAGTAATGGAAATCAATTCTACTAAGCTTATATTTTACTTTCCTGTTTGCACAAATAGCACTGGAATTTAACCAAAACAAATACTTTAACAAATACATGATGTCAAATATCTGATCAATTAAACTTAACTTCAAACTGTAATAAACCATTTTTTGTCCCCAGAGCTATGTATAAAATTGTAATGCTTAAATCAGTGATGAATTAGTGGTGAAATACATCATAAAGAGGTGCAGAATTTATTTTGGTTTTATTTATGTGTGTGTTTTTCCCGACTCACTCTTTGAGGCTTTCTATGTGTCTCTGAAGAAATAGATGTGAAATAACAGTGAACATGTGTATGGAAATTATTTTGTCTCTTACCTTTTCTCTACTCTTTCTTTACCACTTCCTAAAGTCTAGATAGTAACTTAGCTAAAAAATGGGGAAAAAACTGTTTTAGGACCTCAAGGATGCACCCTCTTTTTGTATGCCCTCAAAACCAAGAACAGCCACATCTTCCTGATCTGAATTGCTTCTCCTTTTGCCTCCCTTTGCTACTGGTAAACCACAGAGGAGCAGCAGAAGCAGCAGCATCCCCTCCCCTGGACTTGAAACTTGGTGAACTGTTACATGGAACTTCATGGGTGGAACATTATACTCCACCTGTTTAATGCAAATTCTCAGCTCTAATTGAAAATATACAGCAAGGATTCAGTATCATGAGGCTCTCCAGATGTTCAGCTGCAGCTTCCAGCAACCATAGCCAACATAGGCAATGGTGAAGAATCTTGAAAGCTGTAGATCAACAACACCAGGAAAGATGGATGATCCTTAGCCCTGCTATAATGTCTCAGTTCATGCAAATATTTCATTACCTGGGTCATTCCTAGTATCATCATAAAGTCTTTGATGTCCAAATGATTCAGCTTTCCTCTTCCCAAACATAAAGTATCCAACTAAGCCAATTAATGCTGATCCTAGTGCTGCGCCTACAATTGCACCAAATACAACTGCTCCATGACTGCGATTTTCTAGAGGAAAAACAAGAACTATGTTAAGTAGTTACATGACACTTAAAAGTGTGTGAATAAGCACAAATAGTGATTACACGGATTATGTTCTGATTTGTGTGGAGAAACTTAACACATACAAGAAGTCTTCACCTTCAGAAAGTCATTCCTCACACAGAAGCAGCCTCAAAGGGAGATGGGATTATCGTGCTCCCCCTTCTTGTATATGTTTTAATTTACATTTAGAACAGGGGCTACAATCCTCTTCTGAAGGAAAGGAAAACTTTATGTGTATAACAAAGAAAGAATATACAACCCAAACCACATCCTGTCAATACAAACTAACCAAAATGGCAAGCTAAGTAAAAGCATGGCACACTGGTTCCATTCTAACCCTACAGAAATAAACCACTGAATCTCACAGTTCTTTGAATGAATTGGCTGAGAAGCCTTTTCATTCCATTAAAGTGACATTTTGTTTTGGACGCTACTCATATTGATGCCCAGTGTGTCAGAATACCATCTCGGTAAAGCTGAGTAGATTGTGATTATCTTGGGAAGGAAGCCCATTTAAGATCATGTGAATATAACTGTAATGTAATATCTTTTCTTTCTACAATATAAACAGCTTAGCTTCCAAAAACCAGTTCCCAACTTTCAAATTACCCACTTTTAAAAATTAAATAAGGTGCATCTGCAATCTTTCTGTACACTATGAATATACGATTGTGCAGCTGATGTTATTGTGCAGTGGAAAGTACAGGAAAGTGCAGTTACCTTTTTGGTGTTCTCTTGCTTCTGCAGAACTGTCAATGAAATTGGGATGCAGACTTGTAGTTTGTGCAGTTGACTGTAGGTCTGCTGTAACACTGTTACTCTTAATTGTCAACATTGTAGCTGAAGCATTCAGAAGATTGCTAGTGGGGTGAACTGTTGTATAATCTACCTGAGTATTGTTAGAGGACACCATGGAGGTAAAACTGGCATTATAGGTTGCTGTGGTATAGTTTCCTGAACTTATTTCTGATGATGTCACATAAGTTGTGGTTTCATCACTTTTAGAGGCTGTTGTTGAAGAGTAATTGCTGGTTGTGGACAAGCCTGATGGAAGTGATGTTCTATTGATACTTATTGAGGAGTGATGGTCACCTTCTGTTGTAAAATTCAGCTTGTGCATAGTTTGTGATAACAAAATGTTAAGAGAAGATGTTGGGTTTATCTTATTACTATGAATGTTACTTTGCATTCCTGTATTTTTTCTTACATTCTCAGTGATGTCTGTTGGTGATGTAAGAGTTACAGAAGGAGTTATGCCAGATGTTATAATAAATGTAGATGGAGTCATAGTGGTACTATTTAAGCTGCTTATAGAGAGTGTAGAAATGTTTGCACTGACACCATTATTTGTGGACCAATGGAGGCTAGCCAGCAGCAACGTTGGCATCAGTCCTTTGGAGATCAGCACTTTTGTACAATTCATTGTTGATATGACGATTCTGAGGAAAAATAATAGTGTAATTTTATATTAGATTATTTTTCAAAGATTACAAGGATTCATTGTTGTAAGGAAAAAAATACATGCATAAATAACGTTTTGCAGTTCCTATACTGTTGCCTTGGCTATGGCCAAGCAGTGGTTTGTGGATCCAAAAGTAAGTTTCTAATGTATCCTCTGATATGTAAGAGACCAGAATGTTGGTTTCTTATGTATCTGATGAGTAAAGAGATCTGATGAGTACATTTTGCTCACATCTGCTATCCAATTGATTGGCATATTTGTTGATGCTATCTTGATCAGACCACTATTGCCCATATAAGTTTCATTCCTTTCTATATAACATCATGTTAATCATGCTTTAAGAGCTTGGAGACTACTATCATTCTGAAGGCATTATCCTGTTACACATCATGGTTGAGGAGAGTGGACAACCATGCCTTGTGGCTGAGAACTGAACTAGATTACATTCTTACTTAAGTCAAAAGATTCAATACTCTTGAGTTTGATTTGGTCCCAATTTAATAGGCTCAAAATAGACAAACTCCATATCCCTTCCAGTTATGAGTCGCATACTGTCACGAGTTTAGTGTCCATGAATTATGCTGGTGAGTAGTTCATAGACTGCACACAGGAGGCTCCTGCTATCATTTTCAGAGTAAGCTTCCCCCCACCCCCCTGTTTGGACATTTACCACCCAAGGTAGATAGCGACATAAGGCGCATCCTATTTCATAGAATAGTAGAGCTGGAAGAGACCACAAGGGTCATCAAGTCCAATCCCCTACCATGCATATTTTTCTTCTCTCTGTTAGGAATATGGTTACTGCCTCTCTTTAGTCACTCCCAGTGAACTAATGCAACTAGTCATAGCATGAGGAAATACTGGCATTTGGTTTGTTCTTTGACAAATTGAAGTCTCCTTTTTCAAATACCACACTCATCTACTGTAATAGCTTTTCCTCACAACTTCACTAAAAAGAGCATTTTTCTTTCTTTTTTCATGATAGCAGGACAGTTTGCTCCTACAGACAAGGCCTAATATCTGTCAGTATCTGGGGGCTTGATGGAGTGCAGCCTATACGAATGTATTTTCTAAATGCATTGCCTGTCTCATAGTGTATTATCAGAAATTGTTTTCTGTCAGACTGATTCCATTACTTTGTGTTTTCTGATAGCTAAGGATGTGGGGGTGGAGGGAGAGAACAAATGTGCCAGCCACTTTTAAGATGGTACAGATGCCTAAAAGAAGTGAGCATGCCTACAGTAAGGTCTAC
Organism: Iguana delicatissima; assembly: GCA_948472985.1. Taxonomy (NCBI): domain Eukaryota; kingdom Metazoa; phylum Chordata; class Lepidosauria; order Squamata; family Iguanidae; genus Iguana; species Iguana delicatissima. The sequence goes on along the minus strand of CAOKZL010000322.1, from coordinate 1,398,036 downwards.
TGACAGACTGCAAGGCCTTTGTCAATATCTGAAAATGTTTGGGGGAAGAGGTAGGAAGCAAATCAACAATGCAAAACTATGATTATTTCTACATTGAGTTTCTGCATGTAATGAATTCCTGACTTCGTTTTTTGAGATTGTAAGAATTTAGATCAAACAAGTGTGATTTCTTCCAAGAGGCAGTCTAACGGCACTCCATCTTTCAGAATTAGGGGGAAGGAGTACAATGTCTTTTATGTGAAAAACTATCTTACATAATTTGTTTGTTTAGTTACAGATATCTCTATACCCATTAAACAGGCAGTACTATTATTTAATAATAAACCTGATATATAGTCTGATATTATATAATTTATATAATTTATCTTGAAATCAGTGGATACAGAAAGAGGTGTATTGCATATGCACAAGGAATAAAGAGGTGAAAGATAGGTTGGGAATATGGCTTGTTAAACTGTTGATAATCCAAGTCTGCTGCACAGCTTCCCACAGTGCAAAATACAGTAAAGGTAGGAATCTCTCAAGTCTTCCTCCTCCTTAGCATAAATGGGTGAGCCACCTTAGTCCCCATGTCAGCCTGTTTCTTTCTAGACTGTCACCGGCCAGCCATTTTGTTTCTTGGGATGACTTCTCAGCTTCCATTGCTGCTCAAGCCACAAGGTTTTACAGGAAGCATGATCAAGTCTGAGTCTAAAGCATGACCACTGTAAACCCTGAGGTGCCTGTTTGGGAACCACAGTTTCCCACAGGGTACCCTAGAGATGCTTAGCAAAGCCAAGTCACATTGCCATCTTCCACACTACCCTGAGAATGTAACCTGGATAAATGGTACCATCCTAGCTAATTTTCCCTATATGCTGTGGGAACTCAGTGCAGGGTAGGGGGAAAAAGTCCCAGCCACCTTTTGTTCATTGTGCCTATCAAGTGAAGTAGGCCAAAAATTCTTATTTGATTCTGACATCACCAGCCAAAACTAGAGATGGCATTTATATATTTCAGCCAAAGTTAATCATATTTGAGTCCTATTAACTTCAAGGCAACAATCAGACATATGCTAAAGAATAAAACTATACTGGAGATGAGGCTGCCAGTGAAAATGGCATCCCCTACTTCATTCCTCACATCCTTTGGTTTATACAAAGATGAAACCACTCAAAACATTCAAAAGGAGGTGTGGTCCTTCCCCACCTACAAGTCAAGGGAGCCAGTAACATGAACTTCCCTGCAATAGTGGTACCATCTTGACAGGTAGATTCCATGTCAGCAGAGTAGTGAATCTGCTCTCAGTTTTAGTGTGATCTTTAAGGGAATTGAATGTTCTTCCTCAAGAAGGTTTTGCACGTTTGATGGCTCCTTTGAAATTCAGATTAAACACTTGAATAGATTCTGACACAGAAATCCTTGGCCACCACTGAGCTGAAGAGCTGGAAGGAGATGCTGTTGAAAAACCCGCCAGAGGCATTACCATCAATAGGAAAAACATCACAGCCAACACGAGGCAGCAGGCTAACAGTCTTTATTGCGGGCAATAGATCAAGTAGCAGACTATTAAGTTACAGCGCAGCGAGCCATCTCCTCGTCCAGAGCAGAAAGGAACAGGAAACAAGAAGAAGGCACAGCCTGTTCAAAAGCCATGTTTTTAAGTATACATATTCAATAACAAGGCGTTCCCTTAACCATAACAATGTTGCGGCTACAGGCAGCAGAAGACCTTGAATACGTTTGGTTTCACATGGGAAGCGTTCACAGAAAGCTAGACTAAACAACTACAAGCAGCTTTGCGTTCTCACCCTCTAGTGGTGGGAAAATATGAAGCCAGGAGTAACAACAGGTCCCATCATGCTTCTCAACCTGTGACACTCCCCTACTCCTTGCGAAATATTTTCAGCTACCTTGCTTTGGAGACTCCATCAACCCCAGTTTGCTAACGTGCTGACCAAATGCATTAGCAGGAAGTGGCTTGGTAAACACATCAGCCACGTTTTCTTCTGAAGACACATAGGTAAGGGACACTTTTCCTTCTTGTACATATTGTTTCACATTGTGAAATTTGATGTCAATGTGTTTTGATCGAGAAGACACCCGGTCAGACACTGCCATTTGAATGCAGGCTTGTGAATCACAACATATTTGTATTGGTAATGGCACAGACACATGCAGGTCTTGTAGCAACTGCAAGAACCAAACCAACTCAGTACAGAGCGCAGATAGGCTCACAAACTCTGCCTCTGCAGTTGATAAAGCAAGACAAGACTGTTTTTTAGCCTTCCAGTCGATTGCTACACCACTGAATTTGACAAGAAAACCAGTTGTGCTTTTGCGGTCCACAGTATCCTCAGCGAAATCACTGTCTGATGAACAGACAAGGTTTGGCATCTGATCAGGACAAATGCTTAGGCAATAATCAAGGGAACCCTTTAGGTACCTGAGTACCCTTTTCACACCCTGCCAATGATACTGGGTTGGCTTAGCACATGCTCTGCCCAGAATGTTCACACTTAAAGCAATATCAGGCCGGCTAGTACCAGCTAAGTACAAAAGGCTCCCAATGACAGACTGATATAGGTGTATATCAGGAAATAATTCCTCACAGGTATTTTTCAAAAAACCTGGCACCATTGGAGTTTGTACCGGCTTGCAGTCAGACATTTGACACAATTCTAACAATTTTACAATCTTTTGTTTCTGACACAGCAGAATACCTTTTTCAGTTCTCTGTACTTCAATTCCAAGAAAGCTCTGTACTGGGCCTAGGTTTTTCACCTGAAACCTTTTCCCCAGCTCTTTCTCAAACACTTGCACTTGTTTTTGTGTAGCACTGACCAAGCATAGATCACCCACATATGCAAGGAGAATTTCCAAACTCTCCCCTTTCCCTCGAATATATACACAGGGATCAGCAAGGCAAGGATCTTGCAAGAACCCGCGTGCCACTAGGCGCGCTTTATATTTCACATGCCCATCAGCAGTGGGTTTCAACTTGTAGACCCATTTGCTGTCAATTGGCTTCACACCCTTGGGCAAATTACAAAGAGAATACACATCATGCTGAATAATGGAATCCATTTCACTCTGCATTGCATCCCACCAGGGTTCTGCCTGTTGCTCAGGCATTTTCACAACATCAGCAAAGCACTGAGGCTCACAGTTTACAGCGCACACACGAACTGCGAGAGACTCAGGGGAAAAACGTTTAGGTGGAATGCCTTTCGTTTTTCTTTGAGACCGTCTGGGGATGGGACGATCCTGCAAAGGTTCGTCCCTGTCCTCAGCACTGCGAGACCTTTTCACTGAGCCTTCGCGTTCTCTCTCCCCTGTGCAAGACCTTCGCACATCACTTACAGCTCTTCTCCTCCACGCGCCTCTTTCCTCCTCTGTTTCAACCCTTGAGGAACTGGGAGCGGAGGCAGGGAGTGGAGCAGAGACTGAAGGCTGCAGTGGCTGAGAAGCTGGCAGACCAGCCACAGGGAGAAAAACTTCAGACGCTGCCTGAACACGCGACCAATTAGCGTGTTCCTCAAAAGAGGCATTCCTAGACACCACACAGGAATTGCCACCAGCGTAAAAACGATACCCCTTGCAGTTGGGCTCATAGCCAACAAAACGCATACGCTGGGCCTTAGGCTCCCCCTTCCTTCTTTGCCCCTTGGGGATGTGCACCCAAGCAAAACTCCCAAAGACTCTCAGATGTGCAATGGAAGGTTGTTTACCAAACAAACACTCATAGGGAGTAGTATTAACCACAGAACTCCACAGCCTGTTGTGTATGTAACAGGCAGTCAGAATTGCCTCACCCCAAAAACTCAGAGGCAGATCTGCATCAAGCAGCAAACTATGCATTCGAGTCTGCAGAACTCCTGCATTCCGCTCAGCCACTCCATTCTGATGAGGAGAATAGCCGGCAGTCGCCCTGTGCACTATACCCTGTTTTTTGATCCATTGTTGCAAGTTCTCCGACAGGAATTCCATTCCTCTGTCGGTTTGAAGCTTTTGCAGGGAATAACCAAATTGCCTTTCAACCAAGGAACACCAGTTCTTGAGAACTTGACACACATCAGACTTTTGTTTCAACAAATAGCAGAAAATGAACCTGCTAAAATCGTCTACAAGAATGACGAAATATCTAGCTCCCCCTAGGGAAGGTTTACTCATAGGACCCACAATATCACAGTGTACCAACTGAAATGGGGCGGTTGGTACACAAAAACTAACTCTCGGTGCTGGGAGTTGTTTAGATTTAGCTTGCTTGCAAATAGCACAGTCAAGAAAGACATTACAAGGCTTCAAAGTACACCCTTTACAACAACCAGCAAGCCTCTTTAACACAGGAAAGCTTGCATGCACTGCGCGCCGGTGGAGGAGATGAAGGCACTCATCATGTTGTGGGACATTGCCATACACATTACACACAGTGTGTCGTGGCTCAAGAAAGAACAGCCTCCCTTCTCGTGTAGCCACAGCACATACCACCCCATCTTTGAGGATTTTACCTTGCTTCCCATAGAACTCAACCTTGAACCCTGACTCTGTTAGTTGCCCCACAGAAAGCAAACAGAAATCAAGAGAGGGAACAAACAAAACATTTTTCAAACCCATGTCAAGGGCAGGGACAAAAGCTACACCTTCGCCACAAACTTTAGCCTTTGTCCCATCAGCTAATGTCACAGAGGAAACACTGGCAGAATCCAAACAGTCAAATAAATCTTCAGAATTGACCAGGTGCTGGGAACAGCCGCTGTCTAGAAGCCAAACGGAATCACCTGCCTCCTCGGAGTCTGAAATAGCGTCTCCCACGGCAACAGCAACTCTCAGCCGTCCTCTGGCCCGACCTCCTCTGCCTCCTCTGCCACGGCCCCTGGCACCGGCGCCTGTGAAGCTTTGCTCCCCTTGCTTCAGGAGCGGGCAATCACGCTTCAGATGAGAAGCAGACCCACAGCGAAAGCACCTTTTCGCACAGCGTGGGCTCTCACCACCCCCTCCTGCCTCGCCTCAGCAGCCGGAGAACTTTTTCTCCCAGCACAGGCCTCTGCAGCTGGAGCCGGCTGTGTGGGAGTCTCTGCATTCCTTGCCCCTTTTTCCTTTTTCTTCCAGCAGACGAGCAGAAACCAAAGGAACAGTTAACTCCCTCTCTGGCATATTAAAGGGGACACCACCAGATTCCAGGAACTTCAAGAGAATTAAAGATGCAAAATCCTTTCACTTCAGGCAACACTTTGCCTCTCTCCCGAAGTGACAAAAACAGCCCAACATCTGCCAAATGCTGCCTCACCGGGACCCCGGGGGGCCAGTTTCATCCCATATAAACGGGCGCACAGGGCGTACTTGGCGGCTGCTGATTGCTCAAAAACAACTCCCGCAGCCTCGCCCAGGCCTCACGAGGGGTGGCAAGATCCTGATATGCGTGAGCTGGTCATCCTCCACAGCCAAAAAGAGGACAGACATGGCACCCTCTTCCCTCTATCTCCGCAGCAGTCCCCTGCAGAGTCGGGGGAACTGTAAAACCCCCACAGCCCCTCATTTGCAAATACTTTTCCATGCAAGCTGACCATGCCAAGTAATTAGTTCTTTTAGTTTAACGAGAGGCAGGCCCCGGCACCACATGAGCCATCGTAAAAACACCTCAAAAAACACCTCTCAAAACCATCCTCTGCTACCATGTTGAAAAACCCGCCAGAGGCATTCCATCAATGGGAAAAACATCACAGCCAACACGAGGCAGCAGGCTAACATTTTATTGCGGGCAATAGATCAAGTAGCAGACTATTAAGTTCAGCGCAGCGAGCCATCTCCTCGTCCAGAGCAGAAAGGAACAGGAAACAAGAAGAAGGCACAGCCTGTTCAAAAGCCGTATTTTTAAGTATACATATTCAATAACAAGGCGTTCCCTTAACCATAACAATGTTGCGGCTACGGCAGCAGAAGACCTTGAATCGTTTTGGTTTTACATGGGAAGCGTTCACAGAAAGCTAGACTAAACAACTACAAGCAGCTTTGCGTTCTCCCCTCTAGTGGTGGGAAAATATGAAGCCAGGAGTAACAACAGGTCCCATCATGCTTCTCAACCTGTGACAGATGCCAATTCTAAGTATGCAAGGCTTTGAAATAAAGTATATTAAAGAAAATGAAAAAAAAAAGTTTGATATAAAATGTTCTTTATTGTAGCAGTGAAATTTAATTAAAAAGAGGTACGTTAAGTGACAGGATGACACAGGGTAAGTGGTTCCTTTTCCACACACAACATGGTGGAATTGGCTGTCCTAGGATGTAATAATGGGGAAGCATTGGGAGACTTTAAAAGAGGCAAGCTCATGAAGGAAAAGGCTATCAGTGGCTCTCACTAGTCATGGTAGTTATTTATTGCCTCCAGGATAAGTGTACCTCTGTATCTCAGTTGCTGGGAAACCCAAGTAACAGAGTGACAATTAATTCACATTCCGCTTGTGGGTTTTCCATGGATATCTAGTTAGCTACTGTGTAAACAGAATGCTGAACCAAACAGGCCCTTAATCTGATTTCTTGTGATCTCTGTGTTGTGAGAGAAACAGAAAGGAAGGAAGAGAGAGGGAGGAAAGGAAAGAGAGGAGAAAAAGCTTGAAATGAACTATGGGTTGGTGCAGGATCCACTTTCTGCTCTCGGGAGGTGTATTTCCACAATTTTTGCATCTATGCTCAATAGATATGTATAAGTAAATGGGAACTTATATGATATCAGGGGCAGAGGCCCCCTCATTCAGATAGCAGGTGAAAGGAGCTTGTTTCTCATCCCCATGAGATTTCTAATCCCAGTGAATTAGAAATCGCACTTCCATTGATGCCTTTCCATGAGTTCAGAAGATTTTCAATATATCCCAGGCTACACCAGCAAATGTGGCCAGGATAAATGTAGAGAAGTATATTTCCTTGCAAATATTTTGTCCACAATCAAATCCAAAATTAAGAGTAAATTATCTACTAGATATATAGTTGCTAGATACATATTTGTCAGTTATAATTTGTTCTAAATATGGCTTCATTTCTTGCTAATTGATGCAAATAATTATTTAGCTGAATTTTTGACCTGTTAAGTAGAAATATGTGATTAATCTGCTTATCTTGCATTATAAATATACTCACTAAATGTATAAACGCTTTTGTCATATTTGTGATCACATTTTTTTCAGATATAACTGATGTTTATAAAACCACAGGAAGAACAAATAAATCATTATGTGCACTTCTGGTGTACTATCAGAGATTTCCTTTCCCAGCTAGCCAAGCTTGTTGTTTTCCTCTCTGACGCTACCCACTTTTCTATCAATAGACATTTCATTACTGAACAAAGTGGGTTTTGTCATTTTTTTTTATTTCACCTTGGCTGCAATTTGATACCCCCAGGAGTAATGACCAAAAAGTTCACTTAACTAAAGCTTCCATTTACTAAGCATGATGCTAAAATTGCTGTGCTTGCAATACAAAAGTCTTTTTGTGTGTCATATCCTTGACACTATAATTTTCCACTTGGAAACTAGTGCACAAAAGGCAACTAAATTTATTTTTAGCTCTGTATTTCCAGAAATCCTTTCATGTACAATAAATATCTCTTAGCCCCCCCACCCCGGCAACAATAATATTTTGAAACATGTACAAATGCAAGTATGTACCTTGTTTCAAAAGCTGAAATGTAGTAATCACATGACCTGGGACTCTTTCACACTGCACTGAAAAATCACAGTGCTGTATTTCACTTTATCTGCTACAGCACATTCCTTTGGAATCTTGGGTTTTATAGTTTGGGGGAGCACTCCGGAAGAGATTTCTAAATAACGCTTCCTAAACTACAGATCCCAAGATTCCATAGGATGTTACCTTAGCATTTAAACAGAAAATATGTAGATCAAAGGACTAGGATTTATAGATCTCTGGTCCTGGCCTTGAGACTCAAGGCCTGGACCCCCTTCTCCAGCTCTCAGGGTGAAGTGAGAAACCTCAAGGCAAGAGCATTGCCTTGAAAACTTCTCACGTCTCTTTTTCTTGGCCCCCTATTGCTGCAAACTACTTTGGAGCACCTACTGTAGCCGGTGTACTGTTTGACACAGATCTTTCTTTGTATGGATTACAACTCCCCTGTGTTTTTAAAAGTAGTGCTTGCTGAGTTGTTAGAAACAAGAGTGGAAAAGTCCTCACCCTTCAGTTTAACAAAGAACTTGGAAAATGTAATTTCTAGCTAGAGAAATAGTTTCATATTTGCTAGACTTGGTGATTATTATTTGAATTACATGCTTTGAGCAACTATGGTTGATGCTTAATGTCTTGTGTTTTAAACCATGTACAGGGGGCATTCTTATGTCTCATGTTTTTGCCTAGAAATCTCAGAGACTGAGGCCTTTTCTGCACGGAGCTTTTAAAACAGTGCAGAGCATCCTCCAGGGAGGACAACTGCACCTGGGAGTGGACCGGGTCCGGACTACTTTGTGTAGTTCCAGACCTCAGCCCGCTCCGGAACAACCCAAAGTGGTCGTTCAGCGTGCTTTTGAAAGACCGCTTAAAACAAGTCTTTCAAAAGCACGGAGCGCGCCATTCTATGGCTGCACTCCTGTGCAGATTTGCAGGCTCGCACCAGTGCAAGCCTGCAGAACTGCAGGGGTGGGCTTTAGGCTGGCGAGCTTCACCGGTTGGTGGAGAGCCTCCACCAACTGGAAGCCACCATTTTCATCCCCGGAGCAGTGCGGAGCGCAGTCACGCACTGCTCCGGACCAGCCTGGACCCGGGCATGGAGCACACAGGTCCGGTGAGTACCAGCACAGGGCAATTCCCTCGCCCTGTGCAGAAAAGGCCTGAGATGCTTCTATCTTTACAGCCCTAAAAAGGATCCCTGACTTTTGTTCTTATTTGAATGTTGCATCTTTCAGTACAATGTGCTACCGAGTATCCATAAAAATAATGGACATAAAAGCAAGTTATCCCAAAAATATCTTTAGTTTTTATTATTGTTCCTGTTTTTGTTACATAACTGTGGTCCTATGAATCTGAGTAAAAGCATGCCTGCAGTTAGATTGTTTAAAAATGATAGCCTTCCTATACAAAAACATGAGACCCCTTAATCCACTATATAAGAAGCAAATGGGGAGATCTAATGATAGCTAGTCTTATAGACTAAAAAGGGGTACAAAATGTTGATCAAACTGAATAGAAATATGTAAAAAGAATCTATGTTAATATCTAAATAAGATAATACAATTGAGCTTTTGGTTTGTAGAACTAAAAGGATGTATCTATTTTAAAATATGGATCAAACCAGTTATAGATGAGATATGGATGCAATGACAACCTGAAAAATGTTTTTGTTTATATTTATATATTTTTTGTTATTCTTGCATACTTCTTTCATCAATAGATGTTTTTGGATACTTGTTTTTGTTGTAATAATGCCAAATGTGTGTGTGTGTGTGTGTGTGTGTGTGTGTGTGTGTGTGTGTGTAAAAAGATAAAAATGATAGCCTTCCATAGAATTAACTTGCAGGTACAAAGAAAGTATGTCTCTAAATAAGAGAACCATTCTACAGAACTGTAATGCTATTATTCCAAACTGCATTGTTAAATATGAATTTAAATTGAACGCTTTTGTGCAGGTTTTTTTGAAGAAGCATTCATGTGGGACAGAATGGCCATAGGAATAAACACATCCACAAGTGACTAGGGCCCACTCACATTATTTGGTTATAGGTAATCACTGACATGGTTCTATCCTATCGAATCCTGGGTTTTGCAATTTAGGGAGTGTTACTTAGAATTCTTAGCCAGAGAGCTCTAATGCCTCACCAAATTAGAAAACCCAGGATCCATAGGATAGAACCGTGGCTCTTAAAGTGAAATCATAGTGCTATAACTGTGTAATTTGAATGGACTCCCTAAAAAGCAATGACACTAGAGAGCTGTGTTTTTATCATGTTCTGCTTTTGGACTTTCCAGAAGCAGCTGGTTGTAGCAAATAGGCTGATAACCTGGATCAACCTTTGGATATTGGTCTTATTCAATGAGATTTTTCAAATGCAATTTTGGTAGGTTTGCTAATGCCATCAGAATAGGCCTAGTATTTAGTGTTCCGTTCAAGAGAATTCATAGAAACATCTCAGAGTCTAGCAGGACTAGTTTATCATAATTTTTTAATAATGGAATTAAAAGACTATGAAGGTACAGAATAAGACTATTAAATCCAAGGTCTAAAATTATGTAATTTCACCACTGGCTTGGTCATCATTTAGAGGGTTCTGAGGAGCATGTATGATTCAGTCTCCATTGTTCCTGTGCATCTCTGCCCAACTCACTCATTCTCCAAATTGTGAGATGATTATTAAAAACAATTAAATAGGCTTTTGCATAAATATGCATGACAAAGATTCACATCCTTTTCCTTCAGGTCCCATAAAAAAGAGTTCTAGTGTTGTAATGAGATATTTTAAAATATTAAATAATCCCATCACATATTGTCAACTGCTGTAATCCAATTTAATTTTGAATATAGTCCAAGTGTCCTTTCAAATTTTCACAATGAACCTTTTACTCCCCACTGGACTGTATGCCTCCCTACCCCACCCCACCCCCACACCAGACAGACCTCAAATGATCTCCTCTGACTTTAAGGCTAAATGGCCTGGATTTCAAAGGCTGAAAAAGATGGTTAAATCCTGCTCAACCTCAGTATTTATTTTTTTATTGACTTTCCAAGCTTGTTCATTATTAATATTTTAGGTGGTTATAACATGGTAAGCACACATAATTAAAAATATTAATTAACAATCAATTTAAATCCAAATGCATGAAAGAGACAATCCCAATTAAAATTCAGTCCTTGCCACCTAAGGCTAATCTAAACAAGAAAAGCCTTAGAACAGTTTCAAATCGGACCAAACTTAGGATGTAGGAAGTTCTCGGTGCCATGGGCTGTGGAAAAACCAATCACTAAGCGATCTGTTTCCAATGGTATGACTATGGAAGAAGCCAGAGTGAAGGTTCTGAGAGGATATAACACATGGGGAAGGTATAGTATCTAATACACTAAAACATACCTTAAATCATCTGTCAGTCAAGATTTAATTCTTCTAGGCAATCACACATCAGAGTCCCTTTCTTTCATCAAATATGTATGAGAAAGAGAGTGGCAGGGAAAGGGAAGGAGAGAGTCAAAATCAAGTCCATTTTTCAAAAAGTTTCTTGTGGGCATGGGGTATGTTATGTGAAGAAACAATAGGTGCTCACACTGGCTCCAAATCACACACTGCAATTCTTTTAGTATCAGCAATCACAAAAGAAAGTAACAAGTGGATACAGAAAAATTAAAGAAAGCACACAGCCTTTGCATCGTTGTGATTATATTTAACACGTGTCACCCTATATATGTTTTTAGATTATGCACCAATGAAATGAATAGACAAACAAAGCTGGTTCTTCATTTTTTTAAAATGCACTAGCATTTCACTTACGAAGGTTAAGCTATTACAACAATATAAATGACACAAAAAGAATGCCATTATGCTCTGCAATTAGTTTTTGTTGTGTTTTGCTGTGCTCTGCAAATAGTTTTTGATGTGTGATGATTTCTTTGCTTTCTTCATTATACCTGTTCTTCATTAGACAAGAATTATATGTCTGCTCTTTTCTGCTTATATGTGCAGTTGGAAAAAGGCATATATTTGTATATAGCTATATGCAGCATAAGTTCTGTCTTCAGTTGCACTATTACATTTCTATGTAAATACTCAAATCCTCGTCTTGAAATTTGCAGACAGAATGATACATAATCAGCAAGACATAAATGTGTACACCAGAATATTTTCTGAAGTTATTGGTGGCAGAGTTAATTTAAATATTATTGTATTCTATTGCTGTTCATATCCTCTCATTTTCACAAAGCAAGGTGGCTTAAATGCATATTTAACATATGCTATTCTTAATTATTTTATGAAGTACTTGTTTTTATGGAAGTGGGGAGGCAGTTATAAACAGAGTGGAGTTTAAGCTGAACACATTTCATCACTTCCTTAGAACTATGCTGCTCTGTGCCAGGTCAGGACATTACTTGGTCAAGATGTTCTATATTTGAAAAAAAAAATTAAAAATCCAAGATCAAGAAGTTTCAAAGATACTTCTCAGAAAGTTAATGCACGTGATATAGTTGATCAAAACAGAAAACCACTTACCTTTTCAGCTCTACAGTGATATTTAAGAAGGTGGTGAAATAATTCTCCCTCTTGCTAGAGTGCAATTAGTTTAGTCTGCTGAAAACTGTAGAAAGCAAGTAATGTAAACGTATCAGCATTGTGGCAGTCAGGAATGCACGCAGAAAGAAAATTAGGTGGAGCACTATTTCTCTGGGTGTAACAGAGCACCTGAGAACCAGAATGACCAGCTTTTCAGTTGTCACTGTTGAAATATATCATTACTGACTTCACAGAATCTTCAGGCTTAGGAATGAAAGGACATATTATTCAATTATTTCTTTCTGGAAAAAATTGGTTTTACGAGAAGGAATGTTAACAGAAGTTCAATATTCATTTGTTTTTAAATACAGGAAATTAACAGCCCTTTTAAAAAAGAAGAACATTATTGGTTCTGAAATGAAAAATTTTAGTACTCAACCTATATTCCAAGTCATGTCAGTTAAGACTCAAAACAGCTTTTTTGTGTGTGTTGTCTTTCTTTTTAAAAAGAAAACAGGGACAGTAATGCTAAAATATATGGTGTAAGGTTGTTATAGTTTTAATCAACGTACTGTATTTAAGTCTGCTTCTGTTTTTAAAAGATGTGTAAGCAAAATCTGTAACAATATTTTGCTAGTTGATCGTGGAACAGATTTTCTTTGTTTGAATAATGTCATGGGGAGGCCAAAGAAGCCATTCACTTTGGCCCTTTCCACACGGAGGTCGTGAAACTTGGCGGAACAGGGCGGCGCACGCAGAACAGAGCTTACCTTAATCCGGGTGGCTCCGTCCCTGCGGGGAGCAGCGCGCGTTCGCCAGTCTACACACCGCCAGCGTCCGGCGATGCCCCAAATGGCAGCCGGCGGCTTCCAGCGGTGCTCCGCCAATCGGGGCAGCGCGCCAGCTGGAAGCACACCCCCGGGCAGCTCTGCAGGGATGCACTTGCGCGCCCCTGCAGTTCTTCATGGGGCACTGCGACAGGCTAGCGCGATCTTGTTTTAAAAAGACCACTCGAAAAGTGGTCTTTATAAAACACGCGACGCCACCCTGCGGCCGCGCGAGGGCACTTTGAGGTGTAGAACCTCACCTTTTCAAGCCGCCCTAGCACACCCTGCAGTGTAGACGACCTCCTGGTGAAGCTGTCCCAGCGTGGGCTATATCCCCGTGTGGAAATGGCCTTTGTCTTGCTACACCTATCTGGAAGAGTAGTTTACTGTAGTCTGAGTCAAAGGGTAGAGCAGCTCACATCCCTTTAAATACATCAAAGAGTAGCTTTTGATGACTCTGAGAAAGAGGAATTTTAACCATTATAGTTTTCCCTCAACCCTGCATGAAAAGTAAGACTCTTGCCAAACTCCATCTCCTAGACCAATGTTCCACTGGTGTGGGGGACCAGAAGGTTTTTCCCTAGTCCCATATTTGTGGCCAGAAACTTATCATGCACCAGCACCTTGTGGCACACAGACCAGGATTAGTCCTCCATAATAAGTAGCACTTTTCTCAGCTGTTGTTAACAATACAGAAATCTTGTTCTCCATGCCATCTACTCATCCAATGTGAAAAAAAGTTAGAAATCACCGAAGAAGTACTGGTGCAAAGTGGTCAGTGGCATTTTTTTCATCACTTCTTTCTACCTACTGAGCTTACTGGAAAGAGACTGCTGAGGGTCAGGTGATTTCTCAGTGCTGTGGCAAGGAAAATACCACAGAAGGGGAGATCCCCCCCAATCCATACTAAGGAACATTTCATGGGTGCCGAACACAACTTTGGAGAGGGGGCTTCATTGGAAGACCCTACAGGAAGTTTTCTTTCCACTTTCCCTTAAACCAGATGTTCTCAAGATTTGACCTTATTGTGTATATCAGATCAACACGTACAAATGTGTTTTCAATAGCAACCTCTTGGTGTCTCTCACAAGCAGTCCATTCATTGCCTATTCTGTATGAAGTAGATTTCAATTATGCAAAGCTGACCACCCATTTAACTTAGGTGCAATATTTTCTCAAAGATATTCTATATTGGCCATGTTTTGAAAATGCAAATCAAGTGTTAAAGGAATTATACCAGTGGAGATTTGTACTTTTGATTTGGTCGTATCTGAAATTCTTGAAAACCTGGAAAACATTTCATCTTTGAGTTTTTGGTTTTTGGTTTTTTTTGTCAATGTGAAATTCCATATAAACATGCTCATGTGGACATATGAAACACTATTAAGGGCAACAGACACAAACTTCTTCCATAAACTGGTCCTGTTTCCTAAAATGGGATGTTTAGTAATATTGTGGAGCCTCACTACAATCGCAGAAGTTTAGATCTTTTAACATTGAAGAGACCCATGAAAAAACAAGATCAAGCACTGTGTGCTTACCTTGAGTTATTAAAAGAGATGATAGAATGACCTATACTTTGTTGTAGTTGTTCCCATATATCATGCAAACAGAGAAATCCAGATTGAAATCCAGATGTGCACATCTAGTGTGCACATATAAACATATTGATTTTACGATGCCTTATCCTCTGGTGAAGGAGAGTTCTGTGCTACTGTTACCTTTTCTTCTATGGACCAAGGATTGTTGCAATAAACTTCATTCATTCATTCATTTGTTCATTCGCTCTGCTTTCCAGAGAGTCACTATTAGTAGTGAGTAGGTTGATTTCAAAAAAGATGGGGACAAAACAAAGTGGGACAAAATAGACCCATTTCACACAGCTAGCCAGCCAACTCACACACATAAGCAAACATCATATTTATTCATTCATTTTTCCCTCCCTCTTCTTCCATCTCATATGCCTCACACAGTCATTATCTGTCCTAAATTCTTCAGCTTCATTTAATCACTTTCCCAAATGACATCCTACCCCCTGATCATCTCAAATTGTTTTCTCATTTCCCTAATGTTATTACTCCTGGTGTTGCTCTGTTAAAAAACTATGTCTGATTCTAAGGCATTGTCCTCAAAATAGGCATTTTCCCTCTAATAATGGGTTGTTTTTCTTTTCCATTTTGGGAAATGGGAAATGTTTGGGAAATGTTCAAAACCTAGTCTCCAAAGTCATACTCCAATACTCAAATGACTACACCACACTGGATGTTTAATTACAGCTCAAAAAATTCTGCACTTCAGTCTCGGTATGTTTCCAGAAATGGTGGCAACTATCCCACCATTGACTTAATATTACCAGTCAGTTGATCTTACACAAGCACTGAACTAAAAATTATGTGAACTTTTGATGCCTGTATTATAGGTCACTAATTTGAATTAGACATCATTAATATGCATTAACTACCGGTTTCTCACCCAGCTGTTTCTTTCAGTATGTGAACCCCATTGGGTTCAGCTCACTGACTTTGTTTCTGAAAACAAAAGTTAGAATCAGTTTTATTCTATCATGGTCAAATATGAGTACACATCAGACCACATGAAAGAATTTGTCCTAAAATGGAAACATCCATTTGATAAAATCTTTGGTCTGTAATTAATTCCAGGAGTTTGGAGCCTAAATCTTATTGTTAATGCCAACTAGAGCAGACTCCACTGAATCAAAGAAACTGACATAAAAATTGACTTAATGAATTCCCCTTGATTTAATGGGTCACCTCTAATGGGAACTAATAATTATATTTAGACCTTGGTTCATCTCAAAAGAAATGAAAAAACTCAATGGGCAAAACTGTGGCCCTTGCCGCATGTGGGAAAGGAACCAGGTGAAAACAGGACTCACAGGATTTCTTTGGCATCCGGTTGAGTCCGTCGGGACAAGAAGCAGTGCGAGCTCATCACTCCGCACTGCTCCGGTGTCCAAAATGGCGGCTTCTGGTTGGTGGAGGCTCTCCACCAACTGGAGAAGCTCGCCAGCCTAAAGCCCGCCCCCAGCAGATCTGCAGGCATGCACTAGTGCACGCCTGCAAATCTGCACCGGAGCACGGTGACGGAGCAACACGGAGTCATGCGCTCCATGCTTTTTAAAAACCTCTAAAGAGGTTTTTAAAAAACACGCTGCACGACCAGTTCCGATCGCTCCGGAGCAGACTGAGATGCAGAACTGCAAAAAGTATTTCGCCCCAGTCCACTCTACGGTGCAGAAGACCTCCGTCAGAAGTCGCTCTGCGCTGTTTAAGAAGCCCGGTGCGGAAAGGGCCTGTGATTAAGTAGTGATTCTGGATACAAAAGAGTTGCCTAACCATAGCCATTTCATATTCAGGGGCACTACTTAGTCACTGTTTTGACACTATTGCCACAATTGAAAATTGTTCCCCAACATATTTTACCAGGCATCAGCTACATGGGGAGAAGTGGGGGATCATTTTGCACGTAGTTGAATGAGGTGTCCATCAGGTTGTGGAATGTCAGGCCAGGAAAAGTTAACTGTGTTACTGTGTTGGGAACTTAGTTAAATATAAGCTGGTGTAGGATACCAGCTGTCCTCTTCAACTGTGGATTCTTGTGCAGCTAAAGCAGCACTAGCTATGCAGGTGGAGGAATAGCAAGCAAGAAGTAGAGACAACACACACACACACACAAAAACTAGCAAAAAAAACGCTAAATGGGTGTTGAGACTCCAAATACAAATCTTAAGACTTTTCTTAGTTGAAAAGCAGCCTTCTGAGTTTCTCATCTAAATCTGAAAGCTGTCCTTGATGGTGAAGTATCTATTTCTATCAAATCAGTGAGATCTTTCATTTATCTGCATTTCCAAACAAAAACATTGGTGTTGTTTAAACAGCCCAGAAATTTTTGAATTGCTAGACACTGTAAAAATTTGCATTTTAAAAAAATGCTCAGGTCTCAATAAACCTGTGACAAGGGGATCTTTCATTCTTTTCCTTCAGCTTCCTAGCTATAAGACCTCAAGAGCCATTAAGTTGGGCAAATCTCTGTGCTACTGCTGAAATGCAGCCAACTTTGCATTAAAAAAAAAGCATTTTATCAGTGGCAGTTTCACTTGATACCTTACAAAGTTGGACTTTTGAAGTAAGACATCAATAAGTGATACTGATGTTAAAACATAATCAGTCTTTATGTATTAACAGCTACAGTGTTCTTAGAGTTCTGGAAAAGACGAAGAGCAGTACTAACCTATGATTGGGATCTGATAGATTGGGAAGATGAAGAGGTAAGATTCTAAACAAATGATTTACAATAGTGATTTTAATATCTGAATCCATTTAATTTAAGATTGCCAAGGTATCTGATGGCTTGTCTGCATTATTACTGTTTTGTGTGATAGCTGAATTCAGTTTGATATCATTGGTATCATTTGAATATGTCTGCACTCAAAATTTTCATTTGTGAAGGTAACTGGGAAGCATGGAAACTTTCATTGTTTTGACATGCTGTATTAGTGTGTTAGACCATAGTCCTTAGATCTCAGAAACTTACTTTTTAAAATAATGAATAAGCAGGCTTGTGAAGAAAGAAACTGCATTGAAATAAGTGGCCTAAAGCCAATTGCAGGCTGCCAGTTCTGTTCCAGAGCAATTAAATTTCTGTCTGTCTTCTCACTCTGAAGACCTTATCACCACTTGGAAACTGACTAAAGGGGATTTTCCAGTCCTTCAGGGCACATTTTGGTATTGTAATAGGGGCAGGGAGATGCAGGAAGCAGGTGGGAGAGATTACCTCTGGAGGAGATAACTTCCTCTTGATCCTGCTGACTGAAACAGTTCCATCTGAGCTGGTTGTATCTATTGGATTTAGGCCTCTGTGGTCTACTTCCACTTGGAGAAGTTAGTATTGGGACGATAGTATATTGGGTTCATAGTCTGATGTTGCATTTCGTGTGTGTGTGTGTGTTTGAGAAAAATACGTTTTATTCTGGTTTTCTCTCTTTAAAGGGACTCTAGATGTGTAAACGGACTCTAGAAGTTGTATAATAAAATACTGCAAATGCATAAAATAAATAAAAATATTACAAAAATGGAAACACAATTTAAACACACCAGTGAAAGAGGGAAACAGCATCCGTACAGTTAACATATCCCAGCCACAGTAAGCAAGATAAAGTGTCAAAGAAGTGCCTGAAGAGAAAGTTATCTGTGAGCCAGTAGGGTGGCAACAGGGAGGAGATTAGCTTGGTGTCTTTTGGCAACATATATGTGTAATTTTTTTTCTAGAATATTTATCAGCTGTGATAACACTGATTGGTTAGCACAGAGGAAGTTGTTGGCTTCAATCAGGAAAGTTTTTTCATTGTAGCCAACAAACTTTGTTGTCTTTGAGTCAAATTAATTTCATATAAATGAGTGTTTGGAGGGAGCCTTTTTAAAAAAGGCTCTTCAGGCAACCTTTGTCTTATACATTCAGAGTTACCAGGTGAACAGAGCCCACCTTTGTGCATATCCTCTAACATTTGCAGACTCCACCACATGCCACCTGCAAAATTTCTTTTTCCATGAACTAGAATCTAGTTACTAAAGCATGGGCACAGCATAAGTGCTTTTGGCTATACATCTGCAGAATCCAACAGCATAGTACATTTAAAAGTGTGAAAGTCAGGGTTAAGGGTAATGTCCATGAATCAGTGATTTGCAGAAATGGCTGGTGTTTTTGAAGTTAGTGATGCTGTCAATACATTCCAGATTCTAAAGGTGCTGACCTAGAAAGGATCTAATGTTTGAACATATAGGCTGGAATCCTGTTTGGTACTGACATCTCCATAAATGGACTTAGATCTGAAGGACAGTTCTGTAACTATTATGTCCATATCCACTATAAGGATGCTGTTATGCTGCTACAGTCCTGTTATGCATTGGTTGTGCTGTGCATGGGATACTGGGTAGGGAGTACCAATGTGCATTGGAAGAGCCTGCTATGCACTGAAACACTGTTGCCAGTGTCCTATTATGGAACTTTGGAATTCACTAACAGGGTTTCTTAGCACTTCTGCTGTGTAGCAAGTATATGCAAAATTACACAATGTAGACCATAATGGAGGATTTTAGCCAATATTTTCACTTGGAGTTGTCAAAAAAGGAGTAAAAATACAGCACTCAGTTGCGAGTGGTAACCAATTGGTTAACCAGTTCCCAAAAGCAATAAAAAAGTACCCTTTGATCTTCAGGGGAAGTCCCACTGTAGTGTAGTATTTGAGTATTAAAATAAAAATAATGGATACATTGATTTATAAAATACATATGAAACTAATCAATGAAGAGGCAACTATGTTTAAAAAAGTCTCTCTTTTTTTTGTACTACTTGTCAGTCACCTCAGACATAAACTACAAGAAATATTTTTAATTTCAGGAAGAGCTTCGCCCCCAGTTTGAAGCAAAATATTCCCAAGTGGAGCGTGTAAATCCTATAACAGGAAAGCCAGAACCTTTCCAGCCCTTCCCTGATAAACTTAGCCGACTGATGGTGTCTGTGTCAGGAATATTCTTCATGGTAAAGTCTCTGCAATCATTTTGCAAATGACGTTATGTGCTAATTTATATCAGCTTGATTGTTCTCAAATATACAGACAGTTAATAGTATAGCAGAGTAAAAATGGCTTAGTGTTTTGTTTTGTAAGGCCTAGGCAGTCATAATGGAGAGCAGCCTATTTTTATCCTGGAACTCCCCAGTGGATGACACCGGATTGTTCCCAGTGACAAATTCATTTTTGATCAAATATTGACCATAATGATGCTGGAGAGAAAGGTTGGTGGGGCAAATCTAACTCAATCCATTGTTTATTTTAAGTAATTTGAGATAATTTGGATTATGTCAGACAATTTTTCACCCAAACTTTTGCGGGAAGATCTAAAGGCTTTGTACAGGATCCCCTGGGAGCTATAAAAAGGGGTTTGTGCTGCAGTAATGACCATTTTCAAACTAGTTGAAATAAATCAAGTGAGTCTGTAGTACTTTCAAGTCCATATTGTATTTTATTTAGATGTTCATTGTGTTATGTCCTTTTTTTCCCCCTAAATAAACACATTCAGTTTTATCTCTCTTCAGATTTCATTAGTACTCACTGCAGTCTTTGCAGTTGTTGTCTACCGCCTTGTGGCTATGGAACAGTTTGCCTCTTTCCAGTGGTATTTCATAAAAAAGTATTGGCAGTTTGCGACATCAGGCACTGGAGTCTGTATCAACTTTATGATCATCATGTCACTTAACGTTGTAAGTTCTTGCTCTGTATTCATTCTGAAGTATAATATAAAACATGTATTAAAACAGAGAATTGCTATATTCTTTTTGCCTGTAGTGGCTCAAGACATTCCAATATTCCTCTATAAAGTCTGTAGCTGCTGATTCTGTATCCTTTGAAGGGTTTTTTTAAAACAGGCTCTCCAGACAACCTTTGTTTTTCTCCACCACCATGCCACCATTATGTTCTTACTAAGGAAGAAAACAGACTTGTGTGTAATAGCAACATGTGCCTTTAAACCTGTGTGTACTTGCTGCGCTGGAGAAATGAAGTATTTCTCTTACCATCATTCATATTATTTGAAGTATCTTATTTGAATCGTGGCAAGTACAGACAGGTTTGCAAGGAAAACAAAGCTCTTGCAAGTAAGTAGACGCTCCAGGAAATGAATATCATTTAAATCTGGTTATGCTATAAGGTAGAAAATCGTGGCAGAACAATGGGTGTGGATCTTAATTTCATTCCTTTTTAGCATTCTAGACTGCCACGTATAAGACTAGAAATTTTAGTCTAATGGTATTTTTTTAACCTCTCAAATAGCTGTGTCATACTCAACATCTCAAATTAATTGCTAAATATGTTAACAATATCTGAAACTTGTTTTATGGCATATCTGGATAAGTCAATGGTTCTCAATGATGGTTATTTTGATGTTTCAGATGGCAAGTCCCAGAAACTGCAGCCAGCTTGGCTAGTAGTCAGGGATTCTGGAACAAAAACATCTGGAGGATTAGGGATGAAAATCTGTGCAAATTTCACTCTTGTGGGCAAGAATAAATAGCTGAACCATTGTTCTCTCTGCTATGAGAAAATATTTGAAAATGGTGCACTTCTTGAAGCCTGTTTCCTGTCCTGGATTTACTATTTTTTAAAAAAATTAAAATGCACATGTGGGGGGTTGTATAGAAAACAGCATTTTTGGGGACAAAATTATTATTTCCTATAACAAAAATCATGTTTTCTCTGCAAGAAACTTACTTTTGTGTCATTTTTTTGCACAAAAACAAAGAAACAAAAAAGCATTTTTCACCAGATAAGTTTGAACAGCTCAGATTTTCATCCATTCAGGATTCTTCTCTTTCTTCAGGAAACCACATGTTCATCTGAGATTCAAATATTTACAAATATTCTTTCCACCCCTGTAGAATAAGACACAGCAGTGCAGAGGAGAATACAAACACACACAGAGTGAACTAAAACTTGTGATCCTATCCCATGGAGAACAATGCTTAGCTTAGCCACAACTGGTTTTTCCCATTTGTTTCACTGGAAATAGTCACTACTAACAAACAGGGACAATGCATGTTTCTTACATTTTTCTTATAACCTTTTCCATACCCATAATTGATCAGTTTAATTATTATAGAGTGGTTTTTAGAATTGCAGTTACAGATTCATAACCTAGAAATGTGGATATATAACTGATCTATATTCAATAGTAAGACTATGTGGTCTTACTTTTAACCTACATAAATGCCACCCCAGCCAACCTAGAGAGACAGCCACTGCATTGGGTGAGAGAAGTCCATTTAGCTGGTGATTGGGGTGCAAGAAGGATGATATTTCCACCACCACCCTCTGCCAGTGAGTGAGGCCATTACTATCAGAAGCAGGACCCCTGTTGCAAGTCCTTGTCATAGGACATTCCCGCACTACACTCTTATAGCCCAGGGTTACATAGGATGTTGAAAGTGGAATAATCACGCTATAAGAGTGTAGTGCGGAAATGGTTATAGCCTGGTTCACTGGTACAGATCACCAGCTGAATGGACCTCCTTCACCCAATATGGCAACTGTCTCTTAAGGTGGGCTGGGAAAGAATTGAGCCAGGAGATGTTACTTAGTTACATCTCCTTACCTAAGTGACCCCTCTAGGACTGTGATGATAGTTTGCAAACTTTATGTTTATTTCTTATTTCTTTGCCAGGTGTATGAAAAAGTTGCCTATCTCCTAACAGATTTAGGTGAGTAATAGTTTTCTAATATTCAGTGCTACTGTGATGGTTTGTATTTCTGCAACAGTGGGAGTATCTATTAAACTTTAATCATTAAAGTGTCTACGGAAGCAGATAGTATCATAAATCCAGTTGTAAGATATCAATATCTGGTGTGCATGAAAGATTATTAGCATGATTGAAGGAACAACATGTCCTACACTAATATTTGTAAGACAGGAATTAAATCCAAAGGCCTTATGAAATGTTTAGTGAACATGATTGACTCATACCTACATTTTGCCAATAACTGCTCTGCAAGGTTGCCAATGGGGTTTAATATAATGTAGTATAGTGTGGTTTAGTACCTTCTTACTTTAATCTGTAGTGCTATAACTAGTCTCTGAAGCCCCTGGAGATTCCTGGAGGGAACAGAAAATTGGTTCCCAGCTCTACTGTAGTTGTCCACCCCTGGAAAACCCCTTTTCAGGATTAAAGAGCTCTAGCAGGCTAACATGGGCAAAAGAATCTGAGTTGTCTTGTATTTAGCAGATCTCTGAAGATGCCTTTTATAGTGCATGCAGCTAAAGGAAAATAGCAGGATGCATCTCTGTAGAACAGGGAAATGGCCATCTCAGGAGCAAGGGGAGGTGCCACCATGGAAAAGTGGATTTTGGGGGAGAGACATAGTGGTGTAGCAGTCTGAGTGTTGTAGTCCATGAAGACAAGAGTTTGATCCCTTGCTTGGCTGTGGAAATTCACTGGGTGACTTTGCGTACCTGACACACTCTCAGCCCCAAGAAATTCCATGATAGGTTTGCCTTATGGTTGCCATAACTCACAGATAACTTGAAAGCATACAACAAAAACAACATTTTTTGATGTAGGCTTTTAGCCCAAGTCTCTGAATTTTTGGCATGCAACAATCCCATTAGGCAAGAATAATTTCTTCAACATCTCTTTGTAATGGAATATAATTTTTTCCCCACTCTTATATGTTTCTGTTGTACATTTTGCCATATTTGGGAAAGCCAGTTAAGTAATAAACCAGTAAAAGGGGAAAAAAGACAATGCCAGAGGCAAAATGCCCATAGAGATATTTAATGTATCTCTGGTGAAAAGGTCCATCCTGTTTAATTAGTCCCTTTGATCCTCCTTTAAGTAGGAGTGGCTTAAATACATCATGGATCCTCAACTTGTCTTTGGTTTATTGTTATATGTAAACTGGACACTCTGGTTCAAGTCTCCCCAGAAAAAGAAAAGTATGTTTGTCTGAACTCTACTTTAATAAATATTTTTCTATATGTGTTTATATGATTTGTATGTTCATTACTTGCGTATGACTAATTAATTATCCATGTCTAATTCTATATGATTTTGTAGTTTGCATTTCTTTTTTTGAGGACTTTTACTTTTTCCTTACCCCCACTCCCCAAACCCTTTGAATGATTCCTTCCCTTTTCTATCACCTGAGCCAGGCTTATGAGAAATGAGGTTTATGAGAAAATGTCTTCTGCTGGTCGGCTGGGAACTATTGACTGGCCTTAGATGGTCTGCAATAACAGCACTGCCAGTCTGCATATATATTGGGGTTTCTTAACGAGCTAAAGGAAGGCTCAAGGTCTAAATCTGTCTATTTTATTTTATTTTTTTTAAAGTACTCATTTAGGAAGCAATCCTATGTTATCTGGTAAGGTACCCTCAGCCTTCTTTGCAGGCAGAGGAGAATCACCACGGATAGGTGTTTCCCTAGTTGAAGGTCCACTACCATCTGCTTCAGTAATACCAGGAACAGTAGGATGGGTATGACATGTTACAGGAAATCATGGATTAAGGCTATACAGGGGAACACCATACAGTCACCAATTTCTCATGGTCCCTAGGTCTTCTGATCTACCCAATACAAGGGCCAGGAGCTATGTCACTATTGGTGCTGGCATAGTTCATTTTCTACCAGTATGGAGAACTCAAGAGGAAAAGGTCTGTAATTTGTATGAAGCACCAGTTCATTAGCCAAAAAAAAAAAAAATTCCTGAAGGCATGCCATTTTCTCCAGTGACAACTCATCTTATATGAATATATGAACCATTATCTCATATGCCATTGAAGGTGTAACTGATGACCTTATGAATGGAATTGCCCCTGAGTCCTTATGTTTATTTGCCAGTACACAAAATGGTCATTATTTAAATACAGATCATTTTGTTACATTTAATATTCACTTTTTCTTGTTGTAAACAGTTGTAAAAAAATCAGGTTATAAATAAATTTTAAAAAAGGTTCTCTGTGTGGCTTGCCTCTTTTCTATTATTTTTCTTGGTTGAAAGGGAAATTATTCTTACATATCTTTAAAATGGAATGGGAGATTAAGATGGTCATCTTGATCTTCATACTTCCATTCATTTTTAATCTCATTTATATACTGCCTGTAGAAACAAATGCAGAATTTGAATTCTTTAAGGGACCTGTTTTATTTTGTTTTCCTTTTGTAGAACATCCTAGAACAGACTCAGAGTGGGAAAACAGTTTTGCCCTGAAAATGTTTCTCTTCCAGTTTGTCAACTTAAACAGTTCAATTTTCTACATTGCCTTTTTCCTTGGAAGGTATGTTAATTTCAAGAGTTATGGGAAAAATTGAGAGACTAACACTCTAATTTCATGATACATTAAATAGATTTATTGATAAAAGAAGACATTTTTGGATTTCAGAAGACTGTCAATCTATTTTTTTTATTTGTTTGATACTTCTTCATTCTCAAAAAAGAGGCTACTCAAGGTATCTAATAATAAAATGAATAAAAGGGAATAGAAGTTAAAACATAAAACAGATTAATTAAAACAATCTAGAAGAGGGATTGATGGTTCAACAGATTTTTTGGACTTCAACTCCCAGAATCCCTCACTGTGGGCCTTATTGACAAATGTTTCTGGGAACTGAAGTCCATAGCATCTTGAGGACCAAAGAACCACTGCTCTAGAGTCAAAGGAGAAAGAGAAAGTGGATTGTATTTGATACTCTAACACCTTAAGGAATCTCCACAAATCAGTTTATATGTATATAGATAGAGATAGAGATATCAAAAAAATATGTGCATATGTTTGTTATTAACTGCCATCAAGTTGACTTGGACCTATATTGACCCTATGAATGAGAGACCTCTAAGTCAACCGCCCCACTCAGGTCTAACAGATTCAGGAATGTGTCTTCCTTGATTGAGTCTATCCATCTGTAATGCAGTCTTCCTTTTTCCCTACTGCCTTCCACCATACCAAGAATTATTGTCTTTTCTAGTTAGTCATGTTTTCTGACCAAAATATAACAGCCTTAGTTTAGTCATCCTGGCTTCTAGGGAGAGTTCAGACTTGATTTGCTCTAGGACCCACTCATTTGTCTTTTAATAGTCCAATGTATCCATAGAACTCTTCTACAGCACAACATTTTGAATGAGTTGATTTTCTTCTTATCAGCTTTCTTCATTGTTCAGCTTTCACACCCATATATAGAAATTGGAAATATAATAGCATGTACACATATATGTGTGATGAGACTACATGTGCCTGTTTCAGATGTTCCCACAAGATGTTTTTACTTTGGGACTCCATATCCAATTACAAGTATCCACAATTGTATGCAGTCTGCAAAACAAGCAGGTGTGGGCTCATCTCATGAGACTTTGTAGATCAGCTTAGACTCCTCCAAATGTTTTAGGCTATGACTCCTGTCATCCTCAGGCCAGAATGGTTATTGGCCAGGGTGATGGCCTAAATCCAGTTGATAGTCCCAATTAGAGTATACCCACTGAACTGAAAGGTATATCAGCATTTATGTAATCCTAACTGGGACTAGTATCAAATTTAAACAATAAGGATTTGGATGGACCCAGGCTGGGGAAGGCAGATAAACACTTCCTTTTACAAAGCATCTGTTGGTTATTTAATATATGTGAATGTATGTTGTGTTGCTTGAATTTCATTGTTTTAGTATTGTTCATGCCCCTTTCTTCCTCACATTGTTGTCACTCCTTGGTGCCATTTTATTTATTCTTCTCTGCTCTTGTCCTCAAATTCTTTGCCCTCAGTGCCATCTAGTCTATGTGATTCTCTTTAATCAACACTTTGGATGTTATCGCATAAAACTGGAAACTGGGACATTGTTGACAAATATGTTCACCATTATTTTTAAACAATGGCAGTAATCACTTGAAGTAGAGACACTTTTTCAGTACACATCAGAAAAGTAAATTAACCTGGGTATATACTGTAATCTAAAATTTAATCTAAAACTAACCTAAACAGCTTCAGAGTTAATATCCTCCACCATTCATTGCAAGTTTAACTAACAAATAAGAATGTCATTTTGCAGATTTGCTGGGCGTCCTGGAAAATACAACAAACTTTTTAACAGATGGAGATTGGAGGAGGTAAAAATCTTTCTTATTTCTACCAGCAGGCAAAATCACTCTAGGTTTAATATTCATTTACACTCATTTGCTTCAATTTGCTCTTTACAGATGAATAATGCTTTTTTTTTTCAGAATGTCAGGCACTTTACAATAATTTTGCATAATATCATAACAAATGAACTGTAGATTTCTGGGGGGTTCTTTCTTCTTAAAAGAAAGGAAGTGAACAATTTGCTGCAAATGCTTAAAGCTAAAAAATCTCTTAGGAAATTTGAATATATTAACATTTCTTCCTTTAGTGTCATCCAAGTGGCTGCTTGATAGACCTCTGTCTGCAGATGGGAGTTATCATGGTTTTAAAGCAAATGTGGAACAATTTTATGGAACTTGGCTATCCGTAAGTACAATAGAAGGCATCATTTTTTTTATAAATAGAGATGTAAATGTTGGCAAGAATTCTGTATCAGTCTGTATTCTGTATCAGTCTATCATTCTGTATCGACACACACACACACACACACACACACACATGCGCACGTGTGCGCAGAGTCTCGGACAAATCTGATGGAAATTAATTCCACAGTGCTCAGATCACTGACAGAAGAGGCCTCTTTCTCCTCATACAGCTGATGCCCGGTGCAGTAGGTTGGAGAAGAAGGAAGTTATTTGGAAATCTTTGTCAAAAACATATTGAAATTGTAGTTAATTGTTGAACTTTACCTTATCTGTTACCTGGTTTGAATCCTAGCAGTTTTTGGGGAAAACCTGCAGGAGTCTTTCCTTCAAAATCTGAATACATGGGACAGCCTTTCTCTGCACCACCTATCCTGCCCCATCCTTTTGGGCAATCCTAGCTGGCCTTCTGTATGGCAGGAAGTGTGGACTTTGACAAGGAGTCTTGCTCCATTTCCCTCATAATTGGCTAGCTGTGGAAGATAGGATGGGGGACTGTGACAACACCCTTTGCAGAACCCAGTCATGGTCCCTCTCTCTTGGGCAAAAGCACTTCTGGCCTTCTGTTGCAGGTAAGGATGTGGACAGTAATGGAGTCATTAAAGAAATCAATAGATTTACCCCATAATTGTGTTAGCTCCCAATGAAAAAGGATAGACTGTGACAACATCTTGCAGAAGCATTGTCATGGCCTGCTCCTCTTGTGTCCCATACTGGGAACATAGATGCAGAGGTAATTTGACCTATGCTGCAACATAACTCCCAGCCATCGCTTTTTTACTGGGGATCACTATGGAGAAGGAGGTCCATTCTGCCAGCAATTGGGGCATGAGTGAATTATGTTTCTGTCAGGTTTGGGGGGAGTAAGGCCAGGAGAAGTTACTTAGTTAAGTATGTTTAGATAAGTATACAGACTGTAGATTAAAATTTGTAGCCTGTTTAGGCATTCTGGCCTGCAGTTGTACTTTTTGCATTACATCAGGTTTAAATGCTCTTTAAGAATGTATCCAGTATTCACTTAGAACAGTGGTTCTCAACCTGTGGGTCCCCAGATGTTTGTGGACTTCGGCTCCCAGAAGCCCCAGCCACTATGGTCAGTGCTCAGGGCTTCTGGGAGCTGAAGTCCACAAACATCTGGGGACCCACAGGTTGAGAACCACTGACTTAGAACAAGCTGTTACTCATTCACCTGCAGCAGAGTGGGCCAGCTAAAAGATTGGTCTGGCCTCCAGGATCATCCCCACTCCTACCAATTGAAACAGGTGCTGGAAGAGGCACTGGGCATGAAATGGCCGCCAGCAAATCTCTCTGACTATCCCTGCTGTGTAAGGCGTAGCCAATAATTAGACTTGACTGAAGAAATGCTTCTTTCAAATTATGATTCAGACTGATGTTATCTGTGCCTCTCAGATTAACGTGTAGTTATTCTTTGGATTTCACCTTTCTCCACAATCTTGGCTGGAAAAAATAATCTAAACAGCCATACAAAAATGTGTGTTTTAAGATGGCATAGAGACTTGAAAAGAAAATATAATTAGAAATGTGTATTATGGGAAAGTGTGCTGAGCATTCTTTTAAAAAATCTCAGATTAATGTGTAAAAAGGACGAAATAGATATGTACAATTCACATGAACTAAACAAAGAGTGGTCTGTCCAGCTGTAATTGTAATGTCTTGGTAGCTACAGCAGGATAAAAATCAAAATCTGGCTTCATGATTCTACTTGCTAGTATCAGAAATTTTTTCCCTCACACAGAATCACCAGAATACAAAAATCATGTTCTGTATTCTCTGATGGACCAGTCTGTAGGCAGTAGTTTTCCATAAGTGCCAATGCTGTCCTGTTCTCAAAATCTAGACACTGGTTTAAACCCAACCTTTTCTGAAAGAATATAATCAATTGTAAATATTTTTGTGGGGATTTTTTTTTTTAGAAAAAAAACCTACACATAACTTTGTATCTCTGCACTAGGGGTAAGCAATTTGTAGGGGAGTAGAGCCAATTTTCTCTCCTTAGAATTCTCCTAAAGCCACAGAGATTGCTGAAAACTGGGGCAGGGGGAGTGGCTGGAAGTCCACTTCTGGGTTTGAAAAATCCACACTTGTTGACGGTATAGATCAGAGGCTAAAATGAATTAATTATTAATTAACTACTATTAATTGGTGCACTATTTCTGAAGGCTTCCAAGTGAGTTAGTTTGCCTTGTTCCCCAGAAAAAGAGATGGTCTAGAGAGTTACAGGGGGTGGTCAGGGATGTGAAAACAGCCTTGGAGGCCACATGCTGCTCTAGAGTCACACTTGCCCATCCCTGCTGTACAGTCTTGGACAATGGCATTGTATTCTGAAAAATTATCCAAGAACATTTAGAAGGGTCACATTGAGGAGACACTGATGAATCCCTGCACCAACAGGGATTTCCTGCCCTTAGGAGACAATCACTCACAGGCAATGAGAACAATCCATGCAAGCTTGGGAAGACAGAGATGAACCAAGACATCATTGGAATGATCAGGTACTTATTGCAAGTGACACCACACATTTCACGCTCTGGCTATCCAATATAGGTTGCTACAAAACTGGTGGTCGCGACGCAAGATCAAGAAAGGAGGCCAGTTACTGGAGCATAAAATTTCTCTACCTCAGTGGGAAAAAGATTGGAATCTCCAGCCTATGAATCTCCATGGTCTGATGGATGAGTACTTAGAGATGGGTGAGCATATTGATGGAAGCTCTGTTTTTCTTATAACAGACACTGACAGTTTCATTTGGTGTCATAAAGGCTTGTTCATTTTGCTCTCATGTTTTAGACACTGAACTCCCTCCTCCCCACTTTCTAACCATATGAACTTTCTTTCCAGTTCTACAGTTTGGCTTTACTACTATTTTTGTTGCTGCTTTTCCACTTGCACCTCTGCTGGCGTTGCTTAACAATATCATAGAAATCAGGCTCGATGCTTACAAATTTGTTACCCAATGGAGGCGGCCGATGCCTGCAAGAGCAACAGATATAGGTGAGGCAAATCACATTGTCTGCATTATGGCACATGGGTTAATCCAGTGAGTAATTTCAAAAATAAGTCATTTAGGATTTTTTTTTCCAGAAGCAACAAACAATAAAGTTAAATGCAGAACTAAATAATTTAAAAAATCTGTTAATGCCTTTTTTTAAAATCAAAATATCATCTACAGTTTTTACAAATGAAAAGTAGGTTAGAGCATAAGTTTTTTTTTAAAGTTAAATTTCTGTATGGGGGTAGGCAGCTGTGATGGACCCAGGCACCACATTACTGCCAAAAATTCCACAAACACAAACATGCACGCACACGCACACACACAAACATACAGAGAGAGAGAGAAAGAGAGAGGGAAACTATAAGTAAGAAGCAGGAGAAGGGTATGTTAACAGTGCAGGGAAGCATTGTAACCTATTTAAATGATGAATTCTCACTCCTGAAGTCTTCTCAGGGATACAATTTGTCCTTTCTTGGTCAAAAGAAATGCTGGCCAGGGTATCTGAAGTCTACAAAAACAGCACTGGGGGCCAGCTGCTTATGACTCAGGACCACAGTTTGCCTACTCCTGGTATATATACTGATGTTAGTGCAGAACCAATTAAGGTATTCCTGGTAGTAGTGTGTACTATTAACATCTTTTTTCCTCTACAAAGTATCTCTCTCTCTTTTTTTAAGTGGGGGTAGGATTTGCTTTTCTATTATTTGTGTGTTTTTATTTATATATTTTTATCATCCCTTAGACAGCCCTTGATTTCACAAAAATTGACTTCCAAGTAATATATGTTTGGATCTGGAGCATTATACTCACTTCAGAAAAATGTTTGCTTTCTATTCATTAATTTCTCTCAGATGTATATACTGCTAAGTAAATAGGCTGCGGCTTCAGAACAATAGCTCTATCTCTCTAGGCATGAAGGGCATGATACAAAGGAGATTCCTGTTATACACTGATACCTAATGATGTCTTTATCTCATCTGTTTATTGTTCATACTCACTCTTATAGTGCTAGGTATGGAACACAAAGGGCAACTTCAGTCTCACACAGATAGACTCATGCAGAAAAATTATATCGTTACTCACTGATGGAAACTAGTAACTCATTGTGTTACTTGTTGGTTATTACTTTTCTGCTGTTTTTTTTTCTTATTTTTTGAGGAAAAAATATAAGGAAATGGCATAACACTTGAAAAATTCCTATCCAATGGCCTTAAGAAGTAATTATTTAAGCAATAAGAAATCATTGCTGATTATATCAATGAAATAATATTGCTGTTCTCCCTTATGTGATTTTTGAAAGGTGGCGTTGTTATTCATTTGTTACTTCAAAAAGGAACTAGTTACAGGTAGTGAAGTTACTTGTAATTCGTGACTCATGTGTTCTGGCTACTATATCGGTATAACGAGCAACATTTTCTAGCAATTCCATAAAGGATGTTTTTAGGCATGTTGACAGAAAATTTTCCAATTTTATGCCATCCTATCATCAGTCCTTATTTTCTGGGAGGGGAGAGTTCAAATAATGAAAGGTCACAGAAAGATAACAAGCAACACAACAATTAAAGCAACATTTTAAAAAAATCTGATTAGAAAGGACAATTATTTACTTCTTAAACATTGTAAGAAGTAGCAGAAATCATTTACTTTTTAAAAACTATTAACCTTGCAAGCTCTGCCCAACCTCCTGGAGCAGTCCAGAGGGGTGTGCTGGGGGCTATAAACCTGTTCTATCAGGGGTATTCGTGCTGTTGACTTACAGACATTACTAGCTACAGGCCAATCCTTTGCTACTCTTTTCAGAGCAAGACTGCTGAGAACCTCCAATATAATACTGTTTTGAAATGAGCTAAAAACATTTGAAATGTGAACCTACAATGTAGCAAATGACCCATGTATAATGTTTCCTGGTTTTGGATTCAGTCTTGTTCTAATTATTCTCTCCTAGGTATCTGGTATGGAATCCTCGAAGGAATAGGAGTCTTAGCTGTGATCACCAATGCTTTTGTTATCGCCATTACATCTGACTACATCCCACGTTTTGTATATGCGTACAAATATGGGCCCTGTGTTGATCAAGGATACAGGCAGGAAAAGTAAGAATACCTTCTTTGTATGTCTTTTTAACTGATATACCATTATTTTTAGCATTTTGACAGAAGTTTCTTACTACTTCTACCGTATTTTCCGGCGTATAAGACGACTGGGCGTATAAGACGACCCCCAACTTTTCCAGTTAAAATATAGAGTTTGCGATATACTCGCCGTATAAGACTACCCCTCTTCCAACGCCCTCCTCGGCTCTCGCCCGCTTTCCCCTCGTTGGCCTCCTCCGCTGGGGCTGGGAAGGAAACAAAATGTTTGCCGGAGCCGCCGCAGCTGCTTCCACCAAGGGAAGCAGAGGAGAAGAGGGAAGAGGGCAGCACCCCGCACCCGGCTCTTTGGGGCTGGGGGGCGGGTGCCCAGACGGGAGGAGGGCGGGGGAGGCCGGCGCCAACCCTTGCCCTCCACCTGACCCACCGGCCTGGAGGGAAGCCCTCCTTTCCCCCCCCTCTGCCAACTTGGCCGGACTCTTCACCACCTCCGTCCTCGCCCAAAACACCGCCACTCCCCCCCGCCTCAGCGCTCCCTGGCCTGGGAGCTGTAGGCAGGGGTGGGGGTGGAAGCGGAGAGGCAGCGCAACCAGCGCTCGCGCGAGGGGGAAGAGCGGCGAGCACAAGGAGCCTCGCCCAAAACGCCGCCGCTCCCCCGCCTCAGCGCTCCCTGGCCTGGGAGCTGTAGGCGGGGGTGGGGGGTGGAAGCGGGGAGGCAGCGCGACCGGCGCTCGCGTGAGGGGAAGAGCGGCGAGCGCAAGGAGCCTCGCCCAAAACGCCGCCGCCCCCCCGCCTCAGCACTCCCTGGCCTGGGAGCTGTAGGCGGGAGTGGGGGTGGAAGCGGGGAGGCAGCGCGACCGGCGCTCACGCGAGGGGAAGAGCAGCGAGCGCAAGGAGCCTCGCCTAAAACGCCGCCGCTCCCCCCGCCTCAGCACTCCCTGGCCTGGGAGCTGTAGGCGGGGGTGGGGGTGGAAGCGGGGAGGCAGCGCGACCGGCGCTCACGCGAGGGGAAGAGCGGCGAGCGCAAGGAGCCTCGCCCAAAACGCCACCGCTCCCCCCGCCTCAGCACTCCCTGGCCTGGGAGCTGTAGGCGGGGGTGGGGGTGGAAGCGGGGAGGCAGCGCGACCGGCGCTCGCGCGAGGGGAAGAGCGGCGAGCGCAACAAGCCTCTCCCCCCCCGCATCTTCAGGTAAGTGCACAGCACCACCCTGGGTGGTTTCATACGGTGGCTGCATACGGTGAGGATGCGGCCGCGGACATTTTTGAGCTGCCCCCACTGTATGCGGCGACCGCAAAGATGACACCCGGCGTATAAGACGACCCCCAACTTTTGAGAAGTTTTTCTTGGGTTAAAAAGTCGTCTTATACGCCGGAAAATACGGTACTTCCATCCTTTCTCCTCTTCCATGACTTCTTCTTCTTTCTCTTTTTTTAAAATTGATTGTTATAGCTGGCATTTTTTTATTATTACATTTGTTACATTGGACATAAATTGATTGCACAGAGGCTAAACAAAGCTGACTCAGAAATCAGCCACAGCATCCATTATGTACCGCATCATCCCAATCATCCAAATGTTAGCATCTAGAATGTATTGATAGATGCTTATTATTTTAGTCACATGGAGAAAATAAATAGGACAGCAGAGAAACAGGGTGGCACTTTAGCATGTGTGACATGATCTTGTTGTTAGAAAAATGAAATACCACTGCAAAAAATCCTCCACTCCAGATCCTTTCAGAAAGGTACTTTGTTACAGATATCTTGGGATGCCGCTGAAAACTGCAGCATTAAGTTTCTCACTCCATATCTGTGCTTCACAGTTCTCTGCCACCACTAGTTGTGGTCAGTGATACGGATTTTTCTGAGCAAGAATGATTTCCAGACCTTGAATATATTTAAAATGGGTTGTATCTGGCTGTATATCACTACCTTTCATCCTGCAGACATGAACATGAGTGCAAATGGGAAGAAGTGATTTTAGTTGATTATTCATCCCCCATGACCTTCTCCCAAAAGTCTGGGGCCATTTCATGTATAGTGGGCAGAGGGGAATTGAACTCCCCCAGAGGTAGGCTAGGTGGGCTGATCTCCTCTGAAATTATCAGTCACTAAGATCAGTCCTTTGATGAAGCACCAATCAAAAGTATTCCAACTTATACCCAGTAATGTAGACTCCAGTTGATAGACTCGGGCTCAAGTCAGACTTATGTCACTTCAGTGACTCCACTCGGATTCAACTCAGGCATGTCAGCCATAAATGATGCACTGGCTCGATTCAGTTCGATTCGAGACTTGTATATTTTTAATGACTGACTTGATGCCCTTGGTTCAGTAACAACACATTCATCCAGAAACCTTATGATTTTGAACACTTCCATCTCTTTTTGTTTACTGGTCACATGGTAATCTGTTTCAAGCCCAAAGCGTGGGCACATTTCTCAGAGGGGAAAAGAAAATGGGTTAGGCAATGGGCTTGAGGCAGAGCTGAGATCTGCTCAGCAGCCTGTCACCACTGCATATTGGAAGAGCCTTCTAAAACATTTCCTAAGAGCAAAAGACAAAACTCACCCCCAGAGTGTAGGATGCATTTCTCAGAGGGGAACAGCAAATGTGTTAGGCAATGGGCTTGAGGAAGAAGGATCCTTCCTTCTAAAGCATTTGAATCTTCAGTAATGGAGAATAAGAAGGACCATATTCCCCACTTCTGAAAAATCCTCTAGCTTCAGAATTGGGAAGTAAGAAGGATCTTGTTCCCCTCTCAAATCACAAATGTAGAAGGCCTACTGTGCTTAAATTTTTAAAACTGACTTTACACGACTCTGTCCAGAAATTCTGGAATATAGGCTGGTGTATAAAGTGGAGTCCCAGACTTGAGACTTGACTTGAGACTTGAAGGTAGAGACTTGAGACTTGACTTGAGACTTGAAGTAAAAGACTTAAATACCTCACTGCTTATACCCATCTTTGCATTTGTGTAATAGGGTCTTATATATTTTCTCCTTTCCCTCGTATATTAATTTTATGCTTCCAATAATTTTACAACATTTAATTTATTATTATTTAGTCCCTTTCTGCACCTTATCTGCTCATGGAGACATCCTGTGTGGGTCCCAGCATCAGCTCGGCTAGGAGGGGAGTGCAACAGGAGTGCTCCCCTCCACACCAGCTGCCTCCATGTTCCAGGAAGCTTGATGGCCCTGCCTCTTCCTGCTGTAGGGCAGCTGGGTAGTTTCCCACACTGTGCTGGGGCAGGAAGCACAGCCATTGTGCTTCCAGAGCCTCCACAGGCAAGGTATGTCCACGATGGTGGCGTGATTGCCAGTCATTGATGGGAAAAATCCATCAATGATCTGTGGTGCAATCATGCCACCTGGAGATGGGAGAAGGATGGGACCACGATGACATCATGCATAACTGTCATCACGGTCCCGTCCTTCTCCCATCCCTATGGTGGATTGGTACCTGGACGGTGGACCTACCCTATCATTTTTTTCCTGACTAGGAATGTGATAATGGGGCTTCCCATTATCTAGGCTTAGCAAAGGGAGATACTTCCCTCTTAAGGTAAACCAAGGGTTAATTAGGTCTTGGGATTAGATTACATTTTAGTGTGGGTCAACATCACAGGTCACAGGGTGAGAACTAACCAACCACAAGGGAAGAGGTGGGCATCTTGGAGATGCTTCGAGATGCTTCCAGGGAGGAAATAAAAAACTACTGGGAGGCCATGTGGCTGAGAGTAGAACAAAGAAGAACAAAGAGAGAACAAAGGGACATCCGAGAGATAGGATCTGTGCTAGTAGCAGGCTGCAGGCTCCAGGCCTCGCCTCCTAGCCACATCCTTCTTGTCGACCATCTAAGCCTATAACCTAATTGTGAGTAACTGGAATAAAGTAGTTAGCCGCGTTAGGCTTTTTATTATTTTGGAAGTTGGCTGATCTAAAGAATGTATCTGTGCTTTTATACCTGTTTTTGTAACTACTTGTAGCTTAAGCGTGCCTGGGAGGGGGGAGCCTCTCAAGTGTGATATTGCCTTGTTTATTTGCATGCCTTGATTAAATACTTTCTGTAAAACCTCTGTTTCTCTCCATTCCCACACCAGTCTTTGGCACACGCTAGATAGGACTTCTCTCACTCAGAAGGGGGGAGGTGAGAGGGAAGGAAGGTCCTTAAACACAGGGATTGATAATCCACTGAACAGACTCCCGCTGTACTGTTCAGTTGATTCATAATTCAGCGGGTGGTGGCAGCAAGAATTAATAATGCTGGGGAAACTACCAGCCTTTTTCAAGAAAGAGAGTCAAGCTTGGGGAGGCTGCCATGAACCCAGTATGACGCTGGAATTCCCATTCCAGTATGACAAGGAAACAAATAACACAGAATGTTATTTCCTAGACCAAACCTTAGAGAGAACATTTATATGTGCAGCCCCACAGAAGAATTTTTTTTTCACCCTTTTTGGTCACCACCCAGAACTTCACAGTGTGAAGGGACTGGGAGAAGACCTCTGTATGCAAGCAGCTGCATGTAGGAAAAGATGCTCTCCTACTTGGATAAGGATGGTTTTGCACTAGCAGATGTCAAGGCAGGTTAATCAATTTTAACTAGTCATTCCCGACTCACTATAGCCCCTTCACACCCCAGCCTAAAAATTGCTCCTCTGGGTTGGTGAACCCACCAGGATAATATCAAATATGGCAATGTTGACTGCAGATTAGTCAAGAGCATCAGAAAAAATCAGGAGTCTTGAATGATGTCACCACTGGATGCAACTTATAAAGTAGATGTTTATTTCAGCATTTACAGCATTTTGTTTTTGTGAAGTCTTCACCAAGCTTGCCTAAGAGCTTTTCTTTTTTTTAAGTGTGATTTAGCTTGCACATCAGAGAAGGAAATTCTATAAGGAACATAACAAGACACAGGGCACCCATGGCCTCTTTTCCCATGTTCTGTATTTATGTAATAAAAGATAGGAAATCTATATTGTTAGTCCCTGCTGCAATAAGTGAGCTTCTATTCCACCTGAAATTTTCAGTGTGATGGCTGGGTAGAGAGAGGATATCAAACTGCAATACTATTTCTTATGCACGTTGTAGAATTTGATGTAAAAAGATGGCTAAGTTAGAGAAAATGCCAGCTGTTGCTACACTAGTTAAATTGTTTTAGCATTTAACTGACTAAATTGCATGATATTTTATCTGGACACCTCATTGGTCCATAGCAGTTTCTCAGATTTTAACTGACAATGTGTTTTCTTATTCTCTGGCTTTTCAGTTACACCTTTAATAGGTGGGTAGGTATGAGGGGACTGTGGCTTAACAGAGAGATCTGTTTTTACTAATTCTGCTCCTTCATCCATAGCTATTTCCTGGCCTTAACCTTCTTTGCAATGTCTTCCAAGTTTATTACATTGGGAAGAATAAAAGAATGAGCTTCAGACCTAACCCTCATCATATCTTCATCAAATGCTACCATTAAAAAGCCTTGACATAAACCTTGTTTGATCATGTTGTTGATCAGAACTGAAGGAAACTGATGTTTATTTAGCTGCTGAATGACATTACTTCATTTTTCCCTCAAATATCTAACTCCTCAAAAAAATTGGCAATTTCTGTGTTTTTTAAAGGAATTTATATTTGTTTGCTCACCAACTAACTTCAGTGGCATAAAAATAAGTAAAAGAAATTATATTGTATTGTGGAAAACATCACTCCTGCATTCTTTCTCTACAGATCACCCTAAGTGATAAAAGTGCCAAATTTTCTCCAGAGATTATTTTATGTACCAGTGTTTAACTTTTGCACAACATTTTCTTTGGCTTGCTGCTCCTGAAGCTTGATTCCAGCCAACTGGAGATCAGCTTGTGAATATGTTTATTAGGATCTCATGAAGCCAATCAGATCTGACTACCTGCCAATGATGCAAACACAGATCAGAGGGCTGTGCTTCATTGAGGTCTTCCCCTTTGTCACAGTAGTTTCAAGGGGTTTTAGTCACTGGGGAAAACTTAGCCATGCCATGAAGGCCACAGAGCACACAGCATTTTCTTAAAGTCTGCTCTGCATTGTTAGAATCCTTCACGTACTCTGGGGTTACAGGCGTCAGAATACTTGATGCAGCCTGGCATAAAAGCCTGAAGAGAAACAAATCAAAACAGAGGCCTCCTTGCAATATAGTAAGACTGCAACCAGTAATACTTGGACACAGTTTAGATTTTATGCTACATGCTGAGTGCTTCAGCACCCAAGTTTCCACATGCAGTGCCACTTCCAGGACAGGATCCATTCATGAGTGCAACAAATATCTGTCCAGAAAAAAGAGTCAGAGATAACTGCTCTTACACCTTGCCACTGTACCCTATTTTTCATGCCCACAGTTGCATTCATTATTTCATTACTGAGGTTCTCATGCATAATAGCTTGCATGCAGACTAATAATGGTTTGTGAGGACCATAGAATCTGGTGCATGAAAGCTAACATTCCTGTATTGTCATTTGGCACCATTATTGTGATGATTCTAAATATTTCACATTGAGAAAGGGGATCTGGCTCCATTCAGCACCCACTGGTTTGCCAGTGTGCCAGAACTGAATGTGCAGCTTGGAGACTTTTATTTAGTGACACTTTTTATTTCTTATATATCAAGTAAAATTTACACAGAGAGAAACGTATGCAAACCCTCCAACTATCCCCTTTTTGGTAGGGACAGTCCTGATTAATGTTCTGCGGCTTTTAAAATATCCCAGTTGCTCTCGTCTCCTCCCAGTTCACCCTTTTGTCCTCAATTTACTTTGATTGCTGCAAACAGAGTTGAAAAAGAAAAAGTAGTTTATATTCAATTAACTCATTGGGGGGAAAGGAGAGGAGGGTGTTAATTTTTCATTTCTAGTAGTTTCAGCTAAAAGTAAACTGATGCAATCTGTCCAAGTTTGTGTTCCTTCCTCATTAACAACTTTTGCTGTCTTGGCCATGTTCTGATGTTGCTTGGTCACCTATGTCCCAGTTTTCATCTAGGAAGTGTTGGAGGGTATACATACTTCTCCAGAGTTTAAACTTCGTTTTATATATATTCAAAGCTATTCTGGTTCTTTGCAGCATAAATCCTGCTATTTAAAAAAAAAAGATATTTTTGCCCTCATTATTCATTGAAAATATGAATGGAATGGCATTGTAGGCATTGCTAATGGCAAGGAAGGTGAATAAGATATGCTTTGCATGCACAGCCTATGACGAGTCATTCTTCACTTGTAAATACTTATTTCGCTTTTATTTTCTAGATGTTTGAAGGGATATGTCAACAGTAGCTTATCAATATTTGATCTGAGTGAGCTTGGCATGGGATATTCAGGATACTGCAGGTATGTATGATAGAAATAACTTACATAATTATAAGGAAGTAATGATTTGCCTGCTTAAGAGGACCACACAAAATTGTGGGATGCTTGAGTTCATTTTGTGCTTCATTGATTTTAATCCGAACCTTGCAAAATTCATAGGACTCCATATCCACTGGAATTAAGATTATGGTATTGAAACTGCTCTACCAAATTTCCCTTACAATGAATTAAGTGGATCATTTTTATTTTTAGATAGATAGATAGATAGATAGATAGATAGATAGATAGATATTAAAATTTTGAATAAAGAATAAAAAAATTCACAGATTCACAGATAAAAGGTTTAAAAATAAAGAAGAAGGAAATAAAATATAAAGCTTTCACTGATGATGTAATTACAAGAATCTATATAGAGGTGAAGGAAATTTTGCAAAAATACAAATAAATAGCAAGATGTAAGATAAATAGAGAAAAGACAAAGATGATGACTTTAAATACAACAAATAAAGAACAAGCAGATTTGGAGAAGAGATCCGGATATCAAATTGCAAAAAAAAAAAAAATAGGAATAATAATAACAAATAAAAATCAAGAGTCATTTGATAATAACTATTTGAAGACATGGAAGGAGATCCAAAGCAAAATGGAAAAATGGATGCATATGAATTTGTCTCTCATAGGAAGAATAAATGCATTTAAAATGTCCTTATTACCCAAGCTAATGTTTCTCTTCCAAAATTTACCAATAATAGGA
This sequence comes from Iguana delicatissima, assembly GCA_948472985.1. Classification (NCBI taxonomy): domain Eukaryota; kingdom Metazoa; phylum Chordata; class Lepidosauria; order Squamata; family Iguanidae; genus Iguana; species Iguana delicatissima. The sequence goes on along the minus strand of CAOKZL010000322.1, from coordinate 1,357,741 downwards.
AGGGAAAAGATCTTTAAAGAATGGGAAAAAGAGTTACAGAAATTTATTTGGCAGGGAAAGAAACCAAGAATAAGATTTAAAACATTACAAGATGCAAAGGAGAGAGGAGATTTCGAGGTGCCATCATTGAAAATCTATTACCAAGGATGTTGTTTAGAAAGATTGGATTCAAGTGGAAAATACAACAATAAAAGAAGTCGAAAGAATAAATAACAGATTTGGCTTGCATGGATACTTATGTTATGATAAAGCAATTGTAAATAATGACTTTAACAATCATTGTATCCGTGAGATTTTATTGAAGGTGTGGTTACAAATAAAGCATAAATTTTACAGAAGGCTTCAGTGTGGACCTCACCCCAAGAAGCTTTCAAAATTGCCTCAACAAAACAAGGGAATTTATTGATATATCAGGAGTTGTTGAAATGGGATGGAGACAAATTAAGAATGTGTACAGAAGAGGAATTAAAAAGAGTTAGGACATGAATTTAACTGGTTCCCATGAAGAGGATCATTTTTATATTTCTCTGTACTATATATTTCTTTTTTTGCCATATTTATGTCCCAGCTGCCTAAGGGCCTTTTCGCACGGCATTTCCAATGCGAAAGGGCCCCTTGAGTGTCGCGTAAATGTGATGAGCGATCCACCCAACGCACTCACATTTGCGCGATGCTCAAGGGCCTGACGCCGACCATGCACACATTTTTTTCATTTATGGCTTGAAGCCAAAAATGCTGCATGGTCGTGCATTGCTCCGGGCCCCCGCGTGCACTTACCTTGCATGCAGAGCCTTGGGAGCTGGGCCAGTCGCACTTTCTGTCTAGTGCAGCCTGGAAAGGTCCCAGGGTGCACTGCAAAAGGAAGAGGCGGGGCTCTCACTTGAGCAGGAAGCTCGTGTGGACCCAAAGGACCCCGGAAGCGAGAACCTTCCTCCGGAGGCTGCTTGCACAAGCCCCGCATCCCAGCACCGAGAAAGGGTAAGGTGCAAAAAGGGTTGAAGTCTTGAGGCCACTTACAACAATACAAACTATAACAAAAGATAAATATCAAAGTCAAACAGAGCAACAAAAAATACAATAAAAGCCAAAAACTCATTTGAGGATCACCAGCAAAAAAGATTATTCTCCCCAATAGTCTGAAGAAGAGAAAATACTCTGATCTACAGGAGAAGCTATTCCATAGTTGTGCAAGAATAATTTTAGATGCCACAATCCTTGCCACGGATATCTTGAGCTCACATAGTTTAGTCCTTACCCACAGGCTTGTAAGGAGATAGCCTGTAAGAATTGTGGGTCCCAGGTGATGAGATATAAATCATTTCTCCCTAGTGCATAATTCATTCTCACTTTGGTTTTATTAATGTTAATCTCACTGTCCTGAAATTCATGTGTGGATTTCTATAAGTGATTATTATCAGGCTAGTCAAACAGCCTCCAGATACAAGATCAAAAACAGTTCTGAGATCTCTCAATCTCTTTATCAATTGATGTTGCTGCTGCAGCTGTTGTTGCTGTGTGCCTTCAAGCCACTTCCAACCTAGGTGGTCCTAAGGTGAAACAATCATGGCAAGATGTTTTCAGAGGGGGTTTGTCTTTGCCTCCCTCTAGGTCGAAGAGAGAACAAGTTACCCAAGGTCAACGAATGAGTTTCCATGGCTGAATGAGGAACTCTGGGTCTCAAGAGTTGTAGTCCAGTGCTCAAACCATTATACCACACTGGTTCTCTCTCTTCATCGGTACAATGTTCCAAAAAAAGTAGTGCAGAGAAGTGAGAGAAAAAAAAACCTGGCCATGTAAAAGTCATAGCATCTGCAATTTCAGAATCTGATATTGATGTGGAGGAAGAATAGGATTCAAATAAGGCTCTAGCAAGAGATGTGATGGTTTTAAAATTTTGACTCCTGTATCTGAAAATATAAAATGTCTCCATTCTGGGTGAAACACAAGGATTCTTCTATAGGTAAAATATAGAGACAAACTAGTTAGCCAGTCTTTATATTAACAAAGCTGGAGGTAATTTTAGATGGTGTATTATCCCATTTTCTTTCATCTTCAGACATTCTAATTTGTAGAAGAAATTAAAGTCCTTCATTTGCGTTAGGATCACAAACAGGCATGCATTTTCTTCAAAAATTGCTAAAACATGATCAGGTTGTATTCATGCGTCCAAGCAAAGCCAGTATTTATCAATATTATTCTTCCCTTTTGTTTCTGTTACAGGTACAGAGATTATAGAGCTCCCCCATGGAGTTCAACTCCTTATGAGTTCACCTTGCAGTTCTGGCATGTTCTTGCTGCTCGACTGGCTTTCATTATAGTATTTGAGGTTAGTTGCCTGAAAAGAATAAAAAAGAGCCATTTATTTATTATTTAATGCAGGTCTCAGCTTTCTTTCAAGATAGCAATCTTTCTTTGGAAACGTACACAACCAAGCATGCAAGTTTATTTTAACTGTTTAGCTGACAGCTCTATATATTTATTGGAACTTGATGTGGGTTTCTATTGGAGAAGCACTCAGTTTGCCAGGTATACAATAGCCACTGATTATAGCTACTCCAATGGTTTAGGTTTGAATATTCCATCATTAATTCTGTGGTAGAACTAAGTCCCCCCGTTCAAACACTCTCATACACATTGTCATAGAGTAATTTAATCTAAGCTTAACACATATTGAAATATATGTAAAGCTAGCCAGTACTGAGATTGGTAATATGAATGTATTAATTCCTGAAAAAGTTGACTGTAAGTCATATGTGGACAGAAGGTTCAAGCTTTGGTTTCCCTCAGCAATGACCATTGCTCCCTCCAGAAACCTAGGTCCAGTTATCTATGTCTTGCTAGAGATCCTACACTTACTGAGGAAACACACACACACTAGTCTTTCTCTGTCTTGGGGAAAGGGATGGGTCAATGAGGGCCATTTCCACACTACAATGTTAAGAGTGCTTTAGGCCACTTTCAACATCCTGTGGAATTCTGGGGTTTGTAGTTTCCTGAGGCCAAATGAGAATTCTAAAGGTCCTTCCCTAAACTACAAACCCCAGGATTCCATAGGATGCTGAAAGTGGACTAAAGCACTCTTAACATGTATCAGTTATTTTGATCCATTCAGTTCTGGAAGTTCTTCAGTACTTGTCAAAGTTTTCACCAATCTTATCAACCCAGTCTCTGTTTGCTATCTTAGCTAAACATACGATAACATAAGTAACCAAATATAAATAATCTGTGAATTGCCTTTAAAAGGATCCTATAAGGATTAAAAATCCCCACTCATCTCATCATTGCAAGGAAGGGTAAGGAACATTTTTTTTTCTTTATCATGAGATCATGAAGGCTTTGTGCAGCTCTCTCCACAAGAGACCACAAGTTAATCAAAACTCCATAATTCAAGCAAAACGATGCACAAAATGACAGTGGTTGCTGCTTTGCTGTGCTCTTTTAAAGATTAGAACCATGGGACGGGTTATTCACAACTTAAAAAAAAATCAGCCAATCTTTCTATGCTTTCTATGTGTGCTCATGGTTTGCTTCCCAAAGGGAGGAACAAGAGTTTTGCATAATGACAGTTTGCACAAATTACAGAGATCTCAACAAGAAAAAAAATAGTACCATATGCCTTCCTCTTGACTGGAGATGAGGAATCTAGCAGGGCTAGACTCCTTTGTGAGTTGTCTCCTCAAGCCAAGACAGTCTAAATTGATGAGAATGAGGAAATTAGTATCCTCTACATGCACAGTTTATGTTTAAGCAGAGCCAGGTTATAATAAGTACTTTCAAATACATATTCTCTTTCTCATTTTTTTCTTCCAGCACCTTGTTTTTGGAATAAAATCTTTCATTGCCTACCTAATCCCGGACATGCCCAAAGACTTATGTGACAGAATGAGAAGGGAGAAGTACTTAGTTCAGGAAATGATGTATGAGGCTGAACTGGAGCATTTGCAGAGAGAACGGAAAAAGAATGGGAAACAGTATCACCATGAATGGCCTTAGTGGATATGAACCAAAAGGGATGCCAAAACTGAACATTCCCAGTGAAAACTGAAGGTGGGATTTTGAGAAGAGGCAAAGGAATCAAATCTTCTGTATACGCTGCTCTTGGGAAATATAATTATCAAGCTTTGCTGTCAACTGGAAAAGCTGTGTTAACAACAGACAACTGTGTACCCTTAACAGTGTGTGCTAAAAATGACACACTGAAGAATGAATGCTGGCTCAGCTGAAATCACAACAAGAGCTAAATTTTCTGGACACCAGTCTAATAATGAGCTGAGAATGTCATCCAGAGCATAATTTTTTAAAAAATGATTATGTGTACAGCTTCCATAACAAGGGCATGACTTTTTTATTTTTTTAACAATATGCTTATCACAACTTCTACAGCTTTTACTTGCTCAAAATAATTAATATTGTCTCTGGAAAAAAAAAATCAAGCAAGAGTAATTGTTGCCTTTGTGGCCATGAATTGATGCTATCTCACAGTCCTTGAGGCTTCCTGTTTTTGTCAGGTCTGTCCTAGTCTCTTGCTGAGATTGTGGATGTGGCTCTACCCTTTAAAAGGGAAACCAGCCTGTTCAATATTTACTATGCAGTTTGATGTTTGCACATTGCCTTTTGTCTCTTTGTCTTTATAACTCAGTTGCAGAACAGAAACAGTTTCTCTCAAATCAAAGCAAAAGGAAGATCAAAGAATGGGATCTAGAGATCCTGTTCGATATGAAGAAGCTGACTTTTGCAGGTGGAGCAACTCATGATCTCATGCAAGAGTCTGGCATGGGAAAAACTACATGGCATTCAGAGAAGCCCAAGCCCAGGCAGAAGCCTGTTTTCACATAACCAGTTGTCCATGCAGCTTATGGGCTGTGCGTCTGCACACAGAACTGCACAAGTGGTATTTTTCCCCCACAGCTTGTAGCCCTTTGTATGCTGGCTTTTACCATTGCACTGCCCTTGATGCAGCACTCTTTGAGGGGGGAAAGAACAATCTGGCATTTTCCATTGCTATTGATATTCAATGTGCAAACAGGGGTCATCTCCTCATACCTCTAAACTAAGCAGTCCTATCCTGCATGCTAATGGAACATGCAGAAGTATAACTGTATGGCTATTATTTCTCTCTTTGAACTACCTGGATTTTATATGTTTCACAAAGGAAAAAAATGTCAAGCTGAATATCTCATTGCATTGCAAATAAGAAGCAAGTTGTATTATTTGCCTTATGCAAGCTCCTGTTTATGCAGAATCTAGATATGACATCCTGACTTGCTTGTTCAAGGTATAGATACAGAGAAACAGGACTTTGTTTAAAACAGTGTCCTCCCCGTGAAATCAAAGCATGGAAATGGGTGTATATGTGTTATTCAATTGTGTCCTGTTTATATGCCTTGTTAGAATTTCTTTCTGAATTCCTGCAAAATAATACACTCTTGTGATGAGTTGGACTTTGATACTCACATGCCTTTAGTGGAGAAGAGCATCCCCTTAACACAGAAGTCAACATCTTCTTCAGGTCGGGGGGGGCACAGTGGTCACTGCACAACCCTTTGGGAGCTTCACCCTTCTACTACTGCCACAGTTTCTAGTGGAATATGGTGACCAACGTAGCAGCTCTGTGGTTCAGAAGGTCACCTGCAAGGTGATAGAGCAGACCATTTAACAGGAATTCTTCACCGAAGAAAAAGAAATGAGAGGATTGTTGACAAGCTGGGCTGATGGCTGTTGTTGCTATCTTTTCAGTGATGTTCAGAAGCTGTGGGGAGGCTCCAAACAAAAAAAGCTCAAGGACTACATGTAGCCTATTGGCTGTATGTTGTCCACCCCTGCCTTAATGGCTTTTATGTCACTATTTATTCTAATGATTAGTTACTATTTTTTTCTTCAAAATGGGGAAGAGAAGAAGTATTAAACTTTAAAACAAATGTGCAGGATTCACTTGTACACAGCAGACCAAAATGTTCCTCACTTTCCTTTTGTAAAAAATTCAGGTATAAAGATCTTTCTTATTTATATCAACCAAAGTCAATTTAAAACATTTTTTCCACTTACTGCGGTTCGTATCATTATACTGAAAAAGCACAGCAATGATATCATGCATACATATTTGAATGAGCATTAAGATGAATTCCATAATTTAAAAATATGGGTTGTAGATATGGTATTATAGCACTTAGAGGGAATACATAGCTCATGCTTTCATGAGAAACTGTAAGTGGTCTAATGATGATGAATATGCCATTATTCTAACTCTGGAATTGTTTCTTCTCTATTTCTGTTGTATAATTAATGTTTTAAATTATGCCAATCTATGTTCTAATCAGATCTCTGTGCGTGTGTGTGCACGTGTGTACACACATCCATGCACACCTACACTCCAATCCACTGATTGCTTCTACAGATGGAAGCTCTTGGTGTCCCCATCCCATAGTTTCCCCATACATATCACTCAAGGGAGGAACACTATATACATATGCATGTACACTTCAGCACTAATGCCCTCTACTGAAATGAATAGAAGAGCCTTCTTACACAGAAAACCTCTGGGTGAATCTGAGTGCACATTAACATTTTGATCAGGAGCATATATTATAAAGCACACCCTTTACTTGTGTGCTGTAAATTATAAGCCTTTCTTACTTTTGTTTTTGCTGTTGTTAAGTTTTTATCTAGTTACTGTTTGCCTTGGCTGGATCCAAGCTTTAGAACTGATGTAGCATGCCAACAAGAATGTTCACTATGACTCTCTTTGTGCTTTTTCTGTTTGTCAAAGTTTGATTATTCTTTGAAACATTCAAAAGGGTCACTAATACACAATTATGTACAAGTACACACAAAAGTGAGCCCTATAGAGTGCAGGTAAATTTGTATAAACTCACTTACCAGAGAGTAAATCCCATTGAATTTGTAGGGGCTTCCTTTTGAATAAACACAGTTAAAATTGTACTACTAAGTCAAACAATGCATTGTAACCTATTAGGATGATGGGGTGGACTGATTGTGGGATTAGGACTGCAGGACACCAGGGCCATTTCTGCCCTACACTATTATAGTGCTATTATTCCACTTTCAACATTCTGTGGAATTCTGAGGTTTGTAGGTTACTGAGGCCAAAGAGCTCTGTGGCTGAGGATTGTAAATGCCCCTCCCCAAACTGCAAACCCCAGGATTACATAGGATGTTGAAAGTGGAATAATAGCACTATAACAGTATAGGGTGAAAACGACCTGGGGTCAAATTCCTATTCAGACAGAGAAACCCACTGGGTGACCCTGGGCAAGTCACACTTTCTCAGACTTAGAAGAAGGCAATGGGAAACCTCCTCCGAATATATCCTGCCATGAAATGTTGGTTGACTTGAAGGCACATAACTACAAAGCCCAGCTGAACTTAATAGGAAATACTTCTGCGTAAATCTCCATAGGATTGTACTATAAACTGTAAAACTGCTTTCTGTTTAAATATATACTAAGTTTTAATCCAGGCCACAATAGTAGTGCCATGTGTTTCTAGCTATTCCCATTCGATAACTGGAAAGGCTAATGGCTTCAGTTTTGTAGGTTTCTATTAACATATTTTTCCACACTTCAAAAGCACATGAAATTTTTGAAGAAATAAAATGCTTGCTTGTACCCTTTCTTTAAGAAAAAGAAATGTACATTATCTGTGTCAAAAGTTTGGTAATATATAGCTATTTGCTTTAGCTGGGAGAAATGCTGTGCTAAGTTTGGTTTACTGTGATTGCATTGAATGCAAATTATCTTATGAAAACATATGGCACACTCTGGTCTCAGGAAATATGTATTACATGAATGCTGGTTAAATATTTTTCTTTTTTTCTGTTTGTATTTCTAAAAACTTGTCTTTTCAAACAAATTACCAATATTAGTGGTATGTGCATGCAAGCTGCATTTGTAGACTCTCCAAAGCTGCAGAACTTCAGAATTAGCATCCAAGCAAAAAGAAAAAAAAATGCTTTAGATCATTTTTGATCTAGTCTCCAATAACTTTGGTCTATGCATGTTCTTTCAAACAGACTGCATGAGCCACTCCAGTCTGGCTTTCAAAATACTACAGTTAGTTACTAGTATAGAGCATCTTAACTATTACCAGCTCAACTCAGTGTCTTGATGCAATCAAAAATAACACTTGGTCCAGAAATAAACATTTGTTTACTATTTGTTATTCTGATTTCTCATCATCTTTCATTTCAAATGTTTCCTAATGCTTAAAGCCATAAGGGTAAGGTGGAAGTTTATAAAAGCAACATAAGATGTATGCACTCTTCTTACATATAGCCTTTCTAGAAAATAATTCTTTCCTGCCTCAAGTCTCTCATTAAAGATGGCAGAAAGTTTACTAGGGCTCAAAAGTCTCAGTAAAAGTAGCATTTTTGCACTTCCTACCTCTTGTAAGGAAGTATGCCCTTGATTCAAGCATACATAAGACATGTTTTAGAATAGATAAAATGTGAATAATTGAGGGGAGGGAAATGTAGGAGCACAGGCTGGAATCTTTTTTTGGGCTTACCTTTTGGGTCTACTTACATTTGCAGGAATTAGAACTGGGCAGTTCCATAACATCTATATCCAGTAAAGGGCTACTGTTATATATTAGTATGGGTAGAGGCAGCAGAGTGACTGATGTGCATTGCAACCAATACACAATGGGATGGATGTGCTTTGGTCCCATTGGACATTGTGATACCAGCTAGGGAATGCTGGTACACATTGGAACACTCTGCTGTGCCATCTTTGCAATTCACTAACAAGGTTTATTAATGCTTCTGCTACATAGCTAAGTATATGCAAAGTTACACAAGGTACAGCATGATAGAGGAACTGGCTGCATCCATTGTACAATGGCAAAAAAAGTAAATGTGTAAAGTCTGTAACATGTATGATTGTTATGTTTATTATACCAGTGGAATTCTTACAGAGTTTCAGAGAGCCAATGTGTTATGGTCATTTGTGAGCTGGACTTAAGACTCTGGTTCCAATCCCCACTCAGCCATGGAGACCCACTGGGTGACTTTGGACAAGTCACACTCTCTCAGCCTTAAATCAAGTCAATGGCAAATGTCTTCTGAACAATTCTTGTCAAGAAAACTCTAGGGTAGGGTCACCACAAGTTGGAGTCAACTTTAAGCAATGTGACAATGGCAGAAACAGGAGCACTGAGCAGTCAAGCAGTCAACAGTAGTTTGAGTCAAGCTGAGCAACCTTGGAGAGGTCCCAGCAGACAACTTCCTTCACCTCTTTAGGAGCTCAGCTCAGACCTGTATTTCTCTTGGAGTAGTCTTTATGCCCATACTGAGTTTCAGGCAGTTCCTGCCTTGTATGTTACGTGCCCACTGAGAAACTGCTGGAGAATGAGAGGCTGTTGGTATAAAGGGTGTAACTGTCAAGATAAGCAGGCTTGAGATAATTTCTCTAAACATGCCACCTTTAGGAATCTCTGATTCAAGAAATTTCTGAGTCTGCAAGGAGTTAATTGCCAGGGTTCATAATTTCTGTAACCTGCACTATTTTGAATTTGAGTTCGCAGCACTTCCAAACTGTGCTCTGATTCTTCGCATTTCTGCTGTCCTCTTCATATTTTGCTTGAGTCATGGTTATTGATTAGAGTGTGTTAGCAAGTGGGAGACACTGGGCTTTTCCGCACTTTAGGGGGAAACGGGGCAGTCCGTTACTCACCGGACTGGCACGCCCCCCCGACGATCCACGACGATCTGGAGCAGCGCGCCCCCGCGCTACACACTCTCCAGAGACAAAAATGGAGGCTTCTGGTTGGCAGAGGCTCTCCACCAACTGGAAAAGCTCACCAGCTGGAAACCCGCCTCCAGAGGATCTGCAAATCTACACTTAGGGCAGCGACAGACTGGGGCGCACCGGGCTATTGAAAGTCCTCTTTTAATCGGTCTTTCAATAGCATGGAGAACCACCAGTTCTGGGCATTCTGGAGCGGGCTAGAGTCCAGACAAACATTAAGTAGTCCGGACCCAGTTTGCCCCCAAGTGTAAACATCCTCGCTGGAGGACGCGCCGCCCCATTTTAAATATAAAATGCGGAAAAGGCCACTGTTACAAAGCTAGTATGTCATGGCAAATAACAGCTTTGCAGAAAGCAGCTCTGCTCTGGGGACAAAACTCTTATTTCACTGATGGGCAGAATAAATTGGCGTACAGAATTGGTGGGTTGGACTTTAAAAACTTCTCAGTAATCCATTGGTGCTGTGTTCAGCTTTTTCACAGCATTGTTCAACCACTGGTGAAGTAGGAATGATAAGAAGGGATTACCTGGAGTAATCACACCCATCTCCATATACACCAGTTACAGCTTAAACCCACATTCATGAAGTAATGTTCTCAAATAATGATCACAGAAAGACAGGTCAAGGAGTTGGGAAGAGGGGTATAATAATGAGTCCACAAATTACCCATCGTTCCATAAGGAGTTTATTTGACAGCCTACAAAACTATGGCAAAACGCTGTAGTGTTGGAAAGGAGCAGTGCCATGTATAGCATTATTTGCCATTATCAATTTTAGGAGCAACGGAAGAGTGAACATAGGAGCAATTGAAGATGAATAGACTGCTCAGACTGTGAACAAGACACTGGGATTTCTTTTCTTTCTTAAAAGCAAACTCTTAACAGTGTTAACTTCCAAGAGTCTTAGGTTTCCTTTTATTTATGAGTAAATAAAATAAATGAGTAAATAAAAATGACCCTCCATTAAATTATAAATAAGTGTCCTCAAAGTTGGTTGCATTCCCAGCAACACTTTTTTCCCCTAAAGCTGGGATAATGCTCTGTGATTTCAATGGTTAGTTGCACATCTTTTCATTGAGTCACGCTAAAAATGAGATTCTCTCTCTACGCTTGGGTTAGCGTAGGATTTTTCACATGGGTTATAGCCAGGCTGATGGCCCTGAACCGCTTTATTTAATCCATTCTTGAGGCCATTGTGGGAATCTGCATTTTCTGAGAGATTTTTCAGTTGATTGTTGTTTGATTCCTCCTGAGTAACAACAAAGAAAAGATCATTAAGTAAAGAAGGCAGCTGTTTTCCATTTATGCTGACATAAACCCAAACGAATAAGACTGTTAACCTGTTCTGCTTTATGCCGGCATTCTTATGCAGAGAACCAGTGTCCTTAATTACCATCCTTTATGTTACATTAATAGTAAGGGAATATCTACACATGGAAGGAAGCCTGGAATACAGATCTTTACATTACTACTGAAGCAAAATAAAAGTAGAAATGAAAAACATGGCATTATTGGAGAGATATAAACAAAGGAGGGAAGGTATAATAGGAGAGAAGTAAACATTGGCAGGGAAAATAATAGCTATCAATGAAACTTCATCTTGATTTATGTTTAGATAGGTAAATATCTAAATGTTGGAACACAATGGCCAGGCTCCAACTGGGTTCTTGCACTGATGGAAGAAGCCTATCAGCAGACCCTGGAAGTGGATGTTCTCTTCCTATGCAACTTCTGTGTGCCATAAATTTGTGTGGGATAGCCTCCAGACCAGAGGTCTCATTGGCACTGAGGACTTGGATGGGAAAAGGAGGAGAAGAAAGGCACCCCTTTGTTATGTCTATGGGGCTGCATAACAGTAAGATACTCTCCCCTTTGCCCAAATCCACCAACAGACTTTTGCTATCAGCACAAGAACCTAACATGAACTTTACTCATATAAAGACAAAATTAGTTTCTGTTTTCCAGTTCTGTCACACCTTATGCTAGCATGACAAAGAAATGAAGCCACAAATGAATTTGGTAGAATCAATTTTTCAGCATTGCCCTGCTCCTCTTATGGCAAATTCTGATAAATACAAAAAAATCCCAAGGAATGTGACAGAAAAGAGAAAGGAAACACAAAGGAAGGATGTGAAACAGGAGAAGTTGGGCTGGTTCCATTCCTGTCATTTTCTGGCTTATAAATGAATTGATAGGCTTAACATATGCATCATGTGCCATAGTTTGCATACAGAATACATACTCTGAACAACTCTATCTTCAACTGCAAATCTATGGTCCATCAAAGGACATTCTGGAGACATTTCAGATCATTCACTTAGCAAAGAAAATCTGAGTCCACAACACTCCTACTTGCCTCTGTGAAAAGGTCTGCAGCAGATCTTTTTCAGATCTCAAAACTCTGACATCAGAGAGGTGTACCCCTGACATGCCCATAGAACAGAAAGAAAATTATGTCAGCCCATGAGTTGGTATATCTTTTCTTGTCCCATGAGGAACAAAGAGGAGAAGCAGTTCTCTCCCCCTTTTTTTTTAAGCATTAAAAAGCTAAATTTAAAAAAAGAAAGAGCCTTTCCTACTTTCTTATTTGAAGCATTTACTTTTATCTCCACACCTCCATGGGGCTGATCTGTTAAAAGTTAGTATTTTGTGAGAAAATATGTTCCAGACTACGTTTTCAAATGTAGTTTTAAATGGAATGTTTTTTGTGCACCTTCTTTAAAAAAAAAGAAAGAAAGAAAATGCATTTAACACCTTGAGCACACATTAACACGGAACAGAAGGGACATAGGAATAAACACATCCAGATTTGACCAGGGGCCCATTCACATTATGCAGTTATAATCCCATTACATCAGCTTAACTGCCATGATTCCATTCCATGGAACCACAGTAGTTTAGGGACAGGCAGTTAGAAATCTCAACCAGAGCATTCTAGTGACTCAACAGTCTATTAACCCCAGGATTTCACAGAATGGAACCATGGCAGTTAAAGTGGAATGATCGCATTATAAATGTGTAGTGAGAATAGGCTCCAATAATAGAATTATCCATCCACTCCTACTTCTCATATCATGTGTGAGGATAACTGAGCTCTGACGAACACTTAATGGTATCAAGTTAGGAAGGATTTATTGTTATAATGAGGACTTGGAAAAGTTAGCATTTTGAAGTGCCTCTAGCAAGTAAAACCAGTTGTTTTCCAAAAAAAAAACAAAACCCCACACCTTTTTCTAAGTTTTGATTTACTTAGGCTGGAATAGTGTGGATTTAAAAGAGTTCACAGGCCAGCAAGTACAGAACATGTTGATGTCTCTTGTTGGGAAAAAAAAGACTCACATGAAGGGCTTTAAGGTCCTCATGATCCACCCCACACCAGCAAAATGTTTTGCATTTACGAGACCAGAAGCAAAAGATGTTGCAGACTGGGCGAATTAACATTGGTTTAATATCTTTTCCTTTATTTGGACCTAGGTAGAACAAAGCAAGAGTTAATATTTCAAAAACAGCTGATACTTACATGTTTTATATACAATGTTAACTCTACAGAAAGCTTTGTCCTTACATTGTTATGATCAAAATGGCTGCTCAGATATGAAATGGATGGAGACTAAGGATGTAACTTTTCATTGATTTCATTCTCAAAGGCAGCAATGACTACATTTTGCAATTTTTCTCCAGCTACAAGAGAGTCTTCAAAAACTGCACAAGTTTCAAAAAATACTCACAGTTCAGCACTTATTCTGCACAAGATTTGCATGGGAAGAAAATGCTGTATTCTTCACTGAACACACACACACACACACGCACCATGTGTGATTTTTGTGCAAAATAAATCCAGAACAGCAAAAATTGTTGTCAGTTTTGCAACACTGGAGAAGCACGTTTTTTGATGCTTTTTAAAAATATTTTCAAATATTTTTTCCACCCCCATATGGATGTCATTCTGAACTCTTTTCTGGTGCAAGGAAGAGCTTCAGTTTAATTTACCTTAATTTTTAACCCACCAACTTTATCTCAGCTATTCTTTAAAACTGAATATACTGCTGGTTCCCCAAGAAATGCTAATACAGTCTTGATAGGTATTTAAAAAAAAAAGACTGAAATAATCTATTACCACCTCAATAGTTTTCACCCCGCTAATGCAAGAATCACATCAGCGGATCAAGCTTCAAATCAACACCAGCTATTCGAGGCAATATTCTAAATGCAATAATAGTTTTGTCCAAAGTAAGAACAATAAAACAAGTGTGGTTGAACTATTTTCCCCTCCACAACCATAATTCAAAGTTGGTGGTGACAGAATTTCAATCAGCCTAGCCAGAACTAGATACCCATGACAGTTGACCCTCCAGATTGGCTTGGGCTAGGGACCAGGATTCCCACAGAAGTAGAAAAACCATAGATATCAAAATGTCTGTGTTATGTGTGTCTGAGGCCTGGTAGGGACAGCAGGCACCCAGAGTCCAAACCAGGTCAGGGAAAAGAGAGGGGAAAAGGGTGGGTCAGCGTGGTGGCCCTAGACTTCCCCTCTTGTCCATCTCCTTCCATGACTATGCAGGGGGGTTGAAGATGGTTTGTGGGGCTGAGAAACTGGGCTGCAAGCCAACTTCAGCTGGTCAGGCAGCAACTGATGAAGAGGATCAGAACTGGATTTTTAAAGGGTTCCACGGCCTGATCAGAGTTACTGAGAGGGAACGTTCCCTCAGAAAAGAAGCACTTGAGGAGGGGGGCAGGGGTTGGAGAAATGCACAAATAATCAAATTGGTGAAAGTGAAACCCACAAACATGGAGGACTGACTGTATTGTGTTTCTCTCATAGAAGAGATAATTATTTAATTTTTCAATTTTGAGAATGAATCAGCTTCGAGAATGCACACTCAAATGCAGATTAATCGCACTGCTTATTTCAAAGTAATTCTTAAAGTATACTTTATCAATGACTAATTGAAGAGTACCTGAAACTGCATGGTTAATACCCAGAAGGTTAATTCAAGCTCCTGTTTTCCTACTCCCCGTTATTCTTATTATCCTAAGAGTCATGACAGCAGTACCTCAGAAAGCTTCTCCAATTTTTTCATCCTTTTTAAACCTCATGAAACACAGAAGCACTGCCTTGACCAATGGTAGCTAGCAGATTCCATATTAATGGGGCAGTGAATCTGCTCTCTCTTTTTTAAAAACTTTTTAGGCATTCAATCAAGGTACAGAATCTGTTTTGAGAATAAGTTTCAGTACATTGGATATTACCCTGAAAGTTTGGAGTGAAACCTGAACTGGAATCTTCACAGCACTGCTGCTAGAGAACCCTCTTCTGATTACAAGCCCTTTTGAACAAAAGTTATTTCCTAAGGAGATATGGCAGGACCCCTTTTTTTACTTCTAGGAAGCTCTCATTAGGAATTATCACTTGAAAATAGTGACTGAAATTTGGATAACAATAAAAACCACTCTCATTTTTGAGACAATTTAGCTGATGAGTTATGACAGACCCTCCTTTTTTTGCCATTTTTTTTTTTTTTTTGCCCTTTCTAGGAAGCTCCCTATTCATAATTTCAACTTTTTAACATGAAACTGGGAAAAATTGCAAATTGGCTGACAACCAAAAAGACCATCAGATTTTAAAGCATCTGCCATAGTTTCCTGATGGCTTCTGGCTGCCCCTCCTTTTTTGTTTTAATCTATCTCCCTGCCCCCAGTTTGGAATTTCAACTTGAAGCTCAGTATTGCAACAGGGACAGCAACCAAAAATGCTCTTTCAAATTCCAACATGTTTAACACAAAGTCTGAATCAATTATTATAGTGATGAAGTATTATAGGCTAGCTGACCTGTACCTGGTTCTGCCTGAATCAATAGCTAATACCCTAAAAGTGGTCCATTTTTCTTTACTTCAAGAAATGTTACCAGAAATATTTTAATGAGTACTCTTCCATTTTCCCACTTTTGTAACCCCTTACTCCATTTGGAATTTTGGCTTGAACCTCATCACTGCAATTTGGACAGCAACCAAAAAGATTCTCTCAACTTTTGAAGTGCCCAGTTTAAGGTGCAAATAAGTTACAAATGCTACAGGCAGACACACAGATATTCTCTTTTATTGTTACAGATAACGAGAATAATGTCGTGTTACAGGCCATAAATATCAGTAAAGAACCAACCTGTCACAAAACTGATCAGAAGCCCTGCCAAAATGCACCCAAGGCACCCGACAGCACTGTAGTAAAGATATGACAACGAATACCAGGTATCTGCCAGATGAGGCCTAGGGTGATAAAAATCAAGCATAATCAACAATTACTGATTTTATAATACGTGTGTGTGTGTGTGCATATGTGTCCTTGAATTTATGCTTGTGATTTTATGAAGCCTAATACTCAAGTAGACATACTTTGCTATTGTATGGCACATCCAATGGCACATCAGCTTATCACAGGCCATAGGGTTAGTAGTAGCAGCTGTTGTCAAGTCAGTTTTAACTTATGGCAACCCTAGTGTTAGGAGGCTTGGCTTCTGTCACATTAACAGAACATGTTTAGCTTAGGCGGTAGATGAAAAGGATTAAAGATTGCTAGTGTTACTATGTATCCACTGCTAATTATTGTTGGCAACAAGGTACCAAATAGCAGTTGCTGTTTGCAAGCTTTTATCCAGGTATGGGTTCAAGGGCCTCAAGGCACCTATGGAGGTGATCTGACAACAGTCAATGTCTAGGACCATCCAGCATGAAGAGAGAGGATCAGAGAGGTGGTGTATGAAACCAACAGGAAGGTGTTGTGAGAACATCCAGGACAGACAAGACATGGAAGATCAGACCTGACTGAGTTCCCAAGATGAAAGTATGCAAACATCGGGTATGGCTGGGAAACTTAGGGTTCTAGTGGAGTGATGTGACATTTACAATCATTGCCATTCACACTTGAACTTGTATGTCAATGTATAAAACCTGTTACCATCCAATATATACCAGCTTAGCAACTTTTGAAAGTTGCTGTGTTGCTTGCCAATTCCAAAATAAATGCTGCTTCTAAAAGTCTAAGTGTTACTTGGGAAAGCAAGGTAGCCTGCACATGACACCTATGAATGGGAGACCTCCAGGTCAACCTGTTATCAGTATTTAGGTATAAATATAATAGAAATCAACTGTGTTGCAATGCCTTACAAAAGAAAGATTAAACAGAAGGGAATGGTACCTGACAGGAGGTAAGGTAGGCATCACAGTAGCAACAGTGTCTGTATCATTGGCAATACACCCAGCTGTTGAGACGTGCAATGGCAGGGACTTTGAAGAGGGGGCAGGGTACACAAAAGCTCCAATGCCAACCCAAAATGCCAAGATGATTCCAGTAATAAGACCTCCAAGGGCACCCTTAAGAATAAATGAAATAAAAACAATGTTGTAGCTGATCACATGGTAAGCACTGCAAACATCAGAAACTAGGGAAAGGGTTGCTGACTTCAAGAAAGCATTTTCAGTCCATCTCCAAAATACCTATTGCAAGCTCCTAAATTTTCACCATACAGTACTGGACCATGAGACTGGGCAGTTTTAGTTCAATAGCGTACTCACCTATATAAAGACCTATATCCTTTCATTAGTCCTAAAACAGACCCACTGAACCAACTGGATTTACCAAATGTTGACTCATCAGTTAACAATTAATTCAATAGGACCACTCAAGTTAGAACTAATGAAAAGGATTCAGGCCACTGTATTCACAAAAGACAGACTATTGCAAGATTATAATATACTACCAAACAAGATAAGTAAATGGAGAATTTCTTAGTTTTAATATTAACACTGAAAACTTTATCAATAACAAATAACAGACATGGATAGAGCTGTTTTGAAGACAAGATTCTTTTTACTTACTTTCCAGGTGGTACAAGGAAAAACAATCCCAAGCGTGAATAATCCTAGCATAGGTCCTCCACACATTCCATGAATACTAAGTGAAGCCTATTAAAAGAAAGCAGAGGAAATCTGAAAGCTTGTGGCCATCGTTTAATGTCTCCATATCCTCTTTCTATACTATAATGGCTTTTTCAATGTCTTATCTCAGAGACCACACTGTTCTCATTTTTCCTTTTTCTGCCATTTCTTAAAAGATTAAAGAGATAATCTGTTTTCAAGGTACCATTTTTAATGAAGATGTAGTTGCTCTCTTTTGTCCATGAATATTAACATAATGGGAAGGATACTGCCCTATAGACACAGCACTTAATAATTCTAACACACATTACAGTGGCAAAATCTCCATTAAAAAAAATACCCCTGTGAAAAAGAGAAAAAAGAGCCAAGGAGAGAAAAGCAAGAAATAGAAAGCATCATTGCAGAAGAGATATTTCCCTTTCTGTTTCCAAGTGGTGGGAATTCCTTTTTTAAAATGGCTCCAACTTTGAACCATATTGAGCGATTATTGCAATCTTATCAGTGGTTTTACACTGACAAGTATTATATAAATACTATAAATAGTCAATAAAATTATAACAAAAAAAGCATGTTTTCTCCAAAATTAAAATTCTGTTCTTAGCCCTTTGTAAGAATATCTAAATGGATTTTGCAGCAAATCCTGCCTGTGTTTTCACTCAATGCTGAAATGACTACATTAAGATTTCTTTTCTTTAATAAGAAAACAAGGCTTGATGGAAAGGACAGTTTAAGGCATTAAGAAAAGAGAAAAATGATAGGTATTCTCAACAAAGTAAGTTATGGCCTTGAGTTTGTAAGACCTGAGGATGTCCATAGACAGTAAGATCTTTTGGAAATCATTGATTTATAAAGTCACCAAAAGTTGAAATTGACTTCATGGCACAACACAAACAATGACTACATTAATTAATTGAAAGTCATGGTTAAAAAGCTATTTTTTAAAAAAAAAAAAAGGATAGCAGTCCAAATACCCCATTCACAAAGACAAATAGAAAGAGATACGTGACAGCCTGAAAGAACAATTCTGTCTGGTTTTCCCCATGCAGTAAGAAGGCCTCCAAGTTTTTGAATGTGTAAGAAATCTAGGGATCATACAATGGGGATTCTGCCAATAATAATGATGATTTTGGCCCCTCTCACTCTGCATATTGAATTCCTAGAGTTAAAAATGTATTAAATATCATAAGTCATTCAAGATAATGGCTGTGTATTGAGACTGAGCCAGTGTGGTACAATGGTTTGAGTGCGAAACTAGAAGTCTGAGAGAATAGAGTTCAATCCCCACTTGGAAATGGACCTTGGGCAAGGCACACTCTCTCAGACTCAGAAGAAAGTAATGGCGCACCTCTTCTGAACAAATCTTGCCAAGAAAACCCTGTGAGAGGTTTACCTTAGGGTCACCATAACTTAGAAATGACTAAAAGAGAGACAGAGAAATGTTAAAAGTACAGGTAGAAATCCTATCAGCTAGAGGAAAAACAAGTGAGAGGTAAAAAAGAAGATTTGGTATAGCCTGAAAACAAAAGCCATTATTAGATTCTCAAATTTAGGACTTTTTAATGCAATAGCTACTATATAAGGAAATTCTAGGCAGGAAACCAAATCAGACAAAGTGTGCCTCTAAAAGAGTTTTAAAATGACACCCATTAAACTCACTAGACAAGAAAAGGAAAACAACCTGTGTACAATTTCAGTAAAAGCAAAAAAAAAAAGGCACCAGGGAGGGGACAGTCTGCGTGTTGTGACAGAGCCAGAAGGCACAAATGCTGTGTGACTGATTGCAACCCACAAACTAGTGAGATCACTTTATTTAGCATGCTCAGGTTATTCCCTGAACCCTATATTTTTGTTGTGTGCTTCAAGTCATTTCCATCTTATGGCAACCCTAAGGCAAATCTATCATAGGGCTTTCTGGAATTGAGTATGTTATGAGTCCAAGGTCACCTACTGGATTTCCATGGCTGAGTGGGACATTGAACTCAGGTTTCCAGGGGTGTAGTCAAATGGTCAAATCACTAGACCACCTTGGTTCTCAAACAATGTATAGCTATGCTGAATTAATGCAGGAGTAGCTCAAGTGGCTCAAGTGTTGTACTACAACCCTAGAGACCAATCCCAGAAATAACTTGAAGGCACAAAACAACAACAACAACAACAACAAGTGGATATATTACAATTGTGAACTTTGAAAACTATCTGAATTGTATTTTATAAAGTTAGATGACCTGTATGTAATCAATGTATTAGAAATCCTGAAATGCTGCCACGTGTTGGAATGTCTTTGTGAGATATGCCAAAACCTTCAACAAATGAAATAATAATTATAATGTTTCAATATGATGAAAGTGAAATATCTTACCACTACATTGTACTACAAGTTCCACATTCTGTGCCCTACCAGTACCATATTCCCTATAATTTATCATTTATGGGTATGTACCTTACAATAATAAGATAATGCACCTAGGATTGTGTAATGTCTGAGAAAGTCATATGGCTACAGTATGTACTTCACATTCTAGCCACATTCTCTGTGAAAGAGAATGTGCCTAGACTGAGATGTCTATGTGATGTATGATCCCCAGGAGTGCAGGACTGTGACCTGCATAAGCTAATTGCTTTACTTAATTCACAGGCTCCAGGTCATACACAGAGGCTCCAAGTCACACTAAATATCTTAAAATGCATAGCCATGTGATCGACTTCTGGTTTGGGCGATGGCAGAGTGAGGAGTTCTCTCTTGGCAGCGCTACTGAGAGAGAACTCACACCCAGCGGCAAGGCAGTTAAAGCTGCAGAGACCTACCAAATATGCTCCCCTTGGTATTGGGGAGTCTTCAGGGGCTCCAGAGGTCTGTTACCTTTTTTGAGCTTTGGGAAGCTGTTATTTGGAACAGTGTTAGAAGTGGGAGAAAAATAGGAGACCAGAGCAGCCGTTACCGCGAGGATGTTTCCCAGAGTTTCTGGGCTAAGCTCTGCTGCCAAACTGTTTTAAATTTAACATCTCACATAAAGAGAATTGTCAGAAAATGGATCCTACGGCGAGACATAAGGCTTATCGATTTCTGTGCAGGATATACTACATGGTAAGACTAGTTATTTCGATTTAAAATTTACTATTCAAACTGTCTTGATCAATCTGTAATTAAAACCCTAGTGGAGTAAAACTAACAGCAAAAGGCTAACAGCCTTGTGGCGAAACAGAGTGAATGAGGGAGTGAGACGCCAGGATGCTGGGACACTGAGAATTCAAGAACTCAAGCTATAAATTAAATCTATCTCATGACATAAAGTAACTAGAGAAAGTGAATTGTAAGAAGACTGAAGTTTGAATGAGTGACTGAGAGATAGGACTCGAAACAAGTAAAATTATATTGATTTCTTGAAATATTTCCATTAAAAAACACATTCAAAAACATTGAATCCCCTGCTCAAGGTTGGAGAAAGCAATCACGGTGTGGAAGGACTAAGCTGAATAGATAAAACAAAAGAGAGCCTCAATTATATGATTGGCAGACAACAACTCCTTAATAGAGGACAAAAATAAGGACAAAGTAGATTTTGGAAGTTGCAGTGGAAAAGAGAAGGAGAAGAAGGTGAAGAAAGAGAGAGGAGGCCAATTCTTGAAGACACCAAAATAAAACAGAGTTATACGGAGACAATGAGACTACTGGAAAGAGAAAAGATGACAGCTTTAAACAAGGCTACAAGTCAGCAGGCTGGCTGACATTTTGATTTGATTTGATATTAAGGAAGACATAATTAATTAACTTGGCATCTGATTAGAATTACCTGGAATGATTTGGTAGACCAAAGAATGCTAGATACATGCTAGATAAAGATCCTATTATGAATATAAAGAGTATATTAATGGATTAGTTACCATTTGAGAATTGATACCATCTGCTAGATTGATGGACATTACAGATACTATAATAAAATTGGACAATTAACACTGTTGTGACAATTGATACTACTTTGATAACTGATTTTATTTTGATGAACTGATAAAGTAACTTAATACAATTATCTGAATCTATTATGATAAATACTGATTTTGATTCACTTTGATTAATGGGAGAACATAAATTCTCTAAAAATATTGTAGATGTAAAACTAACTTAGTTATCTTAAATATTATATATTCTAAATTGGAATTTTGAATTTTGAAGAGTTATCTTCTGAAATAGGTAGTTCCATTGTTGATCTACTTTTGAATTCTATTTCTCTATATACTTTTTTTCTTTTCTTCTCTCTCTCTCTTTCCTTTTCTCTATCTCCTCTCTTTCCTCATACAAAAAATGAAATAATCGTAACTATCAGATATTAGCTGGAAAACTGCGTAATAAATTCTTGGATTGTTTAATTATTACTCAGTAAAGGGAGAAAGTACGGAAACCTTTTTATTTCTCTTCTAAATTTCCTTGGAAAAAACAAGAGAAAAGGAGAATAAATAAAGAAGAACAAAGAAGAATAAAGAAAGAAGAGAATGAAGAAAAGGAAGAGAAAAACAAAACAACAACAAAAAGAAAAGAAAAAAACAGTTGATATGAAATTGCTGGATAGAACATAGATCTTTAAATTATCTTAGTTTATTAGCTTTATTAGAAAATGGATACAAGGGAAGGAATTAGTAAAAAAAAACTAGCAGATAAGACTCTCTAAAAAGAAATAAAAGCTCTGCAAGCTCAACTAGATATGGATTTAACAACAGAAATTAGTAAAAAAATGTTGTATCTGAAATAAAACCAGTTTGAATGGGCAAATAAACCTGGAAAATGGTTAGCAACAAAATTGATGGAAAAAAGGATAGAGCATTAATTACCAAAAGAAAACTGGAGAAGGGATTACAACAGATATTGGAAAAATCAAGAAAGTCTTCTATCATTACTATTTAGATTTGTATAAAGCAAAAGGGACTAATATTGAAAATATACAAAAATACCTAAAGGACTTGAAAATAAAGGAGATAAATGAAGAACAAAGATCAAAAACCATCATGGAAATAACAGAAGAAATTCATAAAAGTAAAAAGGGTAAATCACCAGGCCCAGATGGTTTCCCCAATCTATACTATAAAATATTCCAAGATGAATTAATTTTACCACTTCAAACCACTATGAATGCAACTTTGGAAGGGAAAATTCCCGGAACATGGAGAGAAACCAATATTTCATTAATCCATAAGGAGGACTGAGATCCTTTGACACCCAAAAATTATAGACCAATATCTCTATTGAATGCCAATTATAAAATTTACACTTTGATCCTTGCTACTCAATTAAAAAAAAAATCTCAAAAGACTTAATTAAAGAGGAACAGGCAGGTTTCCTACCAAACAGATGTTTGAAAGATAATTTGAGGATAATCATAAATACTTTAGAATATTTTGAAAGACAATCTACAAGAAAAATGGATCTAATCTTCCTTGATATAGAAAAAGCTTTTGACATCATAAGTTGGAATTTCATGTTCGAGACATTAAAACTAATGAAAATTGGAGAAAAATTTTGAGAGGAATAAAAACTATTTATGATAATCAAACAGCGCAAATTATAATAAATGGAGAAAAAATGAAAACGATCGATATCCAACGAGGAACAAGACAAGGATGTCCCCTGTCCCCGCTACTATTTCTATTGGCTATAGAAGTGTTGATAACAAATATAATATAAATATATATTATATATATAAAAACTAATAAGAAAATTCAAGGTGTGAAAATACAAACTAAAGAATTAAAAGTTAGAGCATTTGTCGACGACATAGTAGTGTTACTAGAAGATCCAAATGAATCAATTGAAGAATTGAAATACCAACTAAAAGAATTCGAAAGGGTTACTGGCCTCAAAATTAATGAAGAAAAAACGAATACTATAACTAAAAATATGAATGAAGATGAAGAGAAGCAGTCGAATATGATTTCAGGTTATAATGTCACCAATAAGGTAAAATATCTAGATATCCAACTGACTAAAAGGAATTCAGACTTGTTCAAAAACAACTATGATAAAGTATGGAAGGAAATTAGGACAGACTTGAGAAACTGGAGCAACATGAAGTTATCTTTTCTAGGTAGGATTGCATCCATCAAGATGAATATTTTACCAAAGCTTCTTTTCCTCTTTCAAACAATCCCAATTATTACCAGTGAATCAATATTCAAATCCTGGCAACAAGAAATTTCTCCTTTTATATGGGAAGGCAAGAAACCAAGAATAAAATTAAAAATTTTATGATACTAAAGAAAGAGGAGGTTTTGGACTTCCCAATTTGAAAATATACTATTATGCTTCATGCCTCGATTGGATTAAAGAATGGGAGCAACTTTCAAATGATAACCTTCTAACAATAGAAGGAGAAGATCTACCATTAGGATGGCACGCTTATCTTTGGTTTAATATGGACAAAGCCAACAAACATTTTCACAACCACTATATATGAAATCCTTTGTTAAAGATCTGGAAAAAATTAAAACCTAGAATTTTTCCACATACACCATTATGGCTTTCTCCGCATGAGGCATACTATAAAAAAGAAAACATATTGCATGGTAAGTGGTTTCTTTCAAAATTTATCCAAAATCCAAAAGGACAACATAATTATAAAAACACAAGAAGAACTATAAGAAGACAGTATAACTTGTCATTGGTTGTTATACAGGCAATTGCAGGAGAAATGGAAAGCAGAACAAAAAATAAATGGATTTCAAAAAAGACAAATCAGAATTAAGTCTAATATTAACAAAGAACCGACCAAAGACAATAGCGAAAATATATAAGATTCTTTTGAAATGGGAGGCAGAAAAAGAGACTGTTAAAAATTCTATGATAAAATGGGCCCAAAATATAGGCCATGTAATAGATTTAGAAGAATGGGAAACAACATGGAATAAGAGAGTGAAATATACAGCCAACCAAAATATAAGAGGAAAATATATACAAAATGCATCACAGATGGCATATCACCCCACTAAAGCTTTCTAAGATGTTTAACATTTATGATCCGAAGTGTTGGAAATGTAGTAAAGATACAGGTACTTTTTATCATATGTGGTGGACATGCCACGCAACAAAAAAATATTGGAAAAAAATCCACCAAAATACTGAAAAAATACTAGACAAACAATTTAAAATGACACCTGAAACATACTTACTGGGAATGAAAGAAGAGAAAATTGAAAAGAAACACAGGACACTTATCTTTTATATGACTGCAGTTGCACGACTTATATTTGCCAAATATTAGAAAACAATTAAATTACCAAACATTGAAGAATGGACATTTAATTTGATAGAAATGGCAACTATGGGCAAACTCACAAATATATTAAGACAAAAACCAGTGAAATCATATGTTAAGGACTGGTGACCCGTTATTAATCATTTAAAAAATAACTGGGGCCAATTAGCAATAGCCAGCTTTTAAGACTGAAAAGAGAAAAATGTAGTTAGATAAAATGTAAGAAAAGTGCAAGAACTCGACAGAAAACTTTTTCAACCAAGAATAGTTAGAATCCAACAAATATATTGAAATAAACAGATCCTACAAGAAAACACTGCAATTAACAATTATGATGTGTCAATGTAATCTCCTATCCCCCACTCCCCACCCTCTCCTTTCCCCTCCCCCCTCCCCATTTCTTTTTCTTTTTTCCCTTCACTTTCCGTGTTGTATTTTTTTCTTCTTCTTTTTTTCTTTTTTGGATGCTTTTTGAAAATAAGAAAGGGGGAAAAAGTAAATCAATAATAATTAGATCCTTTAGATCAGTGGTTCTCAACCTGTGGGTCCCCATATGTTCGTGGACTTCAGCTCCCAGAAGCCCTGAGCATTGACCATAGTGGCTGGGGCTTCTGGGAGCTGAAGTCCACGAACATCTGGGGACCCACAGGTTGAGAACCACTGCTTTAGATTAACATACCAATTATTAGCATCAGGTAACATTTCAAGATATATGGATTATTCTTTTTGTAATTTTATATTTCTTTTTCTGTATTGGAATGTTTCTCTGATCTTACTAGAATAACAATTTGCGGAAACAAAATGCATAGTCACCTGTACAACAGCACCCATGAGTGATGCTGCTACAGCCATTGCTGTACAAATCACTCCAAATATTATACCTGGACAGAGGAAAAAGAAAGATACGCTGTACTAAATTATCAAAAACTTTGATTAAAACATTCAGATGAATTCTCATATGGTTTTGGTAAGTAAAAGTTGATAGTAGTTTGGTTTCAGAATTTACTACTCTCAGCAAGAGCAGTCCCCAAATAAAATCCAGTATAGGTACTTCTGCCTTTGCAACTGAAGCCCTTTTCATAGCTTGCCTGTTTGTGGCAGTGCCCAGAGGTGATCCCGGTAGAGGCTCTGCTGGGAAGGGATCATGACAGCAGCGCTCCTATCCACACAGGACTGACTCCCTGTGGAAGGGAGCGCAATAGATATGCCACTTCATTCTGCAGTGCAGCCAGGTACTTTCCAAGCCTGCACTGGGGCAGGAAGCACCACCATTGAGCTTCCTGCCCTTCCGCAGGACATGTAAGTGCTGGATGGTGGCATGATTGTCAGTCATTGACCTGTCAATGATTTAATCTGCGATTGTGCTGCCTGAGAATGGGGGAGGAGCAGGACCGCAATGACCTCATACAGAAGCGTCATTGCCATTCTGTCCTTCTCCTGTCCCTATGGCAAGATAGGAGGGTGCTGTGGAAAGGGCTTGAGAGAAATGATCACATTTTCCCCTGGATATCTTCAGAGGGATATCCTTCAGACAATTCTGAGCCCTGTTGGGAAGCATTCCATTTCTGGACTACAACTTCAAAATCCTCCAGCCAGCACAACCAGTGGCCTGCTGACTCTAGGTGCTTCCAACTCTTCCTTTAAGATCTGTGAAAAAGCAAAGAAGGAAAATGTCCTATTGTGTGAACAAATGTACAACCCACAGAATTCCCCCCTGATTAGGGAAAAGGGGTCAAGCAACTTCCATGAATTCTTTTCTCCTCTGATAGCCCCACTTGTCATGATATTCTAGATCATTCCCCAACCCTTTAGGACAGATTTTCAGAGGACATGTAGGATGAATACAGAGACAGTATCAGACTCTGTATAATGAGGTAGTGTTAAATATGAACAAGACTAATAGCATATGAAAGAAGCAAGTGATATTTATTTACATTATTTCTTCATCACCTCTTAGCCCATGAGGCCTTCCGAGGTGATGAATAAATAAAAAACAATTAAAACAGTACAAAGATAAAACATTTTTAGACACATTACTGTAAAATAGTCTTTTAAGAATTCCTAAAAGCAGTCTAAAAACAGTGCTAGAATGCAGCTTTAAAACAGTTACGACAACAGTTTCAAGTACTGAATGCCCACCTAACCCCCAGAATAGTTTGATATCAGTATGACCACATCTGCAAAGTATGCATTCTAGTTCAACACAACATTCAAGCTGTGCAAAACACCCCAATAGAGGAAGGTGGTTCTGGGAGCTGTCAAACATATGCAATTAGTTCATTCTTAAATCATATTTTGAGCTGATGTGTGTCCCAGTTCTGGGGAGAAGAGATGGGGATATGAGTTAAATAAATAAATAAATATGAATCAAACTACAACCAGCAGCAATTTTCCACATGTGCCAGAGGGAGTTCTTCCCAAGACTGCTGTCTGAGATGGTAAAGATCAAAAATTAGATGGTGTTTAAGCAAAACTTATGTTGTATCAAAAGGCTACAGAACTTCTCATGAGCTTACTTGCAGAAATTACATGTGTACAATAAAAAAAAGGGTACATAACCAAATATAAGGGGGGAAGTTCAGCCATCTCATTAGCCTGCTCTTATATAACACCAGCATGTTTATCTTCTAGCTGTTGGATTTGCTTCTTTGCTGGTTTGAATTGTCTCAAGACTGGTCAACAGGGATTTAATTTGCAATTATTATAATTCACATTATCTTATTTTAAAGGACCATACCTACCATGAAACATAGGCCCTTTCCACGTGATGACAGCATCCCAGTATAGGGACGCAAGAGGAGCAAGACCACAATGACGACGTCACAGTCTCGCCCTTCTCGCGTCACCAGCTGGCATGCTCACAGCGTATATCATTGACAGAGTTTCTCCCTCAATGACCCCCAATTGTGCAATGCTCGCATCCTTCCTGGCCATGTGGAATGGCAGGAAGCACAATGGAGGTGCTTCCTTCCCCAGCACAGCATGGGAAAGAGCCCAACTGAGCTGCGGAAGGCAGGCACATGTTGCTTACACTCCCTTCTGCAAGGAGCCAGTCCGGCGCAGAGGGGAGTGTTCCACTGTGTTCCCTTCCTGGGAAAGATGCTGCTGGGATTGTGACTAGAGAACAACGAGATCAGGTAACGCGTGGAAATGGCCACACAGACAGCCATCTGAAATAATCTAGAGACATAAGGGGTGGGCTGTTGTCTGGTGGGTAAAACTGGATTATTTGTCATCATCTTGTACACCATTCCCTCAGGACATCCTGCTCCAAAATGGTGGCCAGTTAAATCAAACCAAAGCAAACTGATCAAATTGCTGTCCAGCATTTTTTTTAAAGTAGTGTGAAAATAAGCTCCGGTCTACTTCTTCTTACTTCTGAGTAGACACAGCTAGGATTGGACTATCAGTATTTCATATAAGGTAGGAGTGGATAACTGGGGGACACTAGGGGACTGCTTTGGGAGCAAATAATGATCCCTCAGAAGTCTTGGGGGGCACAAAAATTGCCTGGTAGGATGCATTGAGCAAGTGGACCACACTTTGCCAAACCCTAATGTAAGAGAGTGCAAAGACATAAGTTTATGGTCAGCTTACATAAAGCTTAGTAGTAATATTACAGCTCCAAGTGAGGCCAGGTTTGCAATCTCTTGAAATCTGAAAAATGACAAATTTACTTTAATGGAAGTAGCACCAGTTTCACAAACAGGTTTAGGTACAACGCACGGCCTTCAATTTAAGAGGAATCAAATCTCTTCACTATACCTACATAAGCCTTTGCTGATCCAAGTGAAAACACGTTCAGAGAGATGGGGGAAGCAATTCTTGACAAAATCTTCAGATGTGACCGTTGCCAGAGCATTAATACTTGCAGCCACAGTACTGTAAATGCAAACACACACAACGTAAGAACTTTCTCTCCATACCAACAAAGGCTGTACTGTGGCAGCAGCTCAGTCTACTCCTCCTGTCACAATGAATCCACACTTGATTTTCCTGCTGCTCTTCTCACAGCTGCTCCAAGTTGTAAGGGAGCTCTGCCAGAGCCAAACCCCTAAAGCAGGGTTTCTCACTAGGGTTGCCAGATCTCAGGACCTAACCCTGAGTCTTTATATCCATGGGTCATCTTCAGGCAGCAGACAAGGATGCACATTCTCCAGTTTTAGAGGTGTGGGGGCTCAGCTCTGAGCAAGAAGAAAGAGCTGGATGCAACCCTCCAGCTCATTAAAGCAGCAGTTTGCTACAATTTGCAAGGTTGCATGATTTATTGCAGCAAGTTGCAAAGACTCTTTGGGGAGGGGTGGGGTTGATGCATTTACATAGTTATCTTCCTTCTTTCCTCCCAGTCATTATGGTGCTGGGCTCACCCTCAACTCTGCTCTGTATCCACCTTCTGCCAAGAAACAAAGTAGGCTAGATTTATGTTTCTTGGTCCTATGTAGGCGAGAAAGAACAATCTCCTTCATTTCACCTTGATCTGGGAACAGCACCTATAGTTAAGGCTTTCCAAACAGAAAAATATCCCACAACCCCATTTGAATGGCATGCTATGAGCAACTGTGGTTGCTCCTTGATGCATAACACTTAGATATTACCAGAGGTAATAGGTATAGGTAATAGGTTCTAGGTATTAGGCTTTGATTTAGAAACCTCAGGACAATCCTGAACTGGTTGTCCTATTTCTCACCCAGTGTTCCCTGGAACCCTAGGGTTCTAAAAGAAGTTACTAGGGTTTACATGAGAGATTGTGATTTTTTTAAAAAAACAACCTTTTTTGTTAGCTGCAGACATAATAATTTTTCTTCAGTGTTCCATGAGACCTAAAAATTATTTCAAAGGTTCCTTAATGGTAAATATGCTGCTCTAAAGTCCAACACTAAGAAAGTTCCTGTGCAACTCAGAACAGTTATGGAATGGACACAGATAAAATCAAGAGTGGGTTTGCAAGCCCATGGTATAACTGTACTGCTACAAAGAAAGTTAGTTAGTTAGTAAAAATCTGAGCAGTGATTTGTACAGAACCAAAAGCTGGCTAGATTTGGGTTAGTGCTGACACTGAGACCTGTAAGCCAACTCTCATACACGCCCATACCCACACAGAATTAGAACATGCAGACTGCCATTTCAGGTTACTTCTACTTCTTGAATCTTGAATAACTTTGTTAAAATACCAGCCTGCACTCAAAAGAATGAAGATGCAGTCACAGCATCTCTCTACTGAGTCATTCTATTCAACCTGTATGGACACAGAGCTTACAATTGTTCCTTTTTGGACTACAACTCCCAAAATCACTCAGCTAGCATTGCTGCATTCCAAAGAGCTGTTTCTTCCTGCAAGCTCTGTATTCACAATCCCTTCTTCCCATTTACTTTTAGATTTAATTCACTGAACAGTTTTAGAAAAGAAACCTTGTTTAACTGCAAGTATTTAGAGTTAATTGGCCATTTGATGATAAAATTTACTCTTTTATGAAATGGCATTTCAGAAGAAAGAAGAAGCCAGCCAATACGGTGAATGCCAGGTTTAAAAAGGCCCTGAACAAGCAAGCAAGGAAGCTGCCTCTTCTGAGGCGATTTCCACACTGGACTGTTATAGCTCTGTGATTCCACTTTCAACATCCTATGGAATCCTGGGGTTTGCAGTTTCAGGACGGGCCAGCCGGCCCCTCCCAAAACTGCAAACTCCAGGATTCCATAGGATGTTGAAAGTGGAATCACAGCACTATAACAGCCTAGTGTGAAAATGGCTGACGACAGGAAAAAAGGATATTGGTTGTGGCTTCAGCTACATGGCTTGATGTTTCTCTGCTGGTTGCTGATTGCTGGTTACCATCACCTCCCCACACACAAAATCCACCCACTTATAAGTTAGCCATGATAGCTCACAGCAGGTAGTAGTGGGGAGGAATGAAAGCAGGAATACAATTCATGGTTTATTCCATTCTCACATGCAAGAACAAAGGGTTCCAAAAGTTTTCATATTGTTGGGTGAGGTTTGTGAGAGTTTTTAATTCATTTTTGAGATGGTTTTTCATGTTTTTCTTTTCCTTCCTTCCTTCCTTCTTTCTTTTTTGGGGAGTGGGGGGGCAATAAAAAAATTTCCAAAAAAAGTTATGTTCTATCTCAATATGTTTTGCACAAAAAGTAATGTTTTTTCAACAGAAAATAACATTCAAAAACTATTTATATATATATATATAAAACCTTTTTAGAGAAGGCAAAACCCCCCGAAAAACCTGCACCCATTTCCATTATTTAGAGCCCAGAGGCATTCTAGTGTTACAAAATTGGTGACAGCTGTAGCTGTCCTGCTTCCTGCTTTTTGTTGAAGGAGTGCATAGGAAATATTTCTATATGTGTATGTATATGTATCTTTATGTATATTGTGTGTATGTGCGCATGCACACCTCTGCAATGACAAACAGTGGTTATCTATGGTGGTGAACATATATTAGTACACCTTTGATAGCTCCATTAAAGTTCAGACTAAAACTTGGAGTAAACTATCCAACCAACATGGAAGTCACCAGTCACCACTGTAAGAGACTGCGGGGAGGGTGTTTATCAGAGATAAAGCTAGCACCCTGGATGGGCACTGGTATTCAGCTCACTATGAATGGGTGCAGATGCTGTGCCTATCTGAGAATCTCAGATATGAGCCAGTCTGCACTTTGAATGCTGAACTGCATATATTGTTAAGGACTGGCAGGCAAAGAAGCCCCTTTACGCTAAAGGAGTAAAAAGGATATGACCAAGGACTGGATTATCTCACTAGTCTTTGTGGTGAAACAATAACTATTATTTATATACTTAGACATTTCTTCACTGATTGTCATCTCAAAAATCCCAGAGCAGTTTACAATATTGCAATATTAAAATGAATATTGCAATATGAAAAAGAATCAAAACCAAAATATAAGGAAACAAGGAAAGATTAATAAACCAGCTAAACAGTAATCCTGTTGGTGGGCTTTTTGTTTGCATTGCAATTGCTGAAGGACCATTTCTCATCCTGATATCTGGAAGTTCCTTGTGAAATTTTCGAGACAAACCAGCTATGCTTTTACACTTTTGCATTTCATTCCAGTAACCAAGTATGTACACATTCTTCCAAGGAGAACTTCAGCAATCTTCCGTTCTTCCCATTTCAGACTATTAATATCTACTAAGTAGCCACTGCCATGATTTTCTTAAAAGAACATGCTGAACCTCTCATTCGACAAATAATAAATTCAAACTCACTATGTCCTCATCAACTGCATGTCACCAGCATTCAACAGATTTTTTTTTAATCTCCTTCTATCCTGCAGAGTTAGTAGTCATCACAGGATGGAAATGTAAATTATTTAATGCATAGTGCAAACAAGGAAAAGTGCATTTGAGTTTTTCATTTTCTTCAAAGGCATTTAATTCACATGGAGGGTGATCACTGGTAGCTTCTGTGCCAGTGAAGTGCTGAACCCCTAACACAGGTTTGGAACCTTGGAAAGTTTGCATCTTCAACCACTATTCAAGCTGTAGCTCAGAGCACATTCACTGCCCCACCGACCAGCTGCCACTGGACACAAACAATATCATTTGATTACAGAAGGACTCACATACTTACCATTGCAAATCACATGGTCTGCTATGCTACAGCATTTTTCTGAACTACATTTTTCAGTCAATTTTGATTACCACTATCCCCAATACTGAAATTACTACTACTACTTCTCCCATGGGTCAAATCATCCTAAATTTTTCCATAGTTCCACTTTACTTCACTCTATGCAAGACTGGTGTTCATGAATTCTTTAGAATGAATTGTGCACAAGCTTTTCATTGTTGCAGCTGGTCCTCTGCTTGAACCCCAGCTAATTCTATTATTTGAATAGTCCAGATCTTGGTGTATTGATGTAGCACAGAGAAGAAGAACCTGTTGCCCTCTTGATCTGGCTCAACTACAAATCCCATCATCCCTGGTCACTGTCCAACATCAACATCTGGAGATCTACAGACTGAACACCCTGCTTTAACAACAGTAGCTTTGGCTGCAGTTAAAGGACACAAAATTCTAAATGGGTTTTCCTCTATCTCAAGTTTATATAATCCTATTCAAGAATGATTAAGATCTATGGATAACTTTGTGAAGGGCAATACAAAAACTTTATATTCAAGGAAGAAAGCCAGGACACTAGAAAAGATTTTATCTGGCTGAGAATCTATGACATCTTAGATCTTGTAACAACCTATTTTAGGTCCTCTCTCTCTTTCCCCTCCTTCTTCTTCACCTACTTTATTCTTCATGCACATACTTTACTGATACACTGTCTCCTCTAGCAATGCTGGGTGCACAGTTATGGCTGAGAAACATGTTTTCCTTATATTCTGTGCACATTCTCCTATTATCAGGAATCGGAATCAGAATTTGCCTTGACTCATCCAAACACTGCCAGTTCCTTTAATGTGAAAATTAGTGTTTGACTGATATTTTAGTAGCAAAGAGATAATACCATAGGATTTCTAATTGGTTTAGAAAGAGACAGGGATATCTGTCTTCCAGAGTGCATTACAATCTCTGTGCTGGACTACACAGAGAGACACAAAGCACTGCAGCATTTCATTGAAGGGATAGGAGGAAAGAAAAATGATGCAGCATTTTTGAGAGTAGCACCTTCATCTCTAGCATTCTGTTTCTTTGTGGTGCTCTGTTTTCCTTGCTTTGGATTCCATGCAGCATCACCGATAACACCTAAGTATTAGAGGTAATTCAATGAGGCACAGACCTGAGTGTTCCACTGAAGGCACATGCAACAAATAATCCTGGAAGTCCAGAGGCTGAGGAAAAGATGATCATAACAAAATACGGCATTAGCTGTTTTGAGGAAGAAAGAAAGATAGGTTATGGATATTCCACCATCAAAATTAATGAGGTCTAGGGGACACATGTGTGCAGACTAATGCCCTCAAGGGGATGCCAAAGAGCAGCTCCCAGTATCTCCAGTCAGCTTGGCCACTAGTAGCATCCTACTCTGCTGGTTCTCTTGTACTGTTTCCTTGCATACAGAATGACAGGGACAGTGCCTTAGCAATCTCTTCACTCATTGCTTTTTTGACCTTGGACTCTGTCAAGCAGTGACATACGTGTTCATGCCAGGAGTGGCCAACTGCAGTGGAGGACAATTTTTGCCCTTGTGCTGACTCAGAGTAAGCAATGCATCTGTGTTTTCAGCACACACAAAAAGAAAAATGTGACCAGGAAGTAACCAGAACACATTTATTTGCCTCATTTCTTGGATGTTGGGCCATTTGGAGCTGATTTTTTTAAAGTAATTTGGGGTTGCAGGGTTGGAGATGTTTTGGAGCAAAACACCACTCAGGGGTTTTCTGATGCAAAAATAAATGTGGGACAATCTGAGTATCTTATGGGGTTCAGGGGACTCTGGTAAGGATGCAGAAAAAAAGAGGAATTAGAGAAGGTGATCTTTGGGTCACACTTTTCCCACGCCTGTTTCTTTCTGAGGCAGATCATAGAACCTCAGAATTCTGTGGGAACAACTCCAGAATATTCCATCTACATGCCAAAAAGTTTTTAACGAAATGCTTCATCTTTCATGAAATTCTTAAATGCTTAGAGAATCCCCACTGTCACTGAAGTCAGCATAATCTTATTGCAGAGATATTTCAGGCAGTAAATCACCTTTCCCTTTACATATCTGATTGGTTCCTTTACCTGGTCAGGTGCTGAAATGAAACCAGCAGTCCAGGGATCACAGTTCCTGAAATGGGAATACATCACCAAGCCACAAAGGACAGCACACACCAGGATGACCCAGAGTCCCACTAAATTAAAATACAGTGCACTAAAGAGAGAGAAAGAGAGAGAGAAAAAGAACAGATGAAGCCTATTGGCCTTAGGTGCAGGGGAAAAGATGGTACAACAGATATAGATAGACAGACAGACAGACAGACAGACAGACAATAGGTAGATAGGTAGATGTTTTTATATGCCAGTTGCAGGGGAAACTTTTATATGCCACAATGTGGCCCAAAACTCCTACTGATCTTTTCTCAAATACTGTGGCAATTATATTGGCTATAGGTACATAAATTACACTGGCATTTTATAGACAATGCATAAAGTGTGATTAATAGATTCAAGATCTCAAGTGTTTCTGAGTATGGATTGCAAAACAAGACTCTCCAATGCATGTACGGAAGGCTTGGACACCTGGCAAAGTGTGGCCCTTGGTCACCAGTCTCCCAAGATTTTTTATTTTATTTTATTTTAATTTATTTATTTTGGACTTTGACTCCTCTACAGCCACCTATGATCCCCACAGAGGTAAAAATGGGTTGTTTCTACACTTAAAGAATTTCAGGAGTGGTAGTTTCACAATTGCACAGATCACCACCCCCAAGCAAGAACCTCCCCCCATCCCCCAGAAACAAAAATAAACAATAACAAAAGCAAAACTGGAGTGAGTGCTAGTGATGTTGAAAATTTGGCTCCCAGATCCACCAAGGTTGCTCACTACGGATGTATACTGTTATTTGGGATGTGCATTTGCTCTTCACACTATCTGTGATAGTTAAACCTACAATCCCATGATGATCAGATTTGCAATAGGAAACATGACCATGTATGCAGGTGAACACATTCAAAAACATCATCAGACTATCCATGGCTCAGTATTATGTGCCACCTCCACTGACACTGAATCATTTGATTCTGGAGTAACAACAGAAAATTCAAATGAACCTTCCATGCACTGAAAGCACATATGAGATCAGGTTGCATGCCTCCCTAAGATGCCAACTTACCACACATAAAGTACCCAAGTGAAAAGACTATGCAGATGCACTACTATGGAAATGGAAGAGTCCTTCATGTGAGGGGGGAATTCTCATCAACCTAGAATTCCAATTTGTACAGAAGAGCCCCCCATGGCACTATCTTTCCATGGAGGTGGGATTGCATGCTTCTGTGAAGCAAGAGGCTCTGCTGATGGCAACAGTACTGATTGTAGTATCTCCCATGTCTGACGTGTTTTTGCTGAGGAGCCAGTCCAACCACACCAAACAGCTACTGGGCAGCAGCAGTAATAGGGGGTGGCACTGGCAGAGGATCTGTCAGAATCTTTCAGAGATAACATCAGTGGGACCACAACTAATGTGTGTTAGTACTGTGCAGAAAGAGGCAATGGTAAATCACTCCTTCTACCTTGATGGAGCCTTCTACCTTGAAAACTCTATTATAAGTGCCAGAAATGGTAACCTGTACTGAAAAGAGACCACAACCAGGGTAGAATATGGAAAAACAGAGTTGTTTCCAAATGGGAAGGGGGTCAGGCAAGGCTGCATTTATCACTCTATTTAACTTCCACGCTGAAAATATCAGAGCTAGATTAGACTCTGAGGAAAGAAGTCTGAAAACTGGAGGAAGGAACATCAACATTTTAAGATATGCAGATGAAACCATACTACTAGGAGAAAATAGCAAATACTTGGAACAACTGCTGAAGAAAGTCAAGGAAAAAAGTGCAAAGAGATTTATAGTTGAACATTAAGAAAACAAAAATAATGCCTACAGATGATTTGCATAACTTTAAAGCAGGCACTGAAGACACTGAGTTAGTGAAAGATTTCCTATATCTTGGCTCAGTCATTAATCAAAATGGGGACTGCATCAAGAAATCAGAAGACAAGAACTTGGAAGGGCAGCTATGAAAGAACTAGACAAACTCCTCAGTTGTAAGGACATATCACTGAATACCAAAGTAAAGCTGGGCAGTGAAGAAAGCTCATTTGAAATGTGGTTTTGGAAGAGAGTTCTGTGAGTTTCCTGGATGCCCAAAAATATAAATAAATGCATCCTAGTGTCAGGATTCTCTCCCTGCCAAGCCTTAGCCAGCAAGGCGAGGAGGGAGGTCGGGATAATTGCAGGGAGAGTCCGAATTCACCAAACAGAAGGAAAAATACAAGCGGAGCCAGGTCAAGGTCCAGTCCTAAGGTTCAGGACGCAAAGATCCGTCCGGAGGATTTCAAGGAGCAGGAGACATGAAGATCATGAGACCTTGCTAGCAATTTGCTGCAAGCAAAGAGCAGCCATGTTGGCAGACTTAAATAGCCACTGTGAACAGGTGCTGCTTGTTATTGTTTCTTCAACCTAGTCCATGCAGCCTCCCTCTGAGCAGTCCGTTTCAGCCTCCTACATGATTGAGAGCTGATGGGCACAGGTGGCTGTAACTCCTCTGAATCACTGCTGGTTCCCTCACTGTCATGAGCTGTCCGGGACAACTCTGTCTCTGTTTGACCTTCCAGTGCTTCCTTCCAGATGTCTGCAAGCTGATTTGCTCACTCACTGGCTCCGTTCTTAGCACACTCAGTTGCTCCTCGATCTCAGAGGCATCATCTATCACACTCACTGACTCAGTCCTTGGCACAATCAGTTGCTCCTCAATCTCAGAGGCATCATCTATCACACCTAGAGCAAAT
Source organism: Iguana delicatissima (assembly GCA_948472985.1). NCBI lineage: Eukaryota > Metazoa > Chordata > Lepidosauria > Squamata > Iguanidae > Iguana > Iguana delicatissima. The sequence goes on along the minus strand of CAOKZL010000322.1, from coordinate 1,320,327 downwards.
AAAACCTTAACTCATAGAAGCCATGATGACCAAACTGAGTTTGTCGCACTTTGGACATATCATGAGAAAACATGATTCCCCGCACACATCTCAAAAAAGAGAAGGGTGCTTGACAAGGTAGTAGGAAAAGAGGAAGACCACATGACAGGTTGATGGACTCAAGGAAGCCACAGTCCTGTGTTTGTAAGACCTAAGCAGGGCTGTTGATGACAGGGTGACTTGGAGGTTTTTCAATTCATATGGCCACCCTAAGTCAAAGTCAACCTTGATGGCAAATAACGACAGAGGAGCCCCACATGCATCTCCTGGTAATGTGTATGACTCTTTCACATGACAGTGTGCAATCACTGGGGAATATGCCTGCTAGCTGTGTTGCCTGTGAGACGGACAAAGCTAGCTAACATGAGCCTGTGATCCCCTCATATATTCTTTCTACATGTGAAGGAGTTCATCTGAACCTCTCTACCATAAAAGCTTTGAAAACGATAATTGAGAAGAATGTAAAGAGAAATTACAGCCCTTGCTCTATTTATGAATTATGAATTTATGAGGTCCATTGTATCATATATTAAAAATTAAGATTATTGTAATTCTAAATGTGTTTCTCGTTGTCATGTGCCTTCACTTTGACTCTGACCTATGGTAATAGGATCTTCTTGTTAAGATTTCTTCAGATGAGGTTTTCCGTCACCTCTCTTTGTGGTTGAGAGAATGGGACTTGCCCAAGGCCACCCAATAAGTTTCTATGACTGAATAGGGATTCAAACCCTGTCCTCTTGGAATCATAGTCAAATACTCAAACCACTGCACAACACAAGGTTGGGCAACCCTGGTCCTTCTAGATGTTTTGGACTACAACTCTCATAACTCCTTACCATTGGCCATGCTGGTAATCACCTCGGAAAGCTTAATCTCACATCTGAAGGCTCAAATGTTTCCTCATACTGGCATTGGAATATTTTGTACAGAGTTCAGTCTGTGAAGCTACTAACACTGCACAAACAAGTATATATATAAAATAGTATTTTTTTAAAAAGTACCTCTTTAGTCATGTTCCAGTTTACAATAGTCTTTCAGGACTACTTACAGCTTAGCGTGCATTTCTGTTTTGCAAGAAATGCATCTTTGTATGGTAGACTGATTCACTCCATAAATTCCTAACCAGGTAAATGTTCCTCCTACTGCAATTGTCCAAAATGTGTGTCTTCTCAGTGGATCAGGATCGAAGCTGCATTCAGAGAAACAAGAGAAATCAAACCTTTAATTGAACTTCTATGCTAGAGCACATATTTCAGTGGTGACTGGTAGCTCCTATGTCAGTGAGGCCATGAATTCACAGTTGGTTTTATTTCAAACTGTAAAAGATCTATCTAAACTGCTGAACTTTTGATTGTAGGGGGCATCTCGGCCTTTAATTTTTGGACTGACTTTTAGGGCAGTTCACCACCCTTTTGACATGGAAGTGACCAGCTGCTGCTAATAAAATCATAAACTAGTTTAGACTGCTATGATCCTGTGCAAAGTTTGTCTGACATTCATTTCAGGGGCAGGTTCTTCTGCACAGAATTTAGGCCAAAAAGAACATCCTCCTATTTCTGAAGAACTGGAACTGACCTTCCTACAGGAGGGCAATTTCAGCCTGCAGAGGCTTGCAAAGGTGGAAAAAGTGGCACTTGCATCCCCTGGTCTCTCTATTACTGCTTTCCATTGAAACTCACAAATCAAAAGATAAGACCCCTCCCTTTCTTTGTGGAGGAGTGATCCTGAATTATGCCAATTTACCATTTGGTTTCTCTACATAGTCACAGAATTCAAAATTACTTAACAGAGTGGACTGAAAACCAGGCATCCACTTACAACAGAGCATGCATGCCTGACTCCTGCACAAGTCACATCTGACTCCTGCACCCTTTGGAAGACACATCAGTAGCAGGCCACAGAACAGAATAAAGTCACAAACAAGTACGTTTGGGGAACAATCCTAGGGTGAAGATCTCAACAGAGACAGCAATCTGATCTTGGAATTCCAACTGTAGCAGGACATCACCATGGATACCTTCACGGTGGCTGGATCTGAAGAGGGGACCAAAACTAGATTCCCCTCTCTCCCTCTCTCTCATTTAGTTCACAAGCCTTTTGCATCAATGGCTGCTGGGAATGTTACAAACACCTATGTCTGTTTGTGACTTCCACTCTGTGGAGAGTCTTTAGGTGTAGCAGGACAATAATTAACACATGTACAGTGGACATCTATACATCTCATCATTTATTGGCATTTCCTTACCTTTTTGATAGCTTGGATTTCTAACTTTAAAGCCATTTTTACTTTGTCTTTACTTCAAACTATTGCTCTTTCAGAATGGTTATCTGTTTTTCCTGTCTATATGACAGCAACAGAATTTCAATTGCTTTCAGAATGTTTTCCTTCCCCCAGTTATTTTTTTCCCCCACGCTCACATACAGAACTTTATCATTCTGGTTAAAATAATGATCTTTAGCTTCTAAAGTTAAAGTGATCAGTGTGGGTTTTTTTTTCATTGACTTTGTTCTGTGATTCCATCCTTCCATTATAAAATCCACTTTGCACTTACTTTTTTATCTTTCATTTCTCCTGATTGAAGTTCATACAGTTCCTTTCCCCATTTGATATGGTTTCTGCTGTCTAGACCTGGAAAACCTTGGATATGATTTTTCAAAGTGCCAGCCTTATTTTCCCACCTTACTTCTTCCCTTAGATCAGTGGTTCTCAACCTGTGGGTCCCCAGATGTTTGTGGACTTCAGCTCCCAGAAGCTCTGAGCATTGACCATAGTGGCTGGGGCTTCTGGGAGCTGAAGTCCACGAACATCTGGGGACCCACAGGTTGAGAACCACTGCCTTAGATGCAGCAATGCTTTCATCTTTATTGTTTTTATAATTTTGCTATCACTCCATTGTTCTCTACCTTGTCTTTCCTAAGAACTATGGCTGACATGTATCATTCTGCTTGCAAGCATTTCTCACTGTGTCTTTTTAAAAAAACTTTCCTATTATCTATGTTGATCAGATTGATTTCTTGATTTTTTTTTTCACATGTTTGATCAAAATCCAGCTTTTCTTTTTTAAAAAAAGTTGGTTAGATTTTTTTTGCAGATTTCCAAGGTACCCCATATTACTAGTTATCCACTCCTTTCTACATTTCAAAGTCCACACAGAAGAATAAGATTACTAATAGGGAGGTAGTAATTATCAAGATGCTTGACAATCAGGGGGAGACTTTTACCAACACAATTGCAATGCAATTCAGACAGATATTGGGGTCAAACCCCCAGTTTTCAATATTTCTGCAAGTAATACTGGAATAGCAGAGCTATAATTATTCCCGTGTCTCTGTTCTATAGGATAACTGCAAGACAGACAACCATATTGAAATAACAATAGAACAAAGTAAACCAAGAGAATTAAGCTTTGTCAATACTGCTAAACCTGCCTCTGAACAATGAGGAGCGGAGTTATCCTGTTTTGCTCTTCCAGTAACAAATTCTGTTCCCTGACATTAAAAAATAAATGGTATTCTGATTCCATATGTAATAAACAAGGCTGTCGACCTGAATATAAGGTACCATTCTGCTTACTCAAATACAGTGAGGCGTGATCCATTAATGGCATTTTCCCAAATGTTTGTAAGGCCCCCGTTCTTAAGAGTTCCTTGAATTAAAACCGTTAAGAACCCAATCAGCATAACGACCAGTTGAAAGGCATCTGTCCAGACAACAGCTTTTAACCCTCCCTATGTCAAAGGGGGAAAAAAAAGAATTTGTCTTCAATTTTAATGTGTTACAGAAGAAATCAAAAGAACCTCTTTCAATACTTAGTGTTCAGCAAGTTCCTCTTACAGTTCTACTGGTTATCTTCTCCAAACATATTTCCCTCACAAAATTATCATTGCCTGTGGAGATGTGCTCTACCCAAATTCCCTGTAGACCCCACTTTCTTTCTATAGGAACAATTTTCCACCCGTTGTTGCTGGTGGTTTCCATGTAGTTGGAGAAAACAATCTGCTCTGGGTTTAGTCTGAAATGTAAACAAGCTATCCAAGGTGCTGAGTCAATTTGGGGTGTGAAGCTCAGAATGTTGGACAGCTCCTTTAAAGCTAGGGTTAAAACCTGGAGCAGATTCTCTGTTCGACTGAGATGGAAACCAACAGCTATGCCCGATTTAGACTGTTACACACACACATATATATATGTTCACAAGCATTGTTCTCAATTGCTGGTACTGATGTTAGAGAAGGTGGGGACAGGGAATGTGTCCCTGTTATCTAGCTATCAAACTTACATTCTTCTGCCTTTCACACTACACAATTATAGCACTATAGCACTAACTGCCACCGCAACATCCTATTGAATCCTAGTATTTGCAGTTTAGGAAAGGAATATTTAGCAGAGAGCACTAGTAACTGATCAGACTGCAAACCACAGGATGCCATAGGATTTTGCCATGGCAGATAAAATGGAATCAGCTCTATAAGTGCGGAGTGCGAAAGGATCCCAGGTGGTCATACTCCACCACCAGCTTGATTCCCTGCCAATGGGGTATGTCCAAACTTTTACCCCAATCAACTGGTAATCCCAACTATTTATGAATGATTAGTTGAGACACAATATGGATAGAGGCACACATTGCTATCAATTCTGCTCAACTAGTCCACTAAGAGTGACTGTATAAGGAGAAGAAAGCACCTCCTCATTTGTTTCAGCAACCATGCAGTTCTGTCCATTTTTTACATACAAATAGGTTCCACTGTGTTTGTTGCAGTTTAATACCAGGGCAGAATGGAGAGGGTTGGAACTTTATATTACTGGAAAAGATCACAAGCTATCTGCTACTTAGCAGCTTTAGAGGGTTTAAAGAAATCATTTATTCCTTTTAATCTACAGTAAAGAAATTTGCCCTGGTTTTTGTGCTTTCACAATAATAATATTGTGAAACAAAGTATGGCTAGAAAATTTTTCTTTACCCCACAGAAAAACAAAGAAGTGTTCTTCAGTTCTGAATCATTGGTGTTCACTAATATAAAGACAAGTACTAATAAGAAAATTCTTCTTATAGCCTTTCTTTGAACTGAGCTATAGTTGTGTACTTACCAGTGTACAGTAGAAGGTACAGACAATTCCAGTTGCAAATACTGATCCCCAAAGATTAAATCCAGTCACTGAAAACCCGAGGAAATCAAATAAGGCATAAGCTATCTAGAGGCACAACATTAGCTTTCACAGATAATTTCAACATGACAAGGACTTTTACTTTTCTGCTTTCATTAGCTCCATTATGCTCTGATCACAGACATGTGTTTTTATTGTTCCTCTGAAAGAGGCACACAGTACACAAAGGATTCTTTCAGAAGATGATGAAAAACCAAAGGTAGTGAGACTGAATGTAAGGAAAATTCCAGAATCTATACTAATCTATACTTATTAGGCCAATCAAAAGGCCACAAAAAAATGTGTGCAAACTTTTGAGATTTTCACATCTCTCACCTAATGAAAAGAGCAATAAGGGTAAAATGTACCCTTAAGTACCTTAAGGGTTTTTTTTTCTAATTAGGAAAGTAAGTAAAGCAAATTTGGCTTAGAACCAAAATGATGTCATATCAGACTGTTAGTTGTTGCTGTTGTTTGCCTTCAAGTTATTTCCAATTTATGGTGACCCTAAAGTGAACCTATCAAAGGGTTTTCTCAACCTGAGAGTGTGTGATATGCCCAACATCACCCAGTAGGTCTCCATGGCCAAGCAGGGCATTGAAATCTGATCTCCAGGACTGTAGACTATCACTCAAATCACTACACCATGCTGGATCTCAATATCTACAATTAGCAGGGACACTGAATTAACAGTTAAAGGAATCTCAGCCTTCACGGTGCATCTGGCATTAGAACAGAAGGTTGAAGGGCAGCAAGTGTCAATGTATGTTGTACTGTCTTAGATCATTACCCCAAACTGGGCACTTGGCCAAGACCTTGAGTAACTCTTCAGTACACATCTCCTCCAGTTACTTTCTACTAAAAACTGAGCAAATGAATAACACAGTCCTGGATGGAGAAAGGGGGATGGAGAGCATCTAAATGGATAAGTAAAAGGAGAAGGCGATATTTGTTTTAAAGTATTAGGTGTTCACATTTCTCCTTTCCTTCTTGGGCTGCAACAAGTATAGCTGGCAAAGTGATGTGGAAACTCACCTTGATTGAGAGCCAAAGCTGGTGCATAGACTACCACTCCACTGTAAAGAATCTGTGAAGAATGAGGAAAAAAATACTAAAAAAGCAAACTGGAATCTCAGTTAAATGCCTTCTAACTCAAGACCTGTCTACAGCTAAAAGACCATAAAGAAAGGAAAACAAAATAAAGGACAAGAAGATCCTATGTTGCACAATATTTTGCAAATTATAAGTCTTTGTTGGTTAGTGCTGACATAGAGAAGTACAAATGGAACCCTGACTCCTCCATGCTCACACGTTTTTTCTTATACAAAGATTGCTTCTCTCTTGCCTTTCACCTGATAATCATGTCCCCCAAATCTGGAAGACCATATCCAATTTCTTATGTTGATGAGACTATCAGCAGTTTAAATTTTCCTCCATCTAAGAAAACAAACACTCTTAGAAGAAAGAATGTTCCAAAAAAAAAAAAGATTGTTAGTATGAAGTTGCTTACTACATTGCAAAGGTTAATGAAGAACTGTGTTTAAAGTATAAGACTAGGGCGAAACTAGAGGACATGTTTAAAGATGTTTGTTTGTCATCCTACTTGTTTTTCTCTTGCATTTTAGTGTGCTTAGGCCCAAATCCAATTGTAGAACCCAACTATAGCGGTCTTATTAAATCAACAGTAACTTGATAAGTCAATACTTGTGTCAGTTTCATTGATTAATTTACTCTGGCTTGGATTCAAAATTAGATAACTTTCTGATTTGTAAATGGAAGATAAACATATGCTTAATTTACAAGGCTGAGTTCTGAGGGACTCATCTGTGAGGAAATCACATGTGTGATGTTTTATGCTTCTTGGAGAGATGCTGGGATAACAGAGTATTAATGATGAAAATGATAACAATACTTAAAGATCTGGAAAATAATTACTGTCCTGTCAGTGTTATAATTTAAGCAGTGTTTACTAATCTGTAACTTTAAATAATAGTTAAACTGGCTCTTTCTATGCAAACAATGTTCCTACCTATTCACATTCCAATAACATTTACTCAGATGTAAGCCATATTGGCCAAAGCTGTTGGCCTAAGCACCAACTGAATCAATCAAAATTACATAACTGCTGATATACCAATTTGCCGTTAACTGAATAGGTTTACTCAAACTAGGACTAATAATTGGACTTATTGTCCAATTTTTAAGTATTTAAATCTTTAAGTGTTATTACAGTGTTTAAGAGGACTTCCTAGAATTTATGTTTCAGATTGCCACCATCTGCGGTGATTTCTCCCTTTCTCCCAATTTTCTAGAAGTCTATTTTTAACTTTAAAATGTTAAGCATGCTACTATTAAAGTGTTTATTCCATAAGCATTGTTGGTAGCAATGAAATATTAAATATACACAGATGTGTAAAACTGCATTTATATTTCAAGAGAAGCAGTATTAAATGGCAGTGCTTCAGGGAATAAGGTAGTCAAACTCATACTGACCTATATTTTATAGTTCTGTAGAATTATCTGCAAAACCACCTGAAAGAATTGTAAGGTGAGCAATTTCTAGGAGAGTAAATCTATTGCTGATGATGATGCTATTTTAGATGAATAGAAACTGTTTGGTGAAATCCTTACGGGAACAAAGTGTTTCTTGAATAGGCATTTATATTGGGTTATCCTCCAAGAAAAGCCAATTAACTTCACACAGCTCTCCAAGCAACCTTAGGCAAGCAAGAACATAGTCCTCCTTCTGTGTTGGCAAGTTGTGAGAGAGAGAGAGAGAGAGAGAGAGATATGATTTGTGAAGATTGCTCTTGGTTCCTTTCCAGGAAAAATAGCTGTTACTGCAACAGCATCCAATGCCGCCATGGAATTCTAAGAAGGTGGAATGTTCTTTTAATAGCATGATATGTCACTTGTCATTCTGAGACAGAACAGAAGAAATGAATAAATCTTATTTTCACAATAAACCTTAAAATATTTTTAATTGAAAAAAATCTGGCCTACTGCTGGTATTGCTTGCATAAATACAATCAGCTATTTCCCCCCTAGCAGAAGATTACTACCCATTCTAGGTTTGCACAGAACATCAAAGAACGTGTGGGCATCCACAGAGGGTCCATGGGATACACCAGCCCTTTTTTCAGCCCTAGGTCCCTGCAGGCTACATCTACCCAGTTTTGCAAACAGCCTTTTCCACCTTATGTACTCATATAACTGTTGCTGAGCTGGCTCATGGTTAAGTCAAACTATTGTTCAAATGTGGTAGTGATCATAATAATTGTCAAAATTGTAAATAGCATATAAGGTTAACTTATGAACAGACATAATGCTAATGAAGTTTAACAGCTTGCTTGCTCAAGCAATATATGTGAAAAGGGCCTTAAAATAATATTGATTGTTTTGCTTCACAATGTGGGTAAATATTAATAATGATATATGTGCTTTGTAAATAAACTGAACATTCTTGCTGACAGACAAGATTAAGGCAAAATTGTACACACCATGGAAGAAAAAAGAGAGATCACTTTTTAACAGTGAATCACACCAGGAAGCAAATCACAACAAAAGTAAAATCAGATACCTAATAATATAAAGGATGATTAAGGTAAAAAGGACCATATCTAGAAATGCACACAAAGATTACCATGAAGATTAACAAAATATGCAAATTGAGGTTTCTTATCAGAGTAATAAAATCATTGGAAAATAAAAAGATGGAGATTCAGAGACCAAGTTCAGACAATCAACTGCCATCAAAATTGTTACCACAGGCCTTTCAATGATATTCTGATAACTGCTAAATCTAACAAATGAATGAAGAAATGCAGGAAATTATTGACTATATAACTTCGATGATTGTCCACAGTCTTGCCTCATAAACTCTGTGGCTGGAATGTGCTACTAAGATTCTTGTCCTGGATTGTATGTTATTGTTGTGAGCAGAATGAGAAAAATTAAGTACCCCTTCTCCCTCTCTGCTTCATACCACCTTGGCATTTTCCTAGTGTGGTCTTATGGGGGATACACTTGTTTGAAGAAAAATTTATACGGTCATACTGGAGACCTTGCTTATTTTTGATGATTGAATAATTGACTCAGTCCAAATTGCTTTGGACCATGCCAGTCCATTCCAGGCATGCTGATATACTCTGGACAAGGTCTAAACCAATCCACATTGATCCAGTTCCATTCAGGAAACAGGAATCATGAGCTGGTTGCATAGCCCTAATTTTTATGTGATTTTTTATTGATTGATATAGGGGAGGTTGGAAATGTTTAAATAATGTTATAACTTCAGTAAATAAAATCCAGAAAGCCCACAATCTATAAGCATGCCAAATTCACTGAAGCTGAAATCAACAGATTCATTTTCAGATGTTAGTCCAGAGTCCAGCATGTGCAGAAGCTTCCTGGAGTCTCCTATAAGAATGCATGAACCAAATTCTGTGCCATATACCAAGTGTAGCATACAAGAGAAGGAGGATGATATCTGCTGAATAAATAAATAAAAATCTCCACACATACAGGACAGCCACTTGGTTGTTGGCCTCAAAGCTGTTCTAAAAATCAGGGCATTTGTCTCATATAAATGAAAAACATGTCTTACCGTCTGTACTATGTAAATCAGCGTTGCAGCAATGCGAACAGGTTTGTTAAACCTTAGCTCCAAATACTAGAGGAAAGGATGAAGAGAGAAATGCAAAACATTTTATCATGCTGGATGTTAGATTAGATCAGCAAAAAGGTACGCTGAATGATCACTGTGAAAATTAGTTTCTTGTGTCCTTATTTGTTCATTTATGTTATTATTTTTATTTTATTTACAGTTTTTCTCTATCAGCTCCCAGCCTACAAGGACTCCTGAGGCAATAAAGAGATAAAAACCAATTAAATTAATACATACAAAGACATTTTAAAACACATTAAAATACTCTTTATAAACTTCTAAAAGCAGTATAAAAACAATCCTAGAATCCAATTTTTAAACAGTTAAAACAGCAATTTCAGATTCTGACTGCCATGTGGAACAGCAGTTTTGGCTTGAACTGGCCAGAAGCTTAAAATTGATGGTTCCAGTCTTACTTCCCTGGGTAGAGAGTTCCACACTCCAGACATTGCTTCAGAGAAAACACTGTTACGGGTACCCAAAAACCTAACTTTGCAAGGTGTTGGGATATGCAAGAGGGTCCATCTGAGGACCCCAGACGTCTGGGAAGCTCATATGGGAGGATACAGTCAACAGATATCCTAGACCCAGGTCATTCAAGGCTTTGTAGGTCAACACCAGCAGTTTGAATTATAACAATGAGAATTTAATTTAATTTGTGACAACTGTGGAATGATGACCTAAAAGAGTACATGGAACTGAAAAGGCCACAACTGTATTTAACTGGCAAGGTACCACCATGAGGAGAAGCATATTAACAACATAAAATTTGCCAACCTACTTCAGGCATCCTGAACACTTATGAGATCTTGCACACCTCCTGGCAGCTACCTGACTTGATAGGGTTGCCAGAGTAAAAACCAGAGGCAGCTTCAGTGGCTTTATCATTGTATAAAAGAAGGAATTTCAGCAGGTGTTGCTTGTTGTCTAACTGAATGACAAGCAACACCAGCTGAAACTCCCTATTCTACTCAAATATTAAAGATACAGGAGCCTTCTCTAGTTTTCAATCTGGCAACCCTGTGCCTAGAGCTGATTGGGAGAAGAGTAGTTTAGAAATGTGATGGAATGAGCCCAAGAATGACTTCCTTCCCCAGTGGTTGCAGTTTGTTTGCATGTGAGGGAGAAAATGGATCCCCCATTATTTTTAGTCCAGACTTTAAAGAAGCTATGCAAGGTGTAGAGCAGGGCTTTCCAAACAGTGTGCTGTGACACGTTCGTGTGTCTCCTGAAGTGTGTAGGTGTGTCACCTACAATCTTGGAAATGTATGTTATTATTTGTAAATCATATATTTTTAAAAATATATGACAGGTTTTCATGAGATATGTTGTGTCCCCATACATTTCATTATTACTATTTATGTATATGTCCGTGTCTCTTATAAGGGGTTGATTTAATGTCCCGTTTGCTAGTAAAACTGAATTACTGTGTCATGAAATGATACATGTCTAAAAACTGTGTCACCAACATGGAAAGTCTGGAAAGCTCTGGTGTGGAGTCTTATACTCAAAATAGATTTAGCACCTCGGATAGTTCTTATAAAGTCTACTCTGAAACCCAAAGTGGATTCACTACCCCACTAGCCACCACTGCCTTTCCCTGTATCTGAGAGCCAATTAGCAATGAGGAGTAGGGAAGACAAGACACGTATCCTTAAAATACCAGCAAGTTATCTCCAGATCAGCTTGGCCTCAAACTCTCTTCAGCCTGGCCTCAAATCTCTCCCTTTCTTCACAGAATGTGGCAGCTGTGGCTAAACAGGACACCAGTGCCCAACTGCAATATGTCACCCACAGTATAATATAGATTAAAGAGACATTTACCAGATGCCAGTTCTGTGAATTACCTGACATATTCCTACACAGGGTAAAGTAAATCCACACTGCTGGTGCAAGGGGAGGCCACAGCAAGAAAACTACTGATGTAAGAAAAAGGACCCCCTTTAAAAAAACCCAGGCCCCCCCTTTCCTCCATGATTGGCCCTGCAGAATGCTTTTAAACCTTTACATGCCACACACCACCAGACACTACTACTTATGTGGGTCTGGGCAGGAAAATGATGGAAATGAGCAACTCTTTTCAAAATTTGGGTTCCTTTTTATCTGGAGTTGGTGGGAAATACAATATACTTCTAAAAACCATAGTAAAACAAGTAGAATAAAATCATCTCCTCTTGCATGTGTTAACAGTACAAGATACATCTATTTTGGACTTCCGGTTCGGCTATGGCGAGGGACAAGGTCCTCTGTAAGGCTCGGGGAAGCGGAGGATCTTTAACAAATGGTCAGGGCTGGCTGGCGACCTCTGAGAACCAGCCAAAATACCTCCTTGGTATAGGAGGGATCAATAGGGCTCTGGAGATCTGTTTGCATCCTGTAGCTGCCATCGGAGGGGAAATTCCAAAGAAGGCAGTGAAGGGACGATGTGGATCGGAGCAGCAAAGGGCCATTTGTTTGGACAGCACTAAAGCATCGCCGCCGAACTGCTTTTAAGAACAAGGGACTTTGGTAAGGAAGTTTTTTGGGGGGATCCCTTTTTCCTTTACAGGAATTTAAATCCATTTGGATTTTTAGGGGAAAAATTTTGGAATTTTTTTATTAATTAAAAAACGGAGGGGGGCGGGGTGGGGGAGGGGGGGAAAAATGTGCAAAACAATTTTAAAGCTAACCTGTGGGGGGCTAGTGTGGGGGATTTAAAATTTTTTAAACTGAATCACCTCCTTTATGAACTTTAATTTTTGGGTTAAATGGTAAAAAATCATCTCCCTTTGTAAAATTGAATGACTTGGAAATTTAAAGCAAAAAGAATGTCTTTCTGAAGAAAGTGAAATTGGAAGGAGGAGAAAGAGAGAAGAGAGAAAGACAGCAGAAACGGTAGAGAGGGAAATAAGCAACAGCGTCTTTAGTGGAATGGAGAGGGGGAAAAGGGGGAAAAGATTTGAGAGACCTGTGAGACTATAATTAAATAACTATATTTTAAAGAAATTCTGGAAATACAGATACTGTCTGGAAAAGGATCTCGTACACCCGGGTCGGGCCCGTGTGATAAAGAGGGGTTGAAGACAGGCGAATAGAAGAACTGGAGTTATGGAGGATTGAAAGACCGAAAGATCCACAGGCGAATAAGAAGGCACAGAGTGGGGGCAGGGAAGCTGGTAAGCTGGAAAACGTGATTGAACTTGCATGCTGAACCGGGGGGAAGCAACTATAAAAGCCTTATATAAAATACTGCTAAATTTAAGATTTTTTTCCTTCTTAAAGCTACCTAAATTGTTTTTATTATTATAATTTCATTATAATTATAATTTTATCATTATTATAAATTTATAGTCCTACTTTGTTTGTTAAATAATCTGTCAATTTAGGAATTGTGAAAAGGGTTTTTTAAATAGATTCTGAATTTATAGAGATTATAGAAGTGTAAAATTTTAAAATATTAACCTGGGATATATAGATTTAGAGGTTAAAATAAAGCTGAAACTTAGTTTTATAAGGAAAATAAAAATTTTTTTTTAGCTATTATTGGCTATTGGTATTGCAAAGATAGCAAGAGAAAAGAGATATGTGAAATTATTGAATTGAGTTGATAGAAATTGATATCAGTACAATAAACTAAATTGAGTGTGAATTAATATTGAGAGTAAAAAAAATTTAAAAAGGTTGGATTTTGATTAATCCAAAAATTTGTTAGGGGTGGGAACAAATAAGTAAATTTATAAGAGTTATAAGAGTTTAATAGGGGGTTCTTTAAAATTTTGGAAAATTAATTATGATTTAGGGTTATTGGAATGGTTTGAAAAAAGGATGATAAAAGAACTTTTTACCCAAATTAGAGCGGCTATAGTTGATCTTATCTCAGGGGATATCTTGATGGAAAACCAAGGGATACTTTCTAGAACAACAAAGGCGACTATGGCTGGTTTTAAGGGAAATTATCTTTGGAGCCAATTTCAAAACTATTTAAAACTGGAACAGAATAAAGCAGATAAATATAAATTGACATTACAAAGAAGAGATCAGGAATAAAAAATTAGGGGGTTTGGGCAAGGAGGGAAAAAACCTGAGGGGTGAACTGAAACAAGATTTTAAAAATGAATTGAAAGGAATTAAAATTGCTCTAGGAGGATTTAAAGAAGTTAAAAAATACCCAAGATTGGGTAACAATTTGGAAGCGAGAACAAAAAAAAAGAAAGAAGTAATTGAAACGGTTTTGAGACAAAAAGGGTGGTTTTAGATGAAAAAGCACTGATGGATCTTAAAGTGAGAGAAAATTTCAAAAAAATAAGAGGACTGAGAGAATGTAAAATGAAAATTTATATAAAAGGTTTTTATCCCACCCTTAGCAGAATACTTAAACATATCAATAGAAAAGATGGAATGGGAATGATAAAGCTTACAGAATAGAATCTAAAATAGCAAGAGAAAGGAAACCCCCACGGGATTAATTTTCCAGTTTTGGTTGGAAAAGAAAAAGGAAGAGCTAACCCAAAAGATTTAGGAGAGAGTTGATAATCGACAAAACCAAAGTTTATATATATAAGGACATACCCCCTGAATTTTAAGAAAAAGGAATGAGTACAAGTTTATCACATCTTATTTGAAATCTCAAAATATATTTATCGGTGGGGAAAATTAGAAGGTTTAAGTTTCAGATTTCAAGGGAAAGCAAATTGGGGATAAATATTTTGCAGGAAGCCAAGATTTTTAGGGAGAAACAGGGAAAAAGAACAGCAGAGATATAAGAAAAATAGAGAAAGTGAAAGAGAAGGGAGAGAATTGGAAGACAGAAGAGAAGATATTCAAGAATTGAATAGCGAAGAAGAAGAAGATAACAGGGGGGACTGAATTGAAGAATGAAGGGGGAAATGGATAGCGGAAAAGAAGGTCAACTATAAATAGATTATAATAGAATTAGATTTTAGATCCTCATACAATGAATTTGAAGATCCTCTCTTGGAATATTAAAGGAATAGTTTCCCCCCAAAAAAGGGAAAAAAAAAAAATTCACTATTTTGGAAAGAAGAAAACTTGATATAGTTTGTTTACAGGAAATTCAAGTGCAGGGGGAAAAAACTTATTTGATTCGTAATAGGAAATTAGGAAAAAAATTTTGGGGGTTTTTCCCAAAATTTTAAAAAGAAGGGGTGTAGTATTATATATTAAGTCTAGATTTGATCCAAAAGAAGTATTTAAAGAGGGAATTTGGTTTATATAGCAGTTGAAATTACTTGGCAAAATCAAAAAATTTTATTAGTAGGTATCTATGGTCCACATAAAAACAAGAAGATTTTTATATAAAGTTGAATAGAAAGATTATGGAGTTAGAATATAACAGTCTGATTTGTTTGGGTAAGGGGAATGGGGTGATAAACCCCAAGATGGATAGGAACTCAAAGAAAGGAATTAAAGAGAAGCAAGGGAAACTTCCTAGAGCATTTGATAACATGATGACAAATTTGGATCTAATTGATATTTGGAGATTTAAACATGAAGATACTAAAGATTATACATTTTATTCTGCATCCCATGCCTCAGTATCCCAAAAAATGTTTTTAATTTCTAAATCATTAATTGATATGGTGGAAAAACAAGAGATACTCTCCCTGTGCTTTAATCATAATCCAAATTTTATTACAATTTAAATATCGTTGTAAAAAATCAATTAATTGGAGAATGAAGGAGAAGTTGTTGTTAGAGGGGAAAAATTTTTTAGTAGAGTTTAAAAATCATCTGAAATTTTATTTTGAAGAAAATTTAGAAAAAGGAGTTAAGCTTCCCATGGTTTTGGGGTACTGCGAAGGCGGGGGGTAAGGGGGTTATTTATCCAGCAAAAAGTGGGGGTCAAAAAGGGGGAAAAGAGAAAATTTCAAAAATTGAATGAGGATTTTAAAAAGAAGGAAGAAAAACTAAATGAAGATCCATCAAATGAAAAGGCTCAAAAGGAAGTTCAAATACTGAGGAAACAAATGGAGATAGTTTTTAGAATCGGAACTTAATGAGAAAAAATTATTTTAAGAAAAACATCATTTTGAGTTTGCAAATAAAGCGGGGAAATGGTTGGCAAATAGATTGAAAGGGAAAAAAAGAGAGTGTTGATAACTTTTAGGGGCGGGAGCTTTTAAATTTTTAACAAATTAAAAAAACTATTGCAACAAATTATTTTGAAACATTATATAAAAGACAGGATTTGTATGCAAATCGATTATTCCTATTTAGCTAATCAAGACTTGGCAGTTTTAACAAATAGAAAAACAAGAGAAGTTAAATAAACCAACCCGAGTTGCAGAAGTGTTAGCGCTATCAGGAGAGCAAAAAAGGGAAAGGTGCCCAGACCAGATGGGTTTTCCCCTCCAGTTCTATAAAAGTTTTCAAAATGACATTGCTCCTATATTACAAGCAGTGATGAATGGGAAAAAAACGGGGAAATTCCGAATACGTGGGAAAGAGGCAAATATTACACTTATTCATAAATAAAGGGGAAAAAAAACCCCAAAAGGGTTTAAAATAAAAATTTGAATTTACTTTTAAAATTTTGATTATAAAACTTTTACCTCAATTTAGCAAGTAGATTAAAAAAAAAATATTAAATGAAATAATCTCAGAAGAACAAGCAGGGTTTTTCCGGGGAGACAAATTGGGGCAATACCAGAAACTTAATTAATATTTTAGAATTTTGTGAAATATCCTCAAAAAAAATTAATGGCCCCTTTTTGGATATAGAAAAAGCCTTTGATTCGGTAAATTGGGAATTCTTATTTTAAAAAATGTCAAAAAATGGATTTAGGAGTTAATTTTAATAACTGGGTAAAAGCAATTTATCTCTCTCAAAGAGCTTATTTGATAATTAATGGTCAAAAAGCAGAGAAATTTGAAATAAAAAAGGCACGCGCCAAGGCTGTCCCTTATCCCCTTTTTATTTTTGTTGATAATTGAAGTGTTGATAAAAAAGATTAAAGAGTATAATAAAATCAAAGGAGTAAAAAGGGGGAAAAAAAAAGAATATAAGTGGGCATTTTAACAATTTTTTGCTATAACTTTAGAATATGAAGAGGGATGTTTAAATAATCTGAAAAATGTCCTTAATAGTTTTGGGAGTACTTTTTGGGTTTTAAAATTAATAAAGATAAAACAATGATTTTTACAAAAAACATGTCAGAGTTAGAAAAGACAGAAGTGGCACAAAAAAAAGGATATAAATTGACCTCAAAGATAAAATATTTAGGTATATTTTTTCAAATAAGACATTGGACTTGTTTAAAAATAATTATATAAAAATATGGAAATCAATAGCTAAAGATTTGAAAAACTGGAATAATTTGAGGATATCCTAAAGGGAAGGATTGCAACAGTAAAAATGGCAGTCCTACTGAAACTATTATATTTTTAAAATTTTCCCGATTATACAAAATGAAAAAGTTAAAAAGGATTGGCAAAGGGAAATTAGTAAATTTATCTGAGGAGGGAAAAAACCTAGAGTTAGAATGAAGGTTCTAGAAGATTCAAAAGAAAGAAGAGGATTGGCTTTACCAAATTTTAAATTTATATTACTAGGCTTGTGTTTTGAATTAAACCAAGATTGGATTAAATTGGAGAATATAAAACTTTTAAAAAATTTAAAGGGGGATGGGTTAGGGGGAGGATGGGACTTTTTTCCTATGGTATAACAAAGGGAAGGAAAGTAAAGATTTTAAAAAGGGCCCTTTTTTTAAAGGGAAAGGGTTTATTTAAAGGGTAAAAAATTTTTTTTGTTTTGAGGGGTTAGGAAAACCCAAATTGGGTTTTCCCCATGAAGCATTTTAAAAAAAGATATCTTATTTGATAAATGGATTAAATATAAAAATTTTATAGAAATTAACCAAGAACAAATAAGGTTTAAAATAAACAAGAATTAAATGAAGGGGTTTAAATGTCATTGGCTATTGTATAGGCAGTTAAGAGAGAAATTCAAAAATAAAATTTAAAATCAATGAATATCAAATGGTAACAAAAAGAATTGAATGGGGGATTATTCCCGGAAAATCTAAAGCTATCTCGTCTATTTATAAAATTTTGATAAAATGGAATACGGGAAAAGGGGGTCCCTTAAATTACCGATGATAAAATGGGCTCAAAATTTATCTCATCCAATTTTAATGGAGCAATGGGGGGGAAATCTGGACTAGAACAGTTAAGCTTACGCTCTGCCAAGATATAAAAAGGAAAATTTTATAAAAAGGATCTCCGCTGGTATTTTAAACCCCCCAAAAAATAGCGAAGATGACAAATAAATGTTCTAATAAATGCTGGAGATGTAAAGAGGAGGAGGCTCCTTCTACCATATGTGGTGGACATGTTCAAAAAAGAAGACATTTTAAACAAATTCATGGAAGAATAGAAAAGATGTTAGATTTAAAATTTGAAATGTCACCGGGAAATTTATTTTTTTATGTGGGGAAATGATTTAGAGAAAAAAGTTGGGCGATAATTGCTGTATATGACGGCTGCAGCAAGGATGTTGATAGCATCGAGATGGAAAGAGAAGCCAATGCCTATGGTGAAGGAATGGGAAATGAAAGTATTTGAGTTAATACAGTTAGATAAAAAAACATATATACTAAGAAAAAGTAAGGAAACGTTTAAATAAACAATGGGGGAAAAAAAAGGTTTCAATAATAAGATTGTCTGGTATGATAGTGAATTGGTAGAATTAAATTACTGAAAGAAAACTAAAGGGGAAAATGTGTTCTTTTAGAAAGGAAACCGGAATATGATATTTTTTGTTAGAACCCCCGAACCAAAGTTAGAAGTAAAGAAGAAAGTATTTTGATAACCATTTAAGAAATTTCTTTATGTGTAAGTGTATGTGTAATGTAGTAGATTGTGTAGAGATAAATGGGTACGTTTTGTAAGATGTTATGTAATGGTTGTGTAGTGGGTTTTTTATGTTTTTGTATATTTTTAAAAATAAACTTTTTTAAAAAATTTAAAAAAAAAAATACATCTATTTTGCTTATAGATTTGTTATTGGTATTATTCAAACTAAGATGTACTTTATGTAATCTATAAAAATACTGTATACTAGTTGGATATATTCCTTTATATTGTATATGATCATTATATACTAATTTAGAATTTTTAAACCTTCAAGAATAAATAATTTTACAGTTCATCTTGTTCATGTCCACATCCCACTGGATTCAATATGACACATATTACCAAATAATTGTGATAGGATTGCAGTTCAAGTATGGTTATGGTTTTTTAAAACCACAAACAAAACAGAGCAAAATTTCTTCTATTCTTCCCACTCTTGACTATTCTGACCATATTTACCAGCTGTCATGTGGAGATATTTGAATATCATGATTTCCTAATGTGGTTCAACTTTAGTCTGTAGAGACTTTTGTACAAGAGCAAAGTCAAACATATCCTTTCAGCTGCAAAGTTGTTGCAAGATATCATGAGGATCAGGGAAAACAGTCAAAGTCTATTCTTCATCTCTGTTTATTACAGTAGGAACCCATAGCCTGCAGCTTCAGAAAAGATGTGAAGTAGGTCACCAAGTCTGTCATAGACAGTTATGAATCACAGCAAGCCAAAATGTGTTCCAGTTATGGATTTACATTCATATCCAGCCTTCCTTCAGGGAACTGAAGCTGGTGTAAAAGACTCAGCAATTGCCTTCACCTTGTTATCCTCACAATAGCCCTGTGAGGTATGCTTGGCTGAGAAAGAGAATAACTGTCCTAGATGCCCAAGATGGGAACTTCAACTTGCATCTGCTAAGCTTCCATCCTTTGAGGTTTCAGTGGTTTTTGGCGTTTGGGGTGAAAATCAAACAAAGCATTTTTTTTGCGGGTTTTTGTTGTTGTTGTTGTTGATTTGGTCTGGGGTTTTGCTGAACTGTGTCATGGCACTCTATTTAATTCAATTCACCTTAATTTGTCTTTAATTAACAAGCCTTCTTACATCAAGGGTGGGAATCTGCAGAAGGTCCAGAGGACACATTCACTCATTTTCTACACCTGATTTCCCCACCTGACCATTTTTGGGAAGTAACCAAAAGATTGTTTCCAATTACTGTATGTAAAAATGTTATCTACAGTCCACGTTGGTATGGACACTTAAATGGAAAATTGTCTCTGCCTTTCACCAAGGAGGTAGGTGGCTCACCAGCAGGGCCAAAGAAGAAACAGGAAAAGACTGTTGGCTTTCTGGTCTACAGCTCCAGTGTGCCTCAGTTCTGTGGTAAGCTGTTGGTCTTTCCCTTGTGCTGCTTTGCCCAGTCTGAACTTGTAGCTATTCCGTATCTATCCTTTCCCTGTTTGTCTTCGGCTTGCCCTCCTCTTCTCTAATTATGCCATCTATACTCTGGCCTACCCCGCTAGCAATGCATAACTTAGCAAAGTTTCTTTTTAGAAACCAATTAAAGTACAACTGGAATCCTCCAGCCAGCATGGCCAATAAGAGTCCAAAATAATAACTTTTCTAACCTCTGCAATAATATTCCTAAAGAAATATAAAAACTATGTCTTTTTTTCTTCTGTTAAACCTAGCATCTTTGTAGTCATTTCAAGGCTTCAGACATAAAACAATATTAAAGAGTATTACATCCTGACATCTTCTATGGACTTTTATTTAAATTTTTAAAAAATTCATCTGACATATCCTTTCTACCTCATGAAACACTTCAGCTCAAATTGTATATAGCTTGCCAAATGAGACACTTTTATCTTTATGGCTATATACTTTCCTGGTTTCATTTGTAAGATAATTATACTTTTACTGCATGCTAATTTCAAATGAATACCTATTACTAGGCCAGGTTCAGGCCAAAGCTATCACTTCAAATGACTAAAGTATAACCTTCACTTGGTGCAAAAATCCATAGCCCAAAAAGTTCCAGGTTGTCTTGCTTACATCCAGGTCACAAGAGTTCTACACTATATTCTCAGTAATTGTAGTGACACATAGCTCTAATTTCAGCTGAGTCAACAGTCTAAGGAAGTATGCTTTACACCCCCGGCCCAGTCTTCGAAAAGCTAGCACAAAATTCAGGAAGCACCAATGCTCAGTTATTCAATAGATCCACGAACTCCTGATTTATAAATCAGAGCCATGGAAGAACAATGTTGTTTTGCTTCTGATACCTCCTCCCAAATGCCTTTGGCAATTCTTTTGCCTTGTGGTCTCTAGCCATTGGTTCATTTACCAGAAGCAGCAAACTCTTCAATTCTGTATAATATTCAGACCGCAAAGAAGAGCCTGGTATCCCTATATAAAATTCCAGAGTTTGCTTGTCACAAGAAAGTCAGATAATGATCAGAAAAGGGAGAGTGGGGGTGAACAAGGACACTGTGGCCATTTCTGCACTAGCCTGTTATAGTGCTATTATTCCACTTTCAACATCTGATTGAATCCTGGGGTTAAAGGCCCCTCCCTAAACTGTAAACTCTGGGATTCCATAGCATGTTGAAAGTGGAATAATAGCACTATAACAGGCTAGTGCAGAAATGGCCACATACACCATATCTAATTATTACTTGCACTTCTACATCATCTGTTAATAGGGTGTCCATCATTTCAAAACCGCAAGAAGGGACAGCAGAGTTGAAAAACAGGAAGCAGCTGTTAACAAGTTTGCGTTGTCCCTAAATACCAAATGAAAATGTTGAGTTCAGTTAGCTATGTATTTCTCTGTAAATTTAATGTGTGTCCACATTCATAAATTACATGATGCATATTCCCATCTTTACGAAGGGCTCACATCACAAAATACAGGGGGAAAACATTGCTTTGGCATCTTATTCAGTCTACATAAAAGGAAAAACTGTCAAACATTTATCTGTCAGTTCTACCAATTCTAGACAACTGAAATTCAGGTTCATTATAGGAAGAGTAATCAAAAAGACTGCATAGAAATAAAATTACTTCTTGTACCAGCATTAAATAAACAGAGGCCCAAATGTAACAACTTGTGATTATCACGCTCCATTATTTCCTCTTTTTTAAAAATATTTACTTAAACAATTTCTGCTACTTATTTTAAGATATTCATTAATGGAAAAGGACATTCCCCATTCTTCCATCATGCCACTGTGTAGATTCTTACAGAATACAATAAATTAATTCAGAATTGATTTCTAATAACCTTAATCAATTGAAAGTATTTTCATCAGAACTTAAAGTACACTTGAAATTGTCCTATACATATGTCTCTTCTTTGTCTATACTGATTTCCACACACATTTCTATTTAAATCTCGATAGTAGCTTTATGGAGAAGATAGCTGACATCCTCCACACTGAAATTGGCACCCCATTCCCTTATCCACAAAATAAGTACGGAAATGTCAAAATATCTTAAGATGGCCAAGTTCAATGGGACTTCAGGGCACTAGAGTGGATATATATGCATACATCTATATATCTCCATCTGTCTGTCTATCTGTCTATAAAAAGAACCTTACCTCATAAGTGCTTGTGATTCCAGATCTGTAGAATACAGGTAGGAAAAGTTCTGAAGTAAAAATTATGACAAATGTATATGCTATGAAGAAGAGAATGAAAGCAGATCCATGACGATACACCTCAGCTGGAGTTCCCAACACAGTCACTGCAGACATGAAACTAGCAGTGAGGGACAGGGCTACTGGCCCACAAGTCATCTGTCGGCCACCCACTAAAAAGTCCGCAGAAGTTGTTTTTTTCCTGTCTTTAACTGCAAAAAAGACTCCTATTCCAGAAGAAATGAGAAAAAGGGCAGCAAAGACAACATAGTCCCAGGCAACAAAATTTTTAACATCTGGAGGGATGAAGCTCATTGTGCTGATTAGCAGGTTTCTAGTCAAGCTGGCTTGTTCTTTTGTTTCTTCAGGGGGAAAAAATTTAATAATTCTCCAAAGCAAGACAAGAACTACTCCTCCATGATTTTTCAATTGTATATTCAAAATTACAAATGTGATCCAGGATACAATCTTTAGATTTGGTTCATTCCAGATTCATGCTACAAGAATTATTTTACAGACAGGAATAACGGAACTAGCTCACACAGATGTAATTATTATCTGTCTTGTCAAGAAATATCCAAAGGCCCTGTTAAACAAGGACAGAAAGCAGGAAGGGTGCAAGAGTTCGCACTCTTTTTATATGATGAGCTTTTTATTTAAGGTTAAACATTACTTTGACGTACTGACTCACTACATTTTAACTGCTCAGCATTTTACAAAATAAAATAGGCTCCATAGAATTGAAAGCTTGCAAGCTACAGTAGATATGAGGTGGGGGCAATTTTACAACTTGTACCTCCCAGACCATTTTGTGCCCAAGACAAGTCTCCCCACTCCACCCCCAGGAACTAGAAATTTGCATGATCGCAAATGAGGAATGTAGAACCAGAATATGGGTAAAACTCATGTGACCTACTAATATGGCAGCCTAGATGGGGAGGGGGTATTTTTGATAGCCAGAAAGCTGGCAAAGTAAGCCCAGAAGCAGCAGCAGCCGCCGCCTTCGTTCCCATCAGGAATCTCATTCCCTGTGGTACATGTGATACAAAGGGAGCTCTTCTTTGCCTTGCGCTGTCGCTGGGATTTATATGAACACTGGCAGTATTTGGGAAGGTTATTTTAAGGACTTGTATCACTGCTTCCAAGGCTTGCACGACAAGGAGACTCGTGCATTGTGACACTGATACTGTACATCCTCCCTTACTTCAAATGCCACAATGACCAACATTCATGTACCTACTGTTCCTCACTCCCCAGTCAAAAGAGCTTAACTTACTACACACATGCTGCAACCTTTCTGTTGCACTGATGTTGCATAGAGGCAAACACACATAAAAGCAACACTATACAGAGCCAGAGAGTCCTGATACCACAGGAGAATGGGGAGATGGTTTCTCAGGCTTTAAAGTCACCTACAAAAATGGAAATAACATGCCAATAACACTTCATCCAAAATCTGTCATCCTGTCTAGATGCTAAGAAGCACAAAAATTCCCTGAGATTTCACATACTGTCCTTACACCTGGCAACCCTAGAGTCAAATCATGTTTTCCTCACTTAACTGAATCACCTACTTCATGAGAATAGGATAATTTCCACCTGTTTGGGGTTACCACCAACATATCTGATCTTGGAAGCTAAGCAGGATCAGCCCTGGTTAGTACTTGGATGGGAAACCACCAATAGGTACCAGATGCTGTAAGCTATATTTCAGAGGAAGGAATTGGCAAAAACCATCTCCAAGTATTCCTTAAATAAGAAAAGCCTGTGAAATTCATGGAGTCACCAGAAGTAAGCAAGCGACTTGAAGACACACGCACATGCACACGCACGCACGCACACACACCAACATAGAAAATTCCAGTATTTCTAAGAGACAATCTATGGTCTATGAAAGGCTGTCCCAGGCCTATTTATCCATATTTACAATTACACACAAAACACAGGTAATCAGAACCCAGTGTCTACTTTTGCAAGAGAAAAATAGTTTCGGGAGAGGGATTTTGAGTAGAGCATTGGGGCGGGGTGGGGGAATAAGTACAGCTTTCACCATTAATCACTTCTCTTTTCCAAATCACATTTCTCAGGACCTCCTGCCTACTACTCCTTTTCTCAGCTTCCTCCCTTTCCCTCCTTCTTATCAGACTATTAGGCCATTTCTGCACTACACTGTTATAATGCTATTATTCCCCTTTCAATATCTGTGGAATCCTGGGATTTGCACTTTAGGGAGGGGCATTTAGATTTCTCAGCCAGAGAGCTCTTTGGTTTTAGTAAACTAGAACCCCCAACCTTCCTTTTGTATAAAGCTTCAATACTATTACTTAGTACTAACTATTGTAGATCCACTGAATTAATCATTGACACCAGAGTCAAAACATAACTAAATCTAATTAGGATTAATATAGGATACAGGCCAGTATCTGCCTAAATTACATGTAAATTGCCAAAGGTGCAAAATTCCTCAGTTACACTAATAGAAAACTGCAAGAATTGGATTAGTTGAACTAAATCTATTTTTTTCCAGTGTTAATATTAAATCTGCAAAGTATGAGCAACAATTAATAGATTAACATGGCAGTGCTAACACCATGTCATTACAACAAGGAGGTCTTCAGGTCAAATAATGACTGGGATTCTGGGAGAACATTAACTTCATAACTCATTTAGAAAATGAGCATCACATTAGTACAATGGAACAGATTGTCAGGAATTATCTGTGATACCTTTTCCAGAATTCTTATCAAGAGGATAAGACCTTGAAAAGATACCTGCATTCTGAGAAGAACAAATGCAGCCCTGTGGTCTATGAGTTCATTCAAAATGATTCCTTCTAGTATCAAACTTAAGTGGTAAGTGCCAACAGAAATGAACCCAAAACAACTCCATTTCTGGAGTTGGAACACTGTTGTAAATATTTCCAGCAGTTTGGGTTTTCAATATTCAAGGCATGCAAAGAAAATATCTAAGGTGTGCATGGGGAAACTATGGTTCTCCAGATGCTTTTGTACTACAGTTCTCATAATCCTTCCCCATTGGCTAGGTAGGCCAAAAACAAAATCTGGTCTAAGGCCTGCTTCCTATGTCAAGTAGAAATATACGGTAAAATGAGCATTGTCTTCGGATTTGTCCTCATAGCAGTTTTCCCATGTGCATAATTTCATACTGCAAGAATTTGAAAAGGAAGCAAGTAAATGGTGCCATCAGTTAGCCCAGGAATGAGCTTGCACAGTGAGTGGGTTTTGTTTTTGTTTTTATGGCCAATTCTGCAGAACTCTTAATATTTGGGTAGTAACAATAGTTCAAAGATCAGCATGGGTGTTGTAGGTATCAGATGCTCTGGATCAGACTCACTGCCTAATCCAGAAGCAACTTTTACAGCAGATTAGTACATGTGGAGAGGAAATAGGAAGTACATCTACTAAAGCAGAGTTGCAGGGCAAGATATGAGATAAACTCCTTCTACTGAAACTCCCTTTTGTGCACACCAGCAAAGGTAGAGGGCCCCTGTCTTATATTTCACCTAGTGAGAGGTATAGTTTTAAACTAAAAGGAAAGAAACCCACTGTAACCTGCTAAATGAAAGGCCTTTCATACTGCAGTTAGATGTGTCTGTTACAAATTAGGTGGCCCATATGACATAGACATACTCCACCTTTTCTGGATCAGTAGTTCTCTGCTGCCAAAGGAACCTTCTCTTGAAATGCAAGTGGCATCTTCCAAGAAGCAATTTCTGTCAGGACCATGGCAGGCAGAGTTAAACTTCCCCAGTCCATGACTCACTGTCCATAAGCTGCTCCATTTGCTACTTAAATAATGCCCCTTCAATGTACACATCAATGGAATTCCTGCAATTCATGTCACATTTAGTTTCCGTTAATAAAATAAACATTATTTGCCTGCAATTAACACCATGGCCTTTTCTGCACAGGAGAATTAAAATGGTGCAGTGAGTCTTCTATGGAGGTCATCTGCACCTCGGAGCAGACTAGGTTCGGACTACTTACCGGAGATCCGCACCTCAGTCCACTCCGAAACGCCCCCAACTGGTCCTCCAGCATGCTTTTTAAAAACCAGAAAAAAGAGGTTTCTCTTTTTCCGGAGCGCGCCATTGCATGCCTGCTCCCTTGTGCAGATTCGCAGGCTCGCACCAATGTGAGCCTGCAATCTGAGAAGGGCGGGCTTTAGGCGTGGTAAGCTTCACAGTTGGTCGGGACCCACGACCAACCGGAAGCTGCCATTTTGGAAGCCAGAGCAGTGCAGATCTAAGACCTCGCACTGCTTCAATTCACCCTGGACCACACCGAGGAGCCAGAACGTCCGGTGACTAACAGCATGGAGCAATTCCATCGCCTCGTGCAGAAATGGCCCATGCCTAATTTGGCCCACAGTTCAACAGTGAAGGAAGATGTTCATCTGTTGCTTCAGTTGTTTCTGGTAAATCTAAAAATAGAAAGAGAGAAATTAAAGGACTCTAAAGGTCTTCCAGTAACTTCCTGGATCTCAAACATGGAAACATATCTTTACTTTTTTTACATATATATTTTCCAAACATACTGCTAGAGATTAGATATAACTGTACAATTATTGATAAATGCCTCTCTTAAAGTTGAAGCTACCATTATCACCAGGTTAAAGAATAACCACTGTCTCAAATTAATTGGAAGATGTCCAGTCAAGTATGAAAATGTGAATCTATTCTGTTTCAAACCTCTAACTGAGTGATTGTTCTGCAATCAACCGAGATTAGATGTGTCCTGTGTAAGTAATTTGGACTGATGGCAATGCTCCAACTTCCTAATGTTCAATGTTTGCTATTTGTTCCTGGTTTTCAAATTTTCTCAGTAACTGGTTCTATGTAAAACCAAATCCAATAGGGTTCACATGAGCAAAGTGGGCAACTTTCAATTGTTGCTTTTGAAAGACACTGGAAAAGCGTCCCCACTTTGTGACAAGTTCAGATGATAACAGCCAGAAGTGTGGCAATGTTATGCCCAGAAAATATGTTCTCACCAATAAACTAAAGGATACTGTAAAAGACAATAAATATTTTCGGAGAGTCCTTTGTTAGATTTCTCTGAAGCCAGTCTTGTACTACATGTCAGTCATTTTCAAACTCTGTTTTGGTTTGTAATGGGCAGAATCCAAAACTGAAGAGAGAGGATCCATAGCTCAGTGTCCTTGTGACAACATTTTGATCCAATTACAATCAGAAGGAGACTCTAACTGAGTCTAAATCTGATCCCAGTAGATTCTGTTTCCTAAAGGGCATCCAATATGATACTTGTTGATCTTTCTTTTCTCTTGCTTCTCTGGGAAAGGTTCACGCAAGGCACTGCAGTTTTCCAGTGTCTGTGCCTAAAATGCTACTGTATTATATATCTGGCCATGTTCAGAAATGTTGGAAGCCACAGGAACCATACTCCCATTGTTAAACAGCACATGTGAATGCTAAGACACATGTGTACATGCTTTATGAGGTGTCTGAAAGTTCAGAAGTGCGTATTGAAACACCAGATCTGGAACCATCTAACTACTCCACTGATTTAGGGAAGGGGCAACAAGGAGATTCACACTGAGAACTACAATGGGGCCCAATCTGCTCTGGAACTAATTTGCTTTCTAAGTTATTCTTCTGAATATCTGAAACATAGAAATCTGATTTGTGAAGTCATGTCAAGAATGGCTTGGAGGATTCTTCCCACCACATGCTCTTAAGAACTGTACAGCTTAGTCAGAGAACTCATGCTTAGTCGGGGTTCCTCTTAGAAAAACTCAATATAGGAAGACAAAAATCCCTGCAAGTTGCATGGCAGATTCAGTTTTCATTTGCAATATGCATCTGGATTACTTCCTTAGCAGCAACAAAGCTTAACTTTTTTAGCAGATGTCTTTATGAATTCTGTGTTGCCCTAGAACCTTGACCAGAATCATACTACTGTTCCTTGACAAACAAGGCAATGAAGACAGTATTTTTTCAAACTCAGAAAACTTTCAGAGCATGTATGTGCATTGACTTTTTGGTCTCTATGATACTGTCAGATGGTGACAATCAGGATTCAAGCTTTTACTTTGAAAGCTGTAAGTATGTTGGTTTACAGTTAGAAACCAAAGATTCAAGTTGATTGTATCTAAAACACCAATCAAAGTAGATATTCAAAACACATTCAATTCATCAAATGTATTTCCATGCACTTGGGGATCCTCCCTTCTCCTCATCCCTTTTACTGGACTGGTACCATGGGAGTCTCATGATTGGACTGGGGGTTGCCAAAAGGAGAGGTGTAAGGTGGTCCCCTGCTGATGTCTTAATTGTAGAACTTTGTTCATCAAAAAGTAATGATGGAAATGCTACCTCTTTGATAGTTTTTTTCAGTGTTAACTTTTTTTTATTGGCAATATCTTTTCATAGGTTGTGCTGGCATTGTTAATTTTATAATGTTGACTTATGTACAGTGTAAACCATTTTTTTTCTCTGAGGAAAGCAGTATAGAAGAATTTTAATAAATTAATAAATGGGATCAAATATACCAAAACAGCAGTTAAATGACACAGGCTTGTAGACTATCCATTGCCACTTACCTGCAGTATTATTCAGTGGTTCTCAACCTGTGGGTCCCCAGATGTTTGTGGATTTCAGCTCCCAGAAGCCCCAGCCACTATGGTCAATGCTCAGGGCTTATGGGAGCTGAAGTCCAAAAACATCTGAGGACCCACAGGTTGAGAACCTCTGATTTAGATCATCTTGTGCATATTTGATACATACATTATAAATTCACAATACATAATGTTATCTCATGATGGGCTGTACTATGGCTAAATTTAGATGCAGAACTGTAAGTAGAAATAGTATGAATATGTATTTCTTATTATAAAGACATGAAAGTAAGATGAGATAAGGTAATCAGCATTTACAAGCTGAAGACTTTCATTGTAAAATCTATCATCTTGAATGCTATTGTGCTTTAGGATTTGTGTTTACATATTCTGGGATTGTTGTTCATTTCATCTGCTCTTGATTTCCATAGGCAAAATATTAGTGCACGACTGCCACTCCAAACAGTTACTAAAGGTGATATCCCTTCCTGATTGCACATTCAGTGTCTATTTCTAGTCACAAAGCTACAGATCTGTGGAATTTGAAAGATCAAGAGTGTTTAAAGTGAAGTTCACCATGTGTGCTTCATGTGAAGCAAGAGAAGGTTTAGAAGCTTCCTTATTAGTAACTATATGAAGCAAATGACCCTTATCATAGGAGATTGACTTATGCAAAAGCATTATAAACAAGCATTACAATCTCATTTAAAATTATTATATGTGGCCCCAATTATGCTATTCTTGCCTGATAGTTTACATTTTTTTTAAAAAAAAAACAGACTAATCTTCCATCAGAAATATGATTATGAAAATTAAGCCAGTAATTTTTTTAACCTCAAAAATCAAGAGTGTTTACAAAGAGTATCCAGAAATCCCAAATGGCTGTACACAAATATAAATATATACATTGTGAGCCAGGTAATATCTCCATTGATTTCCATAATCAGGATTAAAAAAACATAATTTATCCAGTGTACAGCAACCATCAACCATCATAGGTCATCAGCAGTGCCTTGATATTTGCCAGCACTAGCAGACATTGACAAGAACACAGAATTTTTAATTCTTCCTACTGAAATCACCGGAGATGGGATGTATCTTAAATGGGCAAAATTGGATCCCAAATCCATCATGGCATTACCATTTCATGGTAGTAGGATTGCATACTCCCCGGCAGGAAGAGATTCCTCTGGATGGTTGCATTTCTACTGGTAGGGTCTCCTAAGTCAGATAGCCTTTTTATTAAGGAGCCAGATTAAGGCCATTTCCACATGGCATCACAGTCCCATGATGGGGATGGCATGGCAGCCATCCTTCAGTCATGCTTTCACAAGACATTGTCACCAGTCCTGCTGCCATCCCATCTCTACCCGTCGCAATTGTGGGATAGTCACTTAACAGAATAAATCCAATACTCCTATCCTTCCCAGCCATGCTGAAGGGCTGGAATTGGGAGGTGGCACTTCTTTCCCCAGTGCAGCATGGGACAGAGCCCGGCTGCACTGTGGAAGGCAGGTGCATGTTGCTCATGCTCTCTTCTGCAGGGAGCCAGCTGGGTGCAGAGAGAAGCGTTTCCGTTGTGCTCCCTTCCTGGCAAAGGCGCTGAAGGAAGGGTAACAGGATCAGGTAAGGTGCAGAAGTGGCCCAAATGGAGACCAAGCCTGGTACAGTGGTTAGACTAGGGAGACCAGGGTCTGAATCCCTAATCAGCTATGGAGATCCGTTGGGTGACCCTGCACAAGTCACACTCTCTTATCCTCAGAGGAAGGCAATAGCACACCTAAAAGATACATCCCATCTCCATAGAGCCTAAATACCCTAAAGGCACCAGACCTGCCTGATCTTGGAAGCTAAGCAGGGACATCTCTAGTTAGTAGTTGGATGAGAGAGCACCAACAAACACCCGGTGCTGTAGGCTATATTTCAGAGGATGGAGCTGGCAATACCAGCTCTGAGTATTCTTTGCCTAAGAAAACCTTACAAAATTCATGAAGTTACCATGTCAGCAGGTGACTTGAAGGCACATATACAGACACAGAGTGTTTCCATAAAACGGAGTCAGCTTCAAGGCATATAACAACAACCACAACAATAACAACAGATCAAACAATTACTGGGAAGTAGCAATAGCGGGGGAATGACAGTGGTGGTGATCTCCCAGAGGCAACACCAATGGTATTTTAGTTAACACTTTGTTAGTGCTATGCAGAAGGACCACTTCTAAATGTCTATTACTTCAAAAACCCTGTGAAGAGTGTCATAGAGTCACTATAAGTCAAAGCTAAGTTGACAACAAGAAACGACAACAGAACAAATGTGGGATGATGTGACAATCAAATATCAGCATATTCTTGTTGTTTCCTTGCCTTTGTTAGGAGGAAGGAATTGGCATGGAGGGTTAAGATAAGGTAGAAATTTAGCCCCATTTGGATTCCAAGAGGTCACAAGCATTCAAGATGGGATGGGTGCTAACATTTTGATCTTCCCATTTCTCAAATGCATAGTCCATCCTTACCCAGAGACACAGGTTGGATGGGCTTACAAGAAAAGCACTATTTGTGTGAATCTGAACCCCGATGTAGCTAGTACATATGACTCAGGCCATTTCCACACAAGGTTGATACACCATAGCAGCATCGAATTCTTACT
Organism: Iguana delicatissima; assembly: GCA_948472985.1. NCBI lineage: Eukaryota > Metazoa > Chordata > Lepidosauria > Squamata > Iguanidae > Iguana > Iguana delicatissima. The sequence goes on along the minus strand of CAOKZL010000322.1, from coordinate 1,288,746 downwards.
ATCCAGACTGCACATTGTACCATTTTAGCATCATAGTTTTCCTCATGGTTCTGCACATTTTCAGCTCCTAGAAAGGTTCACTGCGGTTCATTGCAATGCAAACCACTGTATGTGAAAACCGGAAAAACTCCAATGTAAATCTCCCAAACCAGATCTGCTTTGGTTTTCACCTACACGCAGAAGCATAGCATTGATTCACATTGCAGAAGTGGCTGACTATGGGCATTCACAGGCTATGCCTTCCGTCATTTCCTTCCCTATCTCTCTCCGCCCATCAAAGGACAGGCTACCATCATTATTGTCTTCCTGTGTTAAATCAACAGCAGGAAGAGAGTGGATCTGGTAATGGACAGTTAAAACATGTTTTTTCCATGTATCAATGAACATACATTCCTACGCACAAACATAGCAACACAGAAATGTGTTAAAAATGTGTGTGTTTTTTTAAAAACAGACAAATCAGTGATGGTGGGGTGGGGTGAGGGAGGGGAATGGGAGTAGCCAGGGACTTGCTGTTGTGGATGCAGCAACCGCTGTTCTCCACAGTAGTCCAATGTAAATGGGGGAGTGGGGTTCAGAAAACACAGTTTCTGAATTTCTGAATTCAGTTTCTGAATTGGAATATAAAAATACTGCTCTTGACATGCAGCAAACCGCTCCTCCCCTTTCATGCAGAAATGGCCTCGATCTTCATTTCTGCAAAGGAGATAATTCAGGACTAACTTGGATGTCCTATTTAATACCTAGTTTGCCATGAAGGATCACCTTCTTTTTTAGATTCAGGAATGCATGCACAGCCCAAATCTGGATCAGAATGATCACATACCAGTGAGGGAGTTATATGTACTTTTGAGGGTATTGAAGAAGCAGTTGCTGCTTCCACAATCCACTGCCCTGGATGCACAGCAGCCGATGAAGGGGTCTTGCATGTGGTTCTGTTCCTCTGTTTAGCTGGGAGAGGTGCATCTAAGCTTTTCCTGGCTGCCTTTTAGCATCGGGGAAAGAAGGAACAGCTTTATGTTGGCTGCTTCTTCTCCTCACTATTAGCTATCATGTAGTGATGGTGGTAGTATTTTGAAATAAAAACTGACTGGGGAGAATTAAACCTCTCCTACACATGCACTGTAGTCCCATCTAAATGATGGCTGGAAGTATTATTATTATTATTATTATTATTATTATTATTATTATTATTATATACAATAAAAGAGAAAAATATATATCAAAGAGTAATCATATAGAGTTATTTGCAGACATTACAATTTGTAAATTTTTTTCATAATTATATATATATACATCTTTGTCTCCCCACCAATCTTTTGTCTCCTCGTTAATCCAATATGATGTATACTGTATATCTAACATTATATATATTAAACATTCACCATAAATATGTAACCTTCTTGTCAAATAAATTAACATCACAATTATGTTGGACTGCATTTCTGTCTTCAAATTCCAAACTTTATCTACTTTACCATGTTTCCATGAGTTAAGTAACTCTTTCATCGTTCACAAATAAGTTTCTCTAATTTACTTCCTGCCTTCCTTTTTTTAGGTTTATTCTATGAAAGTAAAAGATGCCTCTATCATTTCATAAACCGTTTATCTTCTAGCTTAGTCTAACAGCTTGTTTGTCCACCTATAGGTTGTTTAAACAGATTCCGCTTTACTCCATCTAATCTCAGAGTACACAGAAGTTCGTGTTGATTTTGATCTTTGGCAATTTTAAAATATAATATTGTCTCCAAATTTCCTTTTTAAATATGCTCTTATTGGATTCCATTCTGTTTCATTTTCATCCTTTGCAGCCTCTGTGAGAATTTTTAACAGTTTATCACAGTCTTTTATCTCCATAAGCTTCAAAACCCATTTGTCAGGTTCTGGAATTTGGTCACTTTTCCAATATCTTGCATAGACAATTCTGGCTGAAGTGATCATGTATAGTACGATTTTCCATCATGTTTTCTTATTAAGTTGATCTATATCTGGAATAATGTTTAGTAAGAGTTCAAGAGACATTGGAATGTTAATTTCCAACATATCTGACATAATTTTGTTGATGTTCTTCCAAAATCTTTTTGCTGTCGAACACGTCCACCACATATGAAAGAATGATCCTTCTTCTTTCTTGCATTTCTAAAGGCTGGAAGCACTTTTACTTGACTGCAAAAAATAAAGTAGGAGAAGTAATCCTTAGTGCATGTAGTTTACACTAAGAAAAGAAAAACAATACCCTACCTCTAATGTCACAGAAATTGAACAACCACATATATACTATCCACATGAAGTCAGGAATTCCCAAAAATTTCTCCTGCACATGAAGCTTGCGTGGAAGAATGAACAAAGTGCCATATATAGATTTTATATATATCTACAGAGAGAGAGAGAGATCATTTTACTTTCCCATTGCAATATGAGATTTAGTTAAGAAGGGGGGAAATGTGAGGAACTAGTTTTATAACAACAGCCATAACTTGTATTATACAACCACCAGAGACCACATGCTTGTCACATTGTCAATAATAGGCTTTCCTGGTATCTGATTCATGTAAACTACTTCCACAATTTGGAATGTTCTATAAAAATTATTTTTAGGTGGCTAAGAAAATAAAGTATACATAGTCTGAAATAGCAGTGGGAATTATCCTTTTTTTCTCTCCCTATAACAAGGTATTTCTTCAAAGGATTCTCTCTTATCATTATGTCGGCAAGATATATTCTTCCTAAAGTTGAAAAGAAGGCTTTTTCCTGGGGTACCTTCTATGCATGAAACCAGAGCATCTATTATTTATCACTCTGTTCTTTTGTTGATGCTTGTGTCCTGGTTTCAAACAGATCCATATAGATTCTACTTTCATCATTTTAGACAAACAACTAAAACAGCCTATGTGATTGCTTTTGTGGAACGGTAGACTCTTCTTTCTGTTTTGCTGTTCTCACTTATTTTTACATTGCCCTACTTCTATCTTTATATTTTACATGCCTTATTCTCACATCCTAGCCCCAATTAGCAACATAGCTACAAATTATCCAAGTAATATTATTACACCTATTTGCCTTGTTGTCGTTGCTATGTGCTGTCAAGCTGGCTTTGACTTACAGAAACCCCAATTAATGAAAGACCGCCAAAACTCACCATTATTAATGGCTCTGCTTTGGTCTGGCTAACTTTAGGCTATGGCTTCTTAAGTCAATCCACCCAAATTGTGATCTTCCTATTTTCCTACAGCCTTCCAGACTTCAAATAAGTAATTTTTTTTCCCAATGAATCATATGCAAGGTATGATAGCCTCAGTTTAGTCATCTGGTTTCTAGAGATAGTTTAGGCTTTACTTGCTCTTGAACCCATCAATGTGTTTTTTGACAGTCCATGCAAACTCCCTACCAGCACACCATTTCATCATTTCAAATCAGCTGATGATCTTCTTACCAGCATTCTCCACTGTTTTGACATCCACACACAGAAATCAGAAATGCTATGACAATAATGTACCTTTACAATTGAGGAGCTTATCCATTTCCTTCATAGTTGCCCTTCCAAGTCTAAAACTTCTTCTGATTTTTTCACTACACAACAGCTTCTTTGTCTAATGACTAGACCGAGGTCTAGAAATCCAAACTCAAGCACTGGGATCTCTTAAAAAGTAGTTCTATCAGGCAAAAGGAATTCATAGCAGCACAGAACTATTAATGTCATTCCCTTCCCTTTTAATCTTGGGAACCTGGCAGTGATTGCTTCACCTGTTCCATACAGCAAAATTTTGGCTCCATGCTGGCCATGGCAATTTCCTTGTCTGACATTATGGCCATTCCTGCACTACACTGTTATAGTGCTGTTATTCCATCCTCAACATCCTATAGAATCTTGGGGTTTGCAGTTTAGGGAGGGACATCTAGAATTCCCAGCCAGAGAGCTCTTTGGCCTCAGTAAACTACAAACCCCAAATTCCACAGGATGTTGAAAGTGGAATAATAGCACTATAACAGCGTAGTACAGAAATGGCCATATGTGTTAGTGAATAGGTTCAAGCTTTGTAGGTATACAAGATTTTCATTTGATGCAACAAAATTAGAGCATACTTTAAATATAGCTGATGATAAAAAGAAAGCAAGAGGGATATTTTGTATCTTCTTCCATCATTTCTGGATTACTGTAATGTGCTCTGTGTGAAGTTGCTTTTGAAAAGTGCTCATAAACTTCAGTTGTCCCAAAGAGATGCAGACAGATTGTTAAATGGGGCTGGCTACAAGGAGCACACAACTCCCTTCTTGTAACAGCTCCACTGGCTGCCAGTCCATTTCTAGGTACAATTCAAAGTGATGGTGATGGTGATGGTGATGGTGATGGTGATGGTGATGGTGATGGTGATGGTGATGGTACTAAAGCCCAATATGGCTTGGGTCCAGGCTATTTGAAGGACCTTATCTCCCTTTATAAATTCATTTGAGTTCTAAAATCAGCTGAAGAGGCCCATCTGTCTTTCCCATCATTTCTCAGACTCATTTGGTAGGGAAAAGGAGACAGTCTTCTTGCTGCCTGCTCTCAGATTTTGGTGGTGCTTGGGGACAGCTGCTTCTCCACACACACACACACACACACAGCTGCTGTTACATATACCACAAAGTGTCATTTTATCCCCAGTGCTGTTTCAAATCTACATAAAATTGCTGGGAGAGATTATCCAGAGTCATAGAGCAAGGTGCTATCACTGTTAATGACATCCAAATATACTTCTCCACACCTACAAAAATAGCATCAGCTAAGGATAGGAATCTCCTCTGAATGAATGACTGGAGGACATAATAGGCTGGATGAGGAAAAACAAACTGAAACTGAATACAGACAAGACGGAGGTGCTTATTGTCAAAGGTCCTAACCTGAGGTTAGAGGTATGTCAAGCAGCTCTGGATGGGGTTACACTCCTCCTGAAAGACTGTGTTCTCAGCTTGGGGGTGCTTCTGGATCACTCACTCCAAGTGACAGCCCAGGTAGATATGATAGCCAAGAGTGCTAAATATCAGCTTTGGAGGATATGCCAGCTACACCCCTTTGTAATCTCAAGACTGGACCTCTGCAGTGTGCTGTACATTGGACTACCTCTGTACCAAGCTCAGAAACTGCAGTTAGTGTAAACCATGGCATCCAGATTAGTTATTGGTACATCTAGGAATGATTATATTGTTGTTGTGTGCCTTCAAGTCATTTCCTACCTGTAGCGACTCTAAGACTAAGCTGCCACAGGTTTTTCTGGGACTGAGAATATGTAATGTGCCCAAGGTCAGCCACTGAGTTTCCATGGCTGAGGGGGACTCAAACCCTCATCTCCAGGGTCATAGTCCAGTACTCAAACGCAAAGATCTCTTTATTCCTTTTATTTAGAGATACATTAAATCACAAGAACAAAACATTTCAGAATGAGATGAAAGATTTATTTTGATTACTCAGTGTTACACTCCTCTATCCCAATTTCTTCTTCTCACAGGGATCAATGGGGTTAATATAGCAGATCAGCATAAAGTCAGGTTCACAAAGGGGAAGGCAATTTACACACATCAGAGGAAATAGAAAAGCAGATTTTGAATACCCTGGTTTCAGACTCTACCTGTAAAGTAGAAATAGTAGAATTACATATTACTGTTCACTCCCTTCCCTTTTTTTAGTTCATTTCTCAGAACGAAGGATAATTTCCTCTTTCTAAAGAGCCCTATCAATTCATGAAGCTATTGCCTTGTTTCTAAGGGTAATTGAGCATAAGGATTCTGTTTCCCTGAAGATGCATTCATTAGCTTTCAAAAAGAGCCAGCATCTAATTAAGGCCCCAGGGATTGTTGTAGACAATATATACAGTCAAACACTGTGCCATAATTGAGCCAATTTAATCAAGGGAAGAGATTTGGGCACCACAGTTGAAATCAATGTGACCTAAGAGTGCTTAACTTTGGGTATCTTAAATAGAGCCCCACATTGTCTTTGTTCTAGCATGTCTAGCATGTCACAGTATGTGACAGCAGCTTGAAACAGTGTCTGTAAGTTTGCTACTCTATCCACCAACTATCTAGGATAGAGAGGTTCCCACACTGAGCACAAATCCAGGATAGTATACATATAATCTGTAAACAGAACATATACTTAAAAACTAAATTGATACAAATGCCCATTCAAACAACAAGCAAAGCAATCAGTTTAAAAGGCATGGACAAACCCATTTTGTCTCAGTACTAGTAAGAATATCAAGTTGGGCCAGTTGTCCCTCCTTTAGGAGGACCTTCCAGAGCTGGGATGCCACCACAGGGAAGACCTTCACTTTTGCATATGTATAATAGATTTCTCCTGCGGAATAAATCTGAAGAAGGGCCTCCATTGATGATCTCAATTCAGGGGTAGGATTGAATGGTCAATGCACTCCCTTTTGCCTTCATAGTACCTTCTATGTCCCAGGGATCATCTTACCTTTAATGTATGGAGCCATAACTTGCCACTCCTGGTTCCTAAATTGCCACTGAAATTTGGTAATACAATGACAAAAACTGTAGTATCTTCACTTGAAATGATTCTGTGCATTCAGGTAATGTACATGTTCTCCTTATATCTTGTTTACTAGTATTCATGCTCACTGGTATCTTCAAGGAACACAACTTGATTTACAAACAAAGGGTGCAGGGACTGTGTGCTTTGTCTTGAAGGAACGGGGGACTCTCAAAGTTAAAATTGTTTTTAGTACTGTACTGCCAAATTTTAAGGATCCTTAGATATATGTGCCCATCCCCCATCCCAGTCCTGGGCCCTTTCCGCACCTTACCTTCTTCCAGCGCTGGGGTGTGGGGATCGTGCAAGCAGCCTCCAGTGAGAGGCTCTCACACCCCTGCTGCTTCAGCTCCGCACAAGCTGCCTGCTTGCGCTAGAGCCCCGCCTTTTCCTTCCGCAGAGCAGCCTGGGAGTTTCCCAGGCTGCGCTGGGGCAGGAAGCACGACTGGTAAGCGCACGCAGGTAAGCACATGCAGGTAAGCGCACGCAGGGCCTGGGAGCAATGCGCGATTGCACACCATTTTTGGTTTCCAGCCGAAAATGAAAAGGTGTGCAATCAGCGCCTGCTGGCCCCTGGAGCATCGCGCAATTGTGAGTGTGTTGTGCAGATCGCTCCTCACAATCGCACAACACTCCAGGCGCCCTTTCGCATGGCAAATGCCGTGCAGAAAGGGCCCAGATGTTTCATTTTATTCAACAATGCTTGTAGCTGAAAGCCACTGCCAAAAATATTCAATCTGGGAAGCTTAAATTCCAGGATCTGAGGTGCCCACAATTTCAGGTGACACTGAAAAGCTATACTACCTTCATGGCCCACTCTCCAAATATTACATTGTTGCACCCACATAGCCAACACATTGGTCCCAATGCATTATAGGCCAGCTGCATCAGCAACAAACTTAATGTACACAGAAACTAAAATGAATAATCTTGCTTTGAACTAGCCCTGCAGTGCACTTGATTCTGATTGGAAAGGCATGAGTGCCAACTGTAGGCAAAGGCCCTTTCCACACCTTACCTTCTCACCTCGTCTTCCTGTTGTCACTCTTGTGAATCATTTCTATGAGTACTGGAACAATTCAAGCACCTACCAGTGAACTCCCTACAAGAGAAATGAGTGTGATTGGTTAAGGTTCTAATCCTTTCCCTGCTGAAAATGCAAGAAAAAGTATGCAGACAGCATTTCATCCCATTTTGCTAAGAATTAAACCTGTGTCTGTCTGCCAGTGTTCTGGCTAGTGAGTCAGGAAACACCTTTCTTTATATATAAGGGTTTTGCATTTTTGTTTTTGTAAGTTATTAGGCTCAGAGTCATAGTTAGGTGCTAGGTGCTCATTCAAAACTGATTCACAACATGCAGCCATTCCATCAGGGCTGTGCAGAAGGAGAGACAGAAAGTAGAGCCTTCATGACCTCTTCTGAAGTTGCAGCTTCATGAGGCTTTTCTTCTCTTCCCATAACTATCTCACAGCCATACCCTCAGGCTGTAGGAAAGCCAGAAGAAGAACCATTCACTTGGTTCCACTAACAGATCAGTAGTTTATTTTGTCTCTTTGAGATGTTTACTTTCCATTGCATCACGAAAAGAAGACACATAACTTCTGCTTGCATTACAGTACCTACATAACTTTTTATATAGTCTGGAAAGTGCCAGCTGGCCCCTCCCTAAACTGCAAACCCCAGGATTCCATAGGAGGTTGAAAGTGGAATCATCATGCTATAACAGCCTAGTGTGGAAATGGTGTAAGTCATATTTCTTGTTTCATTCTTTAAAGCATAGTGAATGCTGGTTTTGTTGCATACAAGATGCAAGGAATATCATTTTAAAATGTGTATGATACCAAAAAAATTCTCCTATGTCTAGAACGGGGAGGGAAACATTAACTATTCTGTTAAAAGAAAAGTACAACTGGTGCCTAGCATATGTTGAACTAAAATATGTGGTTATTGTTCAGATTATTCTTTCATGAGAGGAAAGGACTTTGGCTTTTGAAGAGCATAGTTTCATTAATGATTACTTCCTCAAGTAAGCAAACACTCTCCCTTATCTTTTTATAATGAAGGTCAGGAGAACAATGTCAGGGTTTCAGGATGTGTCCTGAAGTTATAAATGATCTGCCCTTTTTCAAAGACACCTATCTAATTTTATATCGCCAACGTGTTGTCACAAGTTCTTCATGTTCTCTTCATGCCATGAGTGTCTTGAGTGTAAGAGAAGTCAATAAAGCTTGACCTTTGTCAATCCTTCCCGATCATCTATTACTGCTTTTATCTACACATCGGACCTTCCTAATGTTAAGTTTTGTTTCAATGTTGTTCCAGTTGTTCACATTTCACATGTTCTGCTAGACTTGCTTATGATAAGGTTTAACAAATTCCAGCAGAAAAAAAGCTGCCCAAGTGCCTATGGAAACCCCCTCAAACAGGAAACAAAAACAATAGCATCTGGTCATGTGTTCCCCAGAAACTGGGGCCCTTTCAGCACCCTACCTTCTTCCGACATCCTCTTGTGGGGATCCCAGCAGCAGTTCTGCTGGGAGGGAATGGTGACAGGAGTGCTTCTCTCCATACTGGCTGTCTCTGCGAATGAAGGAAGTGCCATAGCCCCACCTGCTCCTTCCGCGGCAGAGCTGGGTATTGTCCCAGGTTGCACTTGGGCAGGAAGCAAAGCCATTGCGCTTCTGGACCATCCACAGATCAGGTAAATCTGCGATTGTGGTACAATTGTGGGTCATTAATGGGGAAACCCCACCAATGATTTACTCTGTGATTGCACTGCCTGGGGATAGAAGAAGGACAGGACCTCAACAACATCATGCATAACCATCATCACAGTCCCGTTCTTCTCCTGTCCCCATGGCAGGAAGACAATGTCCTGCATAGAATCATAGAATCATAGAAATGTAGAGTTGGAAGAGACTACAGGGGCCATCCATTCCAACCCCCTGCCATGTAGGAACACCCTCAAAGCACTCCCGACAGATGGCCATCCAGCCTCTGCTTAAAAACCTCCAAAGAAGGAGACTCCACTACACTCCGAGGCAGTGTATTCCACTGCCGGACAGCCCTGACTGTCAGGAAGTTCTTCCTGAGGATCAGGTGGAATCTCCTTTCCTGCAGCTTGAATCCATTGCATCTTGTCCTGGTCTCTGGAGCAGCAGAAAACAAGCCCTCTCCCTCCTCTACATGGCATCCCTTCAAATATTTAAACATGGCTATCATGTCCCCTCTTAACCTTCTCTTCTGCAGACTAAACATACCCAGATCTCTAAGTCTATCCTCATAGGGCATGGCTTCCAGGCCTCTCACCATTTTGGTCACTCTCCTCTGGACTTGCTCCAGTTTGACCATGTCCTTCTTGAATTGGAGTGCCCAGAACTGGACACAGTATTCAAGATGAGGTCTAACCAAAGCAGAATAGAGTGGTACCAGTACCTCCCTTGATCTAGACACCATACTCCTGTTGATGCAGCCGAGAACTGCATTTGCTTTCTTGGCTGCCGCATCACACTGCTGACTCATGTTCGGCTTGTGATCTATTAAGACTCCTAGATCCCTTTCACATGTACTGCTATCCAGTCATGTGTCCCCCATCCTATATTTCTGTATTCCATTTTTTTTACCTAAGTGTAGGACCTTACACTTCTCTCTGTTGAATTTCATCTTGTTAGCCTTGGCCCAGCTCTCCAATCTATCCAGGTCATTTTGAATTTTGATCCTGTCCTCTGGCGTATTAGCAACCCCTCCCAATTTGGTGTCATCTGCAAATTTGATGAGCATGCCCTCTATTCCTTCATCCAAGTCGTTGAAAAAAATATTGAACAGCACTGGGCCCAGGACAGAACCCTGTGGCACCCCACTAGTCACTTCTCTCCAGGATGAAAAGCAGCCATTCGTGATCACCCTTTGGGTTCGGTCGGTCAACCAATTACAAATCCAACTAACAGTAACCCTGTTCAGCCCGCATTTTACTAGTTTCTTTGCAAGAATGCAGAAAGGGCTAGGGTCTGACAGGCATATTCATTGATATTGACACTAATACTAAAGGCATTATTTAGCCTAATGACCAACAGCCATTAGCAGCCTTATCCTTCATAAATTTATCTAATCTATTTTTAAACACATCACTACATTAGGTGGTAGCAATATAACTATGAGCTGTATTATGTGCAGCCTTCCCCCCACCAATGGTAATCAGGGCATAATGGATTATATTTCAAAAGTAATATCATGAGTAGGAACGATGTGATTTGTTTAGGTGCAACCACTAACATCTTCTAGTTACTTTTAAAAGGTACTTTAAAGAATATTTGGAAAGGGATTTTGATGGTAATTGCACCATTCTGTGATCCAGAAAATTTTGTGCCATTCTGTATTAAACAATTCATAGTGACTGAAGGAAGAATAAATATCATTTGTGTTGCTGGGGTTAGATGGGGTGGAAGGAAGAGAAGAGATGCAGCAGATCAATGAAAAAAAATGAATTGTACAAATTGTTAGATATCATGCTTTCTGCCTTCCCTAACTTGGTACTTTCTAGGTGTTCTGAATTGCAAATATCATTAACTTAATTCTCAAGCCAGCAATTGAATTGTGGGATATATGCTTATCTGAAAATAATGCAACCCCTCCCCCTAAAAAAAAAATGCTTTAGAAAAAAATTAACAAGAAAATGTGACGCTTCCACCAAGAGGGTCAAGTGAAGAATTATATGACATTTTCCATCAGTTCTATGCCTTCATATTTTAATGTTAATGATTAACATCATGGCAACTTAACATTAAAATGTTTCCTCATGCAGCATTAATACAAATTGCTTAGATTTTTAAGCTTACTAGTAGCTAATGAACTATGCTAAGCCTTTACTGCTAATTTCCAAGCCCTATATGAAAAATGTATTACCCAAATCTTCAGCTTTTCAGCTTTCTTAGATAACCTCTTTTTCTAGCATTATGAAAGCTGGAGAAAAATTTCCTACCCACTTTCTTTATACCATTCAGGATCTGATGTACTTCCATCATGTTTTCTCTTTATCACTTTTTTTATGCATTAAAAAAGATGTCCTTACCTAAAATTAAAATGTAATACCTTATTAAACTTTACTATCACTTCTTGTTAACAAATGAGGTGTCAGAGGGATGAGTGATATGTACATGTTCATGAGTTAGAGAGAAGAGAAGATTAAAATCAGTGAGAAAACTTGAATGAATACTTTGGAAGATGAGATTTCATACTTTAGAATGCCTTTCCCCAGCTTCAGTTTCAAAATGTTTTGGACTCCTACCATTCCCAGATGATGCATTATTGCAGTCCATCTGCAGTTGTAGGAAAGCAGTTTTAAAACAGAGAGATAAACAGACAGACCGATAGCGCTTTTAAAGGACCCAATATGAGCCCATGGGGTAAACAGTGACAACCTCCACATTCCGTTTTGAAGGGAAAAAAAGATTCAGTAGCAATTCAGTAAATTAAATGATTTCATTGTTTACCCCATTTCCACCCTACACTGTTATAGTGCTATTATTCCACTTTCAACATCCTGTGGAATTTTGGGCTTTGTAGTTTACTGAGGCCAAAGAGCTCTCTGGCTGAGAATTCTAAATGCCCCTCCTCAAACTGCAAACCCTAGGATTCCATAGGATGTTGAAAGTGGAATAATAGCACTATAACAGTGTAGTGCAGACATGGGCTTAGTGTTAGCAACAAATCCATTTTCCAATTTCATTTACAACTTAATTTTAAAATCTAAGCAGTTCTGCACACACCTCTAGATTTTACTTCCATTTTGTCATGCATCAATCTTGTACTGATAGACTTTTAAGCCTAAAGGGCCCAACATTCTGAAATGGCAGTAGCTACTTGAGTTCCACATGATAAAGCAACAAATGATTTCCCCTCCATTTCTCTCTGAGGTGTCTTTAGGATGGGGCAAGTAGGGTATGTGCCCTGGGCACCAGTGCCAGGGGACACAACAAAGCCATGCTGGAAGATTTAGTGGGAGCAGAGGAGAAGGAAGCAGCCCAGGAGTGAAGGGCACAACTTCCACACTTGCCTTAGGAATGCATGCTAGGAATACCTCTGATTTCTCCATTACAGACCACTTATTTTTTTTCTTCTGCATTCTGTTGCTATATTAACATTCCTCCCCAGCCCTGCAAGCTCTGGGTATGCTTCTATTTGTATGAGACATTCAAAAATTCATGGTCCTCTGTCATCATGCACAATATTTCAAGATGCATACTGGCACAAGACATGCATGATCACTTGCACGTGACCAGTGCAACACTTCATAATACCTTCTATTCCATCTTATACAACTGTTTGGACACCAACACCACTGTCAAAATTTGTTCCACAAAACTTGTCTCAGTTTCCCACTCACTGAAAAACTGCAGTACTTTAATATATTGGAACCGAAGGTATAGAATTAGTTTGGTCATTAATATTGATAGGAGCAGTTTAATTTAAAAAAAAAACTGCTATTTTATACATGTATGACTTTTGCTTTATTTTTGAGAATAAACTGACCTTTGCTGTTTGGAACTTTCTTCTTTACTTTGGAAATATCTAAGGATGTTTCATTATATTGACTTATTTACAACAATATAAACATATTTAACCATAGATATAATGATAATGACAAGGATAAAATATTGTAACCACAAGATGGCAGCCTCTTCATATTTAACTGCATTTTTCATCGAGTTTCTTGCTAGAATTTGACTAAAACTGTATAAATAAGGTAACAGTACATACTTGAGTAATCTATAATTTTGAAATTTCAGCACAGATTGCTAACAGCGCAATCCTGCACAGATCTATTCGGAAGAAAACTATACAGCATTTATCAGTATTTATTCTTAGATAAACTGGCAGAGGGTTGCAGCTAACACTGCTATCCTTTTTTTACTTACTTGGCAATGTCTCTCTGAATGCCGTGAACCTTACATTTAACTACAAATGGATAGGACTGACTGCACTGCCTATGTAGTACTAATTGGGAGGATATTGTTGTCTCATATCTTTCAACCATGCCTATTGGTGCATGTACTAGTAAATGACTAGATCTGAAATAATATATTTTTTTGAAAAATCCAATTTTGGCATTCAAATTTAGGATAAGAATTTCAAATTAAACATTTAAATTTAAATGTGAAAGGTTTAGCAATGTTTAACCAATTTCACATGTGAGATTCCATGAACTGTCAAAAATAGTACAATAAAAATGCCAATTTTTTTTTAAAAAAAGCGATATCACATATTGTCAAATATTAAATACTGCTGAATGTCATAAAAATAAGCATTATAAAATAACATAAATCAATTTTGGAGAATGAATGAGGCCATATCTTTTCATTAGGAAGGGGTTTTTTTGTGGGGGGGAGTAGCTCTTACATAAGGGAGGGAATCCAGTTCTAAAAGGATATTTGAGAAATACACACCATAACAAAAAAATACATTGTTGTCTGATGTAAAACATGACTGAGAAGGTCATTGATAACGTCTAAAGTACCTGGCTCATATGGAAATCCAAACCCCAGTCAAGCATGTCCATTTCTCCTTCTTTGACAAATATACTACTTGCAGACTCCATAGAATAGAAAGATAAGGGAAAACATTGTATGAACTCCTAGACCAGTGGTTCTCAACCTGTGGGTCCCCAGATGTTTGTGGACTTCAGCTCCCAGAAGCCCCAGCCACTATGGTCAATGCTCAGGGCTTCTGGGAGCTGAAGTCCACAAACATCTGGGGACTCACAGGTTGAGAACCACTGTCCTAGACCTTCACTATCTTGGTTCCAGTCTACAATCTAGTCAACTGTTTCACAGTTGTCTTTTACTTCCTTGTCCATGGTTTTTCTAAAAGGGCCTTAAGTTCTTTATCTCAGATCTCTGAATATATGAAGATAGACATAGGACCATAGACATAGCACTATAACAGCGTAATGCTGAAAGACCAATAGATGTCTTCTGACCTCCACCCATCATGTAAGTAGGATTTGTCTGTTCTATGTACAAGTTAGGAATTATATTCACAAATTTGCTCATCTTTAATTAGAAAGAGTATCTCAACCCACACAGATATCCTATCAAATAAATTGTCAACCATCCCAAGATTTGTTTGCCTTTTGTAATATTAAAAAGAGCAGTGCTTTAGTTGTTGGCACCAAAATAGCAACAAACGTTGTATTTTGTTCAAAACATTGCAAAACAATGTTTTTGCACAAAATGTGTTTGCAATATTTTTCACAAAATAACCTCTGTAATGCAAAAAAAAAAAAATCAAAAACTGCAAAAGCCATCATTATATCACCTAGTATGAAGACAACTTGAAAAATGTTTATTCTCTCAAAATAAAGTAAGGGAAAATTTATACCTTAACGTAAATAACATTGATTAGAAATGCCACATAATTTCTGTATAATTGAACACTAAGGTCACAATCATCCATACCGTATTATTTTCAGTTTCTATGCATGGATGCAAAAGCTGGAATTAAAGACAGCTGACATTAAAAAAAAAATCCATTCATTTCAAATGTGGAGGAGAGTTTTATGAATATCACGGGCTGTCAGAAAGACAAATCAATGCAACAGGCATCAAATCAAGCCTGAGCCCTCCCTAGAAGCCAAAATGATTAAACTGAGGCTACCATAATTGGGACATATCATGAGTCAACATGGTGTTACCCTGTGAATTGGGGGTCCCGGGAGGGGTGCCCAAATAACCAAACAACAACAAACAAGATGGGGAAATTAGCTGGAGCACTCTCTTGACTAAGGAGAGGTAGGCCAACGCAGCAGGATCTTTTACCCTATGTCTACAGTGTCAGGTCAGTGAGGAGGCAAATGGTTCAATTAAGATTTATTAAACGGTTATTAAAGAAAAGCACAAACACACTCCTAACTAGAAAGGAAAATAGAGTTTCAAGGGGGAATGGGTGATACGCCACCTGCCCTGTAGTCCTGGGGAAGCCAACTGAAGAAGAAGAAACCCGGCGTGGGGGCTGAGGAGAATCTGCTGAACCGAGCGGCAGCAAGGCAGAATGAAAGTGATCCGGCGAGAGTTCCGAAGAGTTCTCAGAGCGGGGGATTTTTATAGGGGAAAGAACAACCACAGGCTAGTCTGGTCTTGGGCAAAAACAATAAGTTTTAGGTTGGAGACAAAGCCTCTGAAAGGTCAGAATTTGCATGATTGAGTTAGAGTCCGAACTGACAATGGTATGGCCGGTATGTAGATGCGGCTAGCTCGGCAGTTAAGTACCTAGCTCGCCAATGTGCCCTCTCAGGACAGAGGGTCTCTTTGTGGTAGCGTGCATTCGTAATGAAGGTGTTTGTTTCGGGAAGTCCCCTAAAGCAGATCTGGCAATATCTGGCTTGGTTTGGTGACAGCAGCAAGTAGTAGCCATGCCTAGCTTCGCGCTTGTTCGGCGGGCCTCATAAACACTTGGCTGGTGGCAGAGTAGGGCCGAAGTGTGATATCAAAATGATATCTTTGGTTTACCAAAGGCCAGGCCAGAACACGGTGGTAACAATGGCTTATTGGGAAAGACAATCATACTAAGTAAAGTTAAATGCACTGGGAAAAGTGGTAGATCATTATACATGTTTATTGAGTCAATCGAGGAAGTCATGGCCCTGAGTGTGGAAAACTGGAGCAGAACTGTTGATAGGCAGGGCTCATGGAGGTGTCTCATTCACAGTCACAATAAGTTGAAGCTGATTTGATAGCACATAACAACACAATAAGACTTGTTCACTGGCTTCACTGGTTTGGCGAAAAGCTATCCCAGGCTCTAACTGTCTCTCTCTCTCTCTCTCTCTCTGCAGAATCTTACAGGCTATAGTTTTTAAAAATGGACAAGTAACGTGAGTAGCTCCAAAAACAAGAAATGAAAAAGAAATCAGGATGAAGACAGACTAATTTTGAAACACGAACAATTTTTTTATTATTAAAAGACAGAAAAACATAACATCAGAACCCAACGGAACAATCTACATCCACTACAAGCTGTTTCTCAAAAGAAAAGAGGGGGAGATGGCACAGGTGCTGAAAACCCTACTCTTGACCAAACTAAGGCGGCTAAAGGTATGCAGTTAAGCTTAAGGGATTGCAGACTCACACACACACATGGATTCTCTCATCCTCCAATGGGAAGAAGGGTCCAGTTGGCTCAGTGGATGAGGACTGGGGGACTGTCTGTGATTCTTCCAAGCTCTTTCTGGTCTGTCAAAATGAAGTCTCTCCTCAATTCAGCCTTTTTCTCTCTGGGGTGCAGGTCTGCAAATCTATTTGCAAGCAGGCTCTTTTCTTCTTTTAGCAGAAGCAACTGCTTGTCTAAGTATATGTATGTCTGTATTTAACCTCTTCCTAACTTGGAGGCTGTCAGCTTCAAGGGGATGCCTTCTGGGAGGTGCTAACATGACCTTAATGTTGTACTCCAAAGCTTCAAAAGTTTAGATTTGAATATGACCTCATCTCATTACCATCTGGGTACCAGTAATGATTCTTAAGTAGTGTGAAGAGATGCAAACAATAGATTCCACACACATAGGGCAAAGCCTGTCCAGTAGAGCCATTTGCTCTTTTTCAGATCAGGATAGGATTTCCCAACATGTCTTCGCAATGCACATTACCTTACAATGGAGTTATACCAATATGAACGACTTTTGCAGGGCTTCCCTTCAGTGGAAGTGAACAAGTCAATTAAGAACTGATTGTTCTCCCAAACACATTAAGGAGCCATTTCCTTATCAGTGGGTGGTGCTGGTGTTGGTGGAAAAGTTCCGGCTTGTATTTTAAAATGAATTCTGAGTTCTCCAAGATTGACATGGAGTTCAGCCAACTGTTTATCGCCCTACCCTGCAAGTGTGCAGACTATGGCAAGAGGAAGCCCTCTTCCTGATGCATCAAAGTTTACTTGCAATTAGCTTAATTCATAACAACAAAAACAACAACAACAACAAAAACCCAACAAAATGGTGCACTGGTGTTCTTTTTCCATCTTCCAAAAATTCATGAAACAGAGAGAAAAGAGAAGTCAATATATGAATTCCTAACCAGAATGCATGTCTGAAAGAGAACTTTGGTGAGACTGAAAAATTTTCTCTCCATTGTTGTGTTGACCAGGCTGTTGCTTGTCTGAAAAAAAAGGAAGGAAGGAAGGAAGGAAGGAAGGAAGGAAGGAAGGAAGGAAGGAAGGAAGGAAGGAAGGGAAAGAAAGAAAGAAAGAAGGAAAGAAAGAAAGAGAGAGAGAGAGAGAGAGATTGGAAAGTACCGTATATTAAAAGCATCAGTCACTGATTGCTTCCAAGCTAGTGGGGTGGAGAACCCATTCTTGCTTTTAGTCTGAGCTATAAAGGACCTATCTATGTTACTGAACCTCTTTGGGTTCAGGTCCTTGCACAGTTTCTTTAAAGTTCAGACTAATCAGTGCCTCACTGACATGGAAGCCACTAGCCACCACTGGATAATTCACAACTTTAAGTATATCTTTCATACAGTATTAATTACCATTTAAGAAAAAAAATTCTTAAAAATTAAGAAAAAACTGCACTAATGTTAAAAGGAATGGCTTTGTTAATCTATTAATGACACCACCTTTTAAGTTTGCTTTAAAATACGATTTGTTGACAGTGCTATTTTACTTTTCATTTTTTGCATAAGAGGTTACATCGGGATACTGGCATTCTGTGTGAGTTTCATAAAGACCTTTCAAATTAAACAAAGAAAGAGTTTTTCCACCACTGCAAATTGAAACAATACTGAGTTCTTCCTCTGGTATTTGCAGTTTTGCTTTTTGACAGGCAAGAAGAAAGAGCATGAGCTGTTGCCCTAGTCCTCATGACATTGGATTCTTCTCTCACCAGCAACCCATTCACACTATTCAGTATTGGTGCAATTATTCCACTTTAACTGCCAGGTTCCATGCTTTGGAATCCCAGGGTTTGTAGTTTGGCCAGAGCCATAGGAGGAGCTCTTTGGCTGAGACTTCTAAATGCCCCCCCCGAAACTGCCAACCCCGGGATTCCATGAGACGTTGGCAGTTAAAGTGGAATGAGATATTATAATTGTGTGGTGTGAAGGGCCCCAGTCTCCTCTGGTCATGTTTGAAAGCTTTTATTCTTGTCTCTGTTTTCACAGCTATTTATTTTTTCATAGATAACATTGTGATAGACTATATTAAAGGCCTCGACTGACAGATGAATGAGAGCCTTATCACTAATGAATGAGGGCATGAGATGTGGCATTCAAGCGGCTTTAAATCTGGTTCTAGAACTTTCACAGTTTCTTCTGTTAACAGTTTCTTCTGTTAACTGCACTCTTGATTTTTTTTTCTTCAAAAGTCAAACTACACATTCTTTTCCAAAAAAAGAAGTCATTGGACAAGTCCAGGAACTGGCCCAGGAACTTGAAACACAGCAAGGCAGCATTCCCAAATACCTGAATTTGGATCTTAGTGATGCCCAAAAATTACTCCAGCCTTTGCATTCCTATTGGCCATCTGTGAAAATGTGTATACACTTTCTCTGTTTTCCATGATGGGCTGCCAAAATTGTTAGTGTTTTCAGGAATGAGGAGTGTATGTGGTGATAGCAGCAGAGACTTATTTTCTTCTGAGTTCATTCTCTCTTTTCATTGGTTATTCCCATTGTGAGAAAGCATGAGCAGCAGTCTTCTTCTGAGGCCATTTTGTTCCACAATATTGCAGCAAAATATGGCTGCATCATAGTTGGAATTCCAGCTGTTGAATTTTTGAGGAAAAGACATGGTTGCTTCCAGTAGGTAAGTGAAGTCACCCATGTTTTTTTTTAAAAAAAAAAGAACAACAAAACAAAACAGCAATTAACCCAGAGGGGTTATACATGGTAAAAATAGCATCCTTCAATGATAGAAATGGAAATCTTTCATTTCCCAATTTAAAAAGGATGGGGATGGAATTCATTACAGTCAGGAACTTTTGTCTAGGAGAATAATTAAACAGCAGGACTTTTGTTGTCCTGTATTCAAATTTTCTGCTCCAGTATTCAATTTATTACCCAAAGTCCCTGAACAAAATCTGGCCTGATACCAATTGCCTATAGTCCAACACAACCCTATTGTTAGCCAGCCAGCATGCAACTGGCTGGGAACATGTGAAACAGGCCTATAAAGGGTACTAGAAGTCTCACAAGAGGAACACTTTTTGTGAGATCTCTGGGTTCCTATGAGATTTCAGAACTCATTTGAATCCCCAAACCCATGCAAATATCAGGATGACAGCCCTGCCGTTATGAGACAAAAAGTTTACTCTGGGATCACACTGTGCAACCCTGCTAGATGGGAAGACAGGTGGGTGATACACCAGATGTGATCACAATAAATGGACCTCCAGCATTTGGCCAGTTATGTTTGTAGCAAATGCTTGGGAGTCAGTTTGTTGTGAGCATGGCTGGTGCCATTTCTTTCTCCTCTCCAGCTGGGGCAAACAGGATACTCTCAAGTAAATTAGATCAAGAAATATTTCATTTACAGAATATCCTCCTAAAACACTTCAAGACTTTCAAAAAAGGGGAGAATTTCTTTGGAGAAATATTTGATTTTTCCAACAGTGGAAGAAAACTATGGCCTTTCTGCATGACACACCCAACCCACCATGGGGACATAAGAAGGACAGGGCTAGGCTGGCAGTTATGAATGACTTCATCCCAGACCCATCCTTCTCATGTCCCCAGGCAGTGCAGTTACACTGCAAAGCACTGATCAATTTTCCTCATCAATGACCGGTGATCATGCCACCCTCCTGCTGCATCCTGTACTTATCTTGCTTGTGAAGGTCCTGGAAGCACAATGGCTGCACTTCTTGCCCCAGCACAGCCTGGGACAGTACTCGGCCATGCTGTGGCAAGAAGAGGTATGGCCATTGTGCTTTCTGGATCCCATAGGCAGCCGGTGTGGAGGGGAGAACTCTATCATGCTCCTGGGAGAGCTGCTGATGCCATTGTCACTGGATGCCGCTGGGACAGAGATAAGCTGTGGTGAGGGCCCTATGTTACATAGCCATCCTTCCTTCTCAGGACAATTTGCATCACTATTCAGCAAAGTCACTGTTGAAGTACTATTCCACATTCTCACAGTTGCAAACTAGTGAAAAAAAGTGGGAGAGACAAAAGAAGAAAAAAGTCTGTGCTTTGTTGTCTTCTATTGACAACACTTCTAAGAATTTAGGACAGCCTACAGGTTGTCTCTTCACTCTCCTATCCCTATGCAAAGATAACAAAAAGACTCATATCACTCCTGGGTCTTAATTCTGTACTGGCTGGAGGGATAATACTTTACCCATAACGGAAATAATTTTCCATACAAATGTAGTCATACTGAATGTACCTGGATGTCCTATTTCAGATGTATATCTCTGCAAATCCTGGCCCAAATGCTGTATATTCATCTAGGTTGACTATTTTTGCTGTTGCTATAATTCGTTCCCATTTTGTTTACTTTTCTTTTGCTTTCTTAGTATGATGGCTTGCAAAGATGAAAAAGTCCTCTCATAAATATTGCTTTGTGAAATATTGCTGTTCTTTCTCTTGTTATTTCCATTTGGAACATCTGCAGAACATTGGTCTTCCATTTGTTCTATTTTTATCACAGACAGGAAACTGGAAAGAGGGAGTGGAAATTATCAGTTTTTTGTTGTTCCATCAAAACTATGTGCCTGGAGGTTTGCATGCGCTAACCTGGAATCCTGGGTTTCATTGTCCCTTATCCCTGTTGCCAAAACATAGGCCATTTCCGCATGAGTCTTTTATAGCGCAATGATTCCACTTTCAACCTCCTATGGAATCCTGGGGTTTGCAGTTTCAGGAGGGGCCCCGGCTAGCCCCTCCCAAAATGGCCATAGACAGGGAAGTTTGGTGCTAATTTTAAAAGAAGCCAGAGTTGTTCACAAATATTTGTAGGAAGCATGTGATGTCTTCACGCATTTTGTTATAAAGAGATCAAAGGGTCAAAAGAACAAATTTTGGATGTCATCCAGCATTCAGGGCCAGGGCAGCAGCTCGAAAATGAACCATTTAAATATTTTATATTTGTCTTTCACAGTGAGGAAACCAAATGCAGTTGTATTCAGGAAATAATAGTAAAAAAAAAATGTTACAGGAGGGAAGACATATTGCTATTGTCAATACCAATGGAATTCCAAAGAAGAAACTGAGCATTACCTCTAATGTTCTTTCTAACTATCCAGATTCCTTCCAAATAATCTCAATTCACCTGCTGGTACGAAAAGGAAAAAGGAAACAAATTCATTTCCTGACAACAATATGTCTGCATAATGTAAGGGTACAGCAGCACATGTTACTGGAGCTGAAATCACCATCAGTATACCTGTCTCTGAAATCTGAAAGGATCATTTTGATGGTTCTGCAGAGAAGTATCTGAGGCTGCAGATGTTCCAGAACTCCATAATTTGTCTTTACCCTCAGCTTCCACTCCATCATATCTCCTGTTACATTTCTTGACTTTGGCCCTTTCCGCAACTCACTCATTTTCAGTGCTGGGGTGCGATGCTCACGCAAGTAGCCCCCAGAAAAGAGGGTCCCACTTCCCTGCTTCTTCAGCTCTGCACGAGCTTCCTGCTCACACGAGAGCCCCTCCTCTTCCTTTTACAGTGCAGCCTGGGATCTTTCCAGGCTGCACTGAGACAGGAAGCGTGACTGGCCCGGCTCCCAAGGCTCCGCACGCAAGGTAAGAGAGCATGGGGCACCAGAGAGATGCGCGACTGTGCAGCATTTTTGCTTCAAGCCAAAAATGAAAAAATACATGAGTGGTCTATGTCTAGCCCTGGATCATCGCGCAAATGTTGAGTGCGTTCTATGGACTGCTCCTCACATGTGCATGATCAAAAATGCTGTGCGAAAAGGGCCTTTGTATCAGCTTCCTCCCTCTTCTGCTGAAGGGACTACAAAGAAGTGAAGGCCAGTGTTAGCATATGAAAGCCTATGCTTGACTCAGGAGATTGATTCATTTTTCTTCAAAATACCTCAGCTCAGTGGTGAGAGAACTTATTTTCTCCAGGTGCACTCATGAGGCAGATCTATGCTTGGTGATGGAAGCTATCAGATCTTAATGGACAATGGAACCAACAGATATGAATAATTAAACAGTTGGAAAGGGAATTCAGTGCAAGCAAACTAGACAGCCGGTGGAAATATGTTTGTAGCAATGCCTTGAAATTAGTATTAGAGATCAACTGTAAGGAAAATTGATAAAAATTCATTTGTATCTGGTGCCTGAAATCATTTATACAAAACATACCTCCTGAAGTTGTGGAAGAGAAAGACACACTTTTGCCCATATTTGGTAAAGCTCCAATCCATATTAGAGATTATTAGAAATATTAAGGATGATCCAGATTGAGATATACAATTAATACACAAAACAATACATCAGGAGTATATTAAAGTCAGATAACAAAAGAATCTATTATATTGGTAACTCATATATTAACCAGAGTGTGAGTTCTATTGGCAAATACCTGGAAAATTTATAATATGGCTTTCTTTAATCAACAGGAAAACAAGTCAAGATGTAACCAAAATCCTCTTCTACACCAACATAAATCTTCAAGAGGATTCCAGCCATAGGATTCTAGCCATATGAAAATATGTTTATGAATAAAATAACCTATCACACACTGTTCTGAAAGAAGAAGATAAATTCAGTATAGGCATTTTAAAAAAATAAAACAATTTATTATTAGAACAGGCAGATATGTTTAATTGGCATAAAATATCAATTATATTTATGGCTGGCAAGGCCATGTGGAAGAAAGGGACACTGGCTAGGAGTAGGTCAGAGGTGACCTCAGCATGGCCAAGTCAAAGGTTCTCTAAAATTAACTTAACGGCTCTAGCTAATCTTATCAATGCCAACCTCAGAAAACAATAAGGTGCCGGATGCAGAGGCGAGGACACCTACTGTGTCCATATCCTACTGCAGCTAGCCCAGAAACCCCACTCAACCAAGACATTGAAACCAATCAGTCCATTCCAGACCCCATCGTCTGTGTTGCAACTCCCATTGTTCACTAGGCTGAGACAGCAATCAATTCACACCCTTTCAGGGGGAAAATAGAGGATATAAACCTTTCGTTCTGAGAAGTCAGTTGCAGTCAGATGAAATACTGGACTCCACTATGTTGCTCTGAATCCTGATCTGTCTGCCCTTAGACAGAAGTCTAAGTCACCTTTCAAGCTCTTCACGACTCTTCTGAAATGGTAACTATATAACCACAAAAATCTTCAGTTTTTCTATACATATTTTTTCCTCCCTTTGTCTTTCAGTCAGCTCTTGTGTGAATGTGTGACTGTATGTATTTTGTGTGCATATATGAGTGAATTCCCCTCAATAAAACACATTTTTTCAGCTTACTTTTGAATCTTTGGCTGGTTCTTTCCTGCATGTGCCCATAAACATTGGTAGAAAAGGTCTCGCTAAGTTACTCCCCTCTCGCAAGCCTCCTCTTTGAGCTAATTCATTCCCCACTTTTACATACTTTTACATACACTTTTACATACTTTTACTGGCATCATGGGGTGGTCCTTGTGGCACCCACATTTTGGAGTAACAACAGTTTCTATAACATAAGCTACACATGCACATTACAAATATATCTCAAATTCTAGTATTCTGGGAACTGTGATTGTCTTTTAAAAACACACACACAAAGATGCCAGACTTTGCCTGAGTTCTCTCAGTGCACATTTTCAGTACACTAGCTCTATTACATAATTTGAATCTCATTGGGAAAGTTTGTAAAGTCTCCTGTGTGTAAAGAATGCTGTCAGGCACTTGGCTGGTTCCACTGGAGACACAGACCTCAGGGAAATCTAGCCATTGCTTTCCCTCTCATAGAATCTCTGCCTTTTTTCCAGTGATTCTAAAATCAAAACTGATTTCTCAAGCAAACAAAATAATATTTCCTTAAACCACATGAGCATTGTTTCAGTAGTGAATGCCCTTAAATGTTTGGTTTTGAAAGTTGCATTTCTTGGCAAATTTTAATTTTTATAGGAGTTCTATTGAGCAGAGGCAACAATTAGGAAATCAAACATCATAATAGTGCTGAGAAAATAAATTAGCTTATATCCCTTTGGGTAAACTGTAAATTAAGCTGGCTGAAAAACCAAATGTATGTCATTTATTTTCTTCCAACTTCTACATTAAGCTTCCATTAATACTGATGGAATTTACATGCTCAGCTGCTGGAAAATATATTCCTAAAACACAGTCTGATGTAATTCCAACTGTCTGGGTTATTAAACTCCAGGGAAACGTGACATGAAATATCATGCAGCATGATCTATTATTGGTCCTCTGCTTCCAAAGAAAACAATGTGTAAAGCTCACAACAGAAGGTTCACCTAGTCTCTGAGTTATTCACTTACAGAAGGAAGTGTTGTGCCCACACTGAACATAAATATTGTGCAGCTTTCTTCAAAGGATTCACTTCAGACATATACATATGAAGTAATTCTCATGCAAATGTAGACCTATTTTTCCATAAGTTTGGATCATATCTTTGGAGCCATAAGATAGTTGCAAAAGCCTGAGTTAACAAAAAGATTTAGAGGCCAAATAGATGTTGACAACAAGCATGCTGCAGGAGGATATGCCATAACTGTGGTGCCACAGTCCAAAATATCCCTCCTGTCTTCTTGACATCTCATTTACTTTCTATGGAAGAGACACAAAGAGAAAGCCATGCCTAGTACATACTTATATACCAGATACACTTGATCCATGTTCACCTTATTTTTCTTAATCTGTTTTTCCTTCCAATATCATCTGTTGTTGAACTGCATTTAACCCACCCAAACATGTCTACTTCGCTGAATATTTGTTGTCCCCCTTCTCTCCAGGGTACCTGAATATTATAAGGCCTTGATTCTTTCCTCTTGCTAACTTCCTCTCTCATTCTGCTAGATCTGCTCATGCAGCCTTCTGCTCATTTTTGATGAATATTTACTTTTGTATAACTTGTCCTAGCATTTCATTTCATGTGGGCTCAGCTGAAGAAAAATGAGTATAGCCAAAAAGTGTAAACTCCATGAAAGGGTGACAGGATGAAGCACTCTTCTGTCACTTTAATTCCTGGGGCTTTGCATCTTTTGTGTACTGCATCTGTGAGAGACAAACACAGACAGCCTCTGTGCTAAGAGATCTTGCTAGTTTTCAGTTTTGAAGGGGTATGCCATAAACTAGCAGTTGTGATCTGCGTCATCTGTTTTGAGGATAATTCCAGACCTACACAGTCAGCCCCAGAAAACATCAGGATAGGTTTGCCTTAGGGTTACCATAAGTCAAAAATTACTTGAAGGCACACAACAACAATAGGCAGAAAATGAAAACTTCTTAAACTGTTATTCAAGTTGGATGTTTCGCTGAGCTCCAAGGTGTTTTGATAAGTAACTGTCACTTCAAAATAGCTGCTTATTGCAATATTTCCTAGATTCAGTAGATTGAACAGATCCTTGGTCATTTATTATCTTGTAAATGTATAACGGTCATGTGGTTTTACCATCTTGGGATCCAGCACTGGAGAAGAATAAAATGGTGAGTTAATCCAGGCTGGGCCAGCACTCCACTTAGTCAGAGTGAGATGCTGAGGTTGAAATGAGATATCAAGACCTAGGAATTATTTCTTGTGATGTCAGAAGAGGTGGGTCCTGATTATGTTACAGGGATGAAATTGTAAGCAGCAGCCCCTCGTGGTGTCATTAAGCATGATACCTTAAACACGAACTCTAGTTGCACAAGGTAGGCCATTGAAATAAAAGGCATCAAGTTCAAAAAAGAGGACTATATAAACTTTTCAAAGCAGCACTCTGACCATGAGATTCCTCCCCTGCACTCTGAGGACCAGAGAAGAGATTCCAGGCTTTGAGATCTGGGAACCATAAAATTGATAGCTATTTTTTTTTATCATAAGTTCTGTTCTTGAATACGATGTTCCTTGACTAGCCAGGGAGACATTTTGCTTTAGGCAGAAGGATATATTGGTCCAGTTTCGAATTCATCCCTTAAAAAACAATCACCTGTGTTTTCTTGTGTTCTCGCTGTGGCTCAAATGTTATCTTGGGTGATGAAATTCAGGATCTTTTGAATGAGATGGCTGTAAATGTAGGCTGACTCATTGGTTCCTATAAAGTGGCATCACAGATTATCAAACCATTTATTTAAGGCACACCACAGATTCTGGGGTGGGGAACAAACATATACATTTATGGCATACATAGACTATAGCACCAGTTCCTAAAACCATTTCTTAATGTAATTCAGTATTGCCTTATAACTGGAAGAAGTGTTAAGATCTGGCTTTTGCTATGAAGTTGGAGCCAGATTTTTTTGGAGGGGGGGCTGAATTTAAGGTATCTTACACTGCATGCTAAAGTACAGGGAGTTCTAGAAACAAGTGTTATGATGCCGAGGGTGGGGAACTTTGTAAGAATTCACATCATATCTGTCTTCCTTCCTCCGTTCCCTCCTTGGACATCATATTTTGTCATGCTCTCACAGAAAGAAACATTAACAAAACCAGCAAACAGATCATTTAGTCCTTCTTTCTGTCCAGATTTTAGAAGAAAGGACGGGCAGGTATTCCACTCCCAGCGGAGGAGATTGAATGAAATCTGTCTCAATGAATAAGGCAAGAGTGAGCATTGTACAGAACAACTGAAACTGCTATATAAAAGATCAATAGTGGCACTGATCACATTTCACTGCCCTGTGTCATTCTGTGTCTTGCCTTTTGGAAGAGTTTGCTCCCCAAAAAAGTGAAATGCAAAAACTAGCATGTCAGGATATGTCTCTCCCTATCATATCATCCATCAAGAAGAAGAATGATATGTAATCTGAGCAGTAGTCACTTCCTGTGAGAATGTTAATGCTAATAAAGAATGATAACCAATGTGTTCCCAAAGCAAAATACTAGCTTTAAAAATGGGCTTCCTGTCTTTAATCTTGAACCTTAGTTTTCATTAGCAGCATGAGCAGCAACATTTTATTCCTACCCAGAGGCTGTTTTTTCCTTTAATTCCAGGATATATTGCAGCAAAGGGGGAAAAAAAAGACTTATGGATATATAGTTGTGATTCAATACAGTCCCTTGGGCATTCTTCCTCTGCTTCCCTATAGTGCAGGGGGAGAACAAGGCCTTGAGAGTAGAAGAGTAAGATTTTTGCAACACTGGGTATCTTTTATAAAGAACCTACACATATCCAGGTCTCCACAGCCAATAAAGAGCAAACACACAGAAGAGATCTGATGATGGGCGTACTGTCTGCAGTTAAATCTGAATGCATTTGGTTTTTGTTTGGCCAAATTGCATACTTAGCTTCTCTATCCTCCCTCTTTTCCTTAGTGGCTTCCACAGGGACTGGAGAGGATTCATATGGATACAAAAGGAGGATGAAGAAATCAGTCAGTAGGAAACGAGGCTTTCTGTTCTGAGAGATCTCTCTTTTGTGTGGCAGTCCTTTCTCTCCCTAATTAAACAATTTCACTAGTTAGCATTAGCAGCAATGAATTGGACCATTTCTGCACTAGACTATTATAGTGCCATTATTCCACTTTCAACATCCTATGGAATCCTGGGTTTGCAGTTTAGGGAGGGGTCAGCCTCTCCCTAAATTGCAAACCCTAGGATTCCATAGGCTGTTAAAAGTGGAATAATAGCACTATAACAGTCTAGTGCAGAAATGGCCTTGATCTCCCAGGTTCCCATGTTTGTCATTGTCCAACTAATTTTCAAATCTAATTTTTCAAACCCCAATTTGTTTCCATCTAAATACTAGGTGGCCCTGTGGTCCAAACATTTCATTTTAAAGTATTCCTTATTCTTTACAGATTCTTTCAGTTCACCACATGGTCAACTGCCTATTGCTGTATGCTGTATGTAAACATGCTTTC
Source organism: Iguana delicatissima (assembly GCA_948472985.1). Taxonomy (NCBI): domain Eukaryota; kingdom Metazoa; phylum Chordata; class Lepidosauria; order Squamata; family Iguanidae; genus Iguana; species Iguana delicatissima. Next base: position 1,260,267 of record CAOKZL010000322.1, on the reverse strand, counting down.
AGTAGTCATGTTCAGGCTTTTTATATAAGAGCACACTAAACAAGCAAGAAGGGGAATGCCCAAGTCCCACATTATCTATTATCATTTCATATTGTCAGATGAAAAGAGATGAGTCTGAAACAGAGGGTCTCCAGTATGTGTACAGGTTCTCCACAGGATTTTCCAATATTTTTTCCAGTTTCTAGGGTCCTGCATTCTACTGATGTCTAAAGTCAACTCATTAGAAACCTAAAAACAACTGTATAGAATGTGACCCAAAGACTTTAGTATTCTGTTCACACTGAACAGCCAGATGGCTAAGAGAAGCCCATTCATGTTCCCAAGTATCAAATTACCACTGATACTGTTGTTGTTGTTGCTGCTGCTGTATGCCTTTAAGTCATTTCTGATTTATGGTGACCCTATGGTGAATTTTCTTGGCGAGATTTGTTCCAAGTGGATTTTCCTTTGTCTTCCTCTGAGATTGAGAGAGTATGGCTTGCCCAAGGTCATCTAGTGGGTTTCTTTGGCTGAGCAAGGATTTGAACTTTGGTCTCCAGAGTTGTAGTCCAAGACTGAAATTGCTACACCATGCCGACTCTACTGGAGGAGATATTTACATTGCGACTAGTAGACTTTTATAGCCATATCCATGTTGGTTGCCATTAAAACATCTACGGTAGATTAAATTCCAGATATTCATGATGTAAAAAAGTACCTTTAAATCTTCCACCATTAAGCATCAATGCATGTTCTTAGATCCTAGTATTCTGAAACAGAATGAAAACATCTTATCCACATTTTCACACCATGCTTAATTTTAAACATCTCTATCTTTTCTCCCTTTACACATATTTCTGTTAAGCTATACAGCACAAAACATTCTTACACTTTCTTCATATTCCAGTCCCTTGGTCTTTGTCATTGGCCTTTTTCTACACAAATTGATTAATTAATTTCTCCATTGGAAAACCTATTCTGATAAATATTAATAATTTTTTTAGAAAAATTATGCAATTATAGTTTCTGACAGCAAGATACAGGCATAGTTACTCAGCTGCTAGCATTACAGGTCACAAGTCAGAATAAGATTAAATGATATGGATTCTTTTAATATACACATAAGAATATAGAATATATATTCTAGTACTTCTATTTTTTGAAGAACTGTAAAAGAAGGGTGGAGATTCTCCACATAAGTTGTTGTGGGATTCCATTTTTGCTTTAGGTCATCAAGAAATTTCCACAACTATCAGCAGGGTGTTGTTCAGAGGCAACATGGACAAATAAAATCTGCTCTTGAGACACCCGACAGATGGCTTTCACTTATTTTGAGGATATGACTGCTTAACATTTAGTTGGGGAAAAATCTCCCCTAACTTACTAGTGGTATCTGAGAGAGAAATTGAGGGCAGGGGAGAGAGAAATTGAGAGAGAGAGATGAATTGGGAGAAATTGAGGGAAAGATGGATGGGAGAGAAGTGTCTTTCACTACTGCAAGTGGAGTTTGTCTTGCCTGCTTGAAATGAACATGCAGTGAGGTTGCCACGGAGGTTTTACCTCAAGTAAAATTTGAATCAGTTGTTGGAGTTCTTCCTCAAGACAAATATCAGGGAGACTTTGAAAGAAGGCAAAAAGAGTTTTCAGTTGACTACTTACCTGCTCAGTTTTATTGGGGTTGCTTTCTAACAGGTATTCATAAGATCACACTGTTGATAAGATTAGCAGAATTTCTCTTTGATACTTGCCCAATTGAACTAAACATAAATTCAACAGTTTCTTTTCAAATGAGATGTAAAAGGATTTTTCAGACATCCAAAATGGTTTTGGCAGGAGTCATGAAAATATTAGAAAGGTTTTGCACTCACATGCACTATGTACTCGCTCTCAGTTTCAGGTTCACTGTGGCATGGATGTTGTGGGTAGACATGCATAGTTTGGTTTAAGGGTGGTCCAAACCTTTACTTTGGTCGAAATTCTGTGCTACTCTGTGAAACAAGTTGCAAACTCAAGTGGCACACCTCTGATGGTTGAGACTTCCATTGTTGCTTTGTGCCTTCAAATCATTTCCAATGTATGGAGACCCTAAGATGAACCTATCATGGGTTTTTGAGGGGCTGACTATATAGGCCTTCTGCAGTTTGCAGTGATGCTTTTAACAATAGTTTCACAGATAAAATTTCTTGTATGAGAGCTGATATAGATGTCATCATTATAACAGAAGTTGACAGTGGGGTATCCAGCAACTCCATGAATGGGATTACACTGGATCAGGTTCAGCTGGTGAGTGCTACTGATGTGGACAAACTGCTAGGATGAATAAGGAGGACAACATGCTCCCTTGACCCCTGTCCTTTTAGCTCGTCATCCAAGGAGGAGATGCACCCTTTCCTCTCCTCTCCCCCTAAACTGAGTGGAAACTACTTTTATGTTCTGAATGTAGTTTTCAGCAATTGAAGTAACCTAAGGACAAAAGAGGAGTCAGAGGGGAGGGAAACTGGGACAATTTAAAAGCAACTGAGTCTGTGGGATAGCTGAGGGTTAACTGAGACTGTCCCTGTCAAATTAAGACAGTTGGAAGAAAAAGCAATGTACGTAGAACAATTATGTGAGAAAAGGGAGCAAGAATGGGAAGCAGAGCATAGGCCCTCATAGGCCCTAGCCTCAACACCTGTATGTTCAGCATGGATGTCTGCAAAGCAATATCTATAGTTAACCAGTAACTCACATGGAGAGAGCATCTACCCAATTTTATAGAGCATCTACAGATGAGCAGCTGTTTACATATAAATAGATGCTGTGAAGCAAGCCTGAAATATCATTTCTGCTGATTTCTTACACAACTTTCCCATTTTTCTCTGTCATCTAATTTATAGTGATGATCAGCTTGGCCATGTTATTTCAAGAAGTATTCTAGAAAGGCTTGCTTTCCTACATACTTATTTTTTCCTTGCCGTATTGCAGCTGCAGCTTCTTTTTATTTTCCTTTTTTTGCTCATGCCAGATATCATATTTTGTTTCTTTTGTTTTCTGTGCCAAGTTTTTATTCCATGTGTCTTTTGTATGTTGTAGTTTCTCCAGCATTAGTGCCATAAATCAAACTTAAAATAGCAACATCTAAAGTCAGAGATCTGTCTCGATGGTTTGAAAAATCACATTCATCATGGTGCTATTCAGGTTTAATTAGAAATCAGTCTTATTGAATTCAGTGTGTCTTTCTTCCAAGTAAGATGGGCAGATGAGATTCTTCTTTTTCTGGGGGGGGCTATGTTAATTCATAAGGCCATAATTTCTATATTAATGTGTAATTGTGTTTTTCAGTCTTTTCTCACGTAGAAGATAGATAGATAGATAGATAGATAGATAGATAGATAGATAGATAGATAGATAGATAGATAGATAGATAGATAGATAGATCAGACAGACAGACAGACAGACAGACAGACAGACAGACAAGATATGCATGCATACCATTCTGATACTTTTTAAAACCATGAATACTATCTCAAAATGTGAAAAAATGTCAATCTGAAGGGATCTGCATTCTCATCTACCCATTAATCTGGGAGGTACAGATTGATCAGTTCACTTGAAAATGGAGCTTGAATGAGTTCCTTGAGCATGTTTATGCCAAACAACAGGGGAGTGTAGTCTAATCAAGCAATCATGTGTGCAGATGCAAAAGTAAATCGTCATGAATTCAGTGGGATTCCAGCCAGACACTCTATTCATCTGAACAAGCTGTCTCAGCACTGATGGAATGTAATCCCCTTCAAAATCTACTTGTGAGCTTTCCAGGGTTGTTTGAGTGACTGCTCTTGGCCACAGAATGCTGGACTAGAAAGAACTTTGATCTCATCCAAAAAGGTAATTCTTATGTTCTTAGGTCAATCTGGACTCTTGGACCAGTTTTATTGTGAAGAGCAGCGCTATAGGTCACACATGATGTTTTGATTAACTGTACTTGTGTTTCACTCTCCCCTTACCTTGTTCCGCAAACTTTGTTTACAGCCCAGTTGAAACCAATCACTATTAACCTAGCAGAACTCAGTTACTTTACAGATAGTAGGCATTTCTTCCAGTCCATTCTTAATTAATAAATTGTACTAGTGAGTCTCATCCCCGTATGTTGTTATGTGGCTCACTGCCTGGTTATGGCTCTGAAGCTGCACATGGACATCTTCATCGGGAAGGGTATAAATGGAGCACTCTCAAGTGTATGTGCTTCTATACATTCTAAAATCTACACGATTGTTTTCCTAATTGTTTTGATGGCTTTCCTTAGGCTGACACACATGCTCTGTACATGCTCTTTAGAGTGAAGACTTGGAGCTATACAAATTAGTGGACAGATCAATAAGAAAGCCCCTGCTTCCTCTTCAATACATGGAAACTAAGGCTGAGTGAAGATCTCTCCTGCTACCTCTTTACCAGACCATCATCAGACATCATCAGACATAGAAGTGTGTATGGGGGGCTAGCAATACAGTTTGTGGGGGTTTTCTTTCTTAACAAATCTTTTGATGCTCCAAGTGACTGCAAAAAGTTCCCAGTAGACCTGCTGCAATTGAGGAGGGCTTTGAAAACAGGAAACATACATGTCCTGAGAATGAAAGTGGGATTTGGTCCAGTCCAAGTAGACCCCACCAAATGGTAGATAACTTATGAAGGAAGTTATGGTGACCTATGCAGGGATTAAAATGGCAACACCGAAAGACACCTTTTTGACACAGAGTTCATCCCAAAGAGAGAGAGATGGAGAAGATATTACAGAGGCACTGAACTGGTACTGAAAGTAATTGAAAATAATTTTCAGAATGTGCATATGCCATGTCTTTTAGCAAAAAAAAAGTTGGTGATTTAGAAAAATACCATGAATTTTGAGTTTTCAAGTAAGATCATTCATGATACTATTTAGAAGATTGTTATTTCAATTAAGAAAGAATTCCACATGTGTTGACTGAACTCTTTTTATTTCATTTTAATGCAACTGGAAGTTTAAAAATAACAAGAATACTGGAAATATGGCAAGGAAAACGTTTTACAGTTTTAAGAGAGCCATTATTTTATTTCTGCTCAGAGAGCAACAAAAAGAAAAGTTCCTGCATTTTTCCCATATGTTTTCTTTGACAGTTCCTTTAAGAGAATTTTCATTTATTATCACAGTTTGCACCAAATGAAGAATGTCAGATTGATTGCTTTCTGAATCTTGCATAAAAATCTATGGTAACACTCACTGCATGGCTTTGATCACACTTCCTAGTGAAAAGCCATTGAATCTTTACTTTCTTTATAGGTTGCATCAATGCATTCTTCCTTTTCCAGTTTATAATCAGTACCCTATGCTGTTATTATTCTAAAAAACAAAGGTCAGGTTCTTATTGGAACATTATGCTTGTGTTACTCCTATTCCACTAGTACCTAGACTTTTTGGAACCTCTTCTTTCAGACTCTCTGAAAGACTGTGTCTCCCTATATGAAACTGAGAGAGTCTTAAGAACCTCAAGGGATGTCTTTCTCTCAGCTACATCACCATTGCAGACACCTCTGGTGAGAACTCAAGAGAACGTCTTCCTGGCGACTGCTCCCAAGCTATGGAATTTCCTTCCACAGCAGGGCAGGTATGCCCCTTCTATGATCTTCTCTCCTGAGCAGGCAAAGACTTTTTTTTTATTCAAATAGACATTTAATGATAAATTGGTTGTAGGAAGTCTTTTATGGGGTGTACATGCTGTATTTTTAACTTTCTTCTTATGTTTTTGAAAGTTTTTACACTTTTAAAAATGTTAACACTTTTAATATGATAACTTGCTTAATTGTAGTAGTAGGCTTTTAGCTTATCTTGTTTAAACTTTTGTAAGCTGCCTTGGGTCCCATGCTGGGAGAGCGCTGGTATACTAAATTAAATAAATAAAAGTAAATGAATGCAAGGAAGCACCCAAAACCACCCTACACAAGCATAGATATCCCAGCCCCCTTGCTCCTTTTTTTTCCCTCCCACTGACAACTCTTGTTGAGCTGCTTTTCCTCACTATTGGCAGCTTGAGCTTCACTTACTCCTCTGTGCCCAAGCCCAGGTATCTAATAATGAGGGTAAAGGAGGTACAACAGCAGGAGCTAGAGACCTGATAGTGAGGAATCACAATGCCATAGGGTAAAAGGGGGTTGCAAGTGAGCAGGGTCATTGCTTCTGCTGCCCCCACACCTCCTCTTGCTTTCAGTACGGCAGACTTCCCATCCTCCTGGGTCCAGTGCAGGTGGCTGGCAGCTCTTTATGCGCAGTCAATGTCTTGTGGCACCTTAAAGAGTAACAAGTTTTATTTGGCCTATGTTTTACTTCGTGGTGGCAGTTGTAGACAGTCTACAAAAGCTTCTGCCAAACAAAACATGTTAGTCTCTAAAGTGCCACAAGACTCTTTGCTGTTTTTGCTGAAATAGACTAACATGGCTGCCCTTCTGGAACTTATTAAGCATGAAAACACCACAAAGTAAATGTACTTTGCAGTCTTTGTAACTTGCAATGGTTTGCTCAAGTGTGGCACATATCACTTTTTATTTTATTGAGAGTGGTAATGGCTTGTATTAGAAAAGGATTAGAACTCAGAAGAGCACTACAGGTTAGCAGGGTTTTCCTACCATTTTCATGCCATTCTATAACATTTCCAGTTAAGAGAGGTCTAAGATTTGCCTTGACATGGCCAGAATAAATCATGAAGTGGATCTGGCCCACAGAGTTCTCCATCTAGCTTGGGGATGCCATCTGCAGTCCCAGCCACTCACCTCCTTCTCCTTTCCTTTAGCATCATACAGGGAATCCATGTTTTTATCTCTATTCATTTCCTTGCTCAGCACTGGATAGCCATTCTTCAAGGCAATGGCAGGAAACCCTGCTCTTCAAGTCATTTCCAATTTATGGCATCTCTTAGGAAAACCTATCATGGCATTTTCTGGGCAAGATTTATTCACAGGGGGTTTACCATTGCTTTCTCTAATGCTGATAGACTGTCTTGTTACCCCTTTGGCAGACCTCATCCCAGGGGAATATGAAATTAATATCAAATATATCTTCTATGCCAGAGAGGTTGCCCGGGTGGGTGCGTAGACAAATAGGTCAAGTAACCAGACATAGGTCAAGGCCAGGAAAATCCCCAGTCACATTTTGCAAGGAGACCTCAGGTTAGGCACAGCCACACAAACAAAGGGTCCTCAGCCACAAAAAGCCAACTTGATGGGATTAACGGGTTTTCCCCATGTTGAGCAACACTTGCTTCAGCGAGTCCTACAAGGGCGAGGTTCATTTGCATGAATCAATCATGCAAACCATCAAGTTACTATTGTGCAGTATTTTTCCTTCTATTTTGGCCATTGTTCTTCCAGGGAGAGGTCCTGCCCCTGAGGTACGTTCTGCCCTATAAGTAGTCCCTATTTTTGGGACTTCCTTCGGAGAACTCACCACTACACTAGCAGATCAGCACTCTGTTAGTCGAGTGCTCCCTATGGCTGAACAGGGATTCAAACCCTGGTTCTCAGTGCTCTAGCCCAACACTCAAACCAGTACACCATGCTGGTTCCCAGCATGGAGACTTAAAGACATTTAAACCTTAGGCTGTTTCCACACTACACTGTTATAATGCTATTATTCCACTTTCAACATCCTGTGGAATTCTGGGGTTTGTAGTTTACTGAGGCCAAGGAGCTCTCTGTCGGAGAATTCTAAGTGCTAAACTACAAATCCCAGAATTCTATAGGATATTGAAAATGGAATTATAGCACTATAAGAGTGTAATGCAGAAATGGCTTTAGTGCATCACGATGTATCACACCATGCTGTCTTCATCTACAATGTATTGGTGCTACAACAGCAGTCTCTTTACTGTCCATTCTCTTGTTTAAATACCTAACAGAAGGGTGCTTTAAAATACTTTGCCAATGGCAGAGAGTTACTTTCAACTCTGTCTAGGTTATTCTAGGTCTTTATCTCTGTGGTTAGTTTTCGTTGTCAGTTGGGTACTTGCTTGCAAAATGGCAGCTGCAGTTGCATCATAACTTTAGTTGCATAGATTTCATTTGTCTATTCAAGTCATCAGACTTCAATCCACCACTCTAATATTGAAAAGCATCCATCCTCCAAGCAGTGGTGAACTGGAACTAGGCATAGCAGAGGATAACATAGCTTAGCTACATGGACTAGGCAATGGGCCTGGCAAGGATGTGTGTGTGTCCCTTAGAAAACACCATTTCCTGGCATTTTAACACAAAAGCTGTTAATGTTACATGCTGAATTGAAAGGGTTTTTTTTTAGAGGGCACGCGTTTAGTGGAATTCTGTTGCATTCCTTGCCCGATCACAAGAGAGAAGGGAAGAGAGATTGGAAAGCACTCTGTTGGCAGTTGTCAAATATCCTGCACTATTTTGATTCTCTTTTTACAAACTCCTGTACTGTTAAATTGTGTCCTGAGGATGGGAACTACTAAACTCATACTGGGACTTTATTTTAATTACCCTGCTGATATCAACGCCTAGCATGTCATACGAAAATCTCAGAAGGTAATTAAATATTGAGTTTTAAAGAAAGATCTAACTGTTGAACTTGTTCCATAGTTTTAACAGAGCCTGGAAAGTTTCGGCCATTTCAAGGTAGTGGTTGTACTCAGATTAAACATCAAAAATCCCTTCTTATCTATGTGCCATTGGACAGAATATTTAAAAGGGGTAGCAAGTAGTAACAGAGAAAATAACATTGTAAATGGCTTTCATGTGTTTCCAGAAAAAATATAGCCCTGATTCTGGGTGCCATCATGGATAATGATGTGAGCCAAGCAACTGATCTTTTTCATTTTGATCATCAATCTTTCTCATTTTTGGAATCAATCAGCCAGCAGTGGATGCATGGAAAATTGGCTAACAGCTAAAGAATATAGTTAAAAATTCTTTTTCCAAATGAGTAAAAAACAATGCTAACAATGGTTTGCAATTTGGGTGTAGTCTTGGATTTCACACTGAAGCTGGATTGGATGCACAGGTTTTAGCAATGGCCACAAGTGATTTTGCAGAGTTAACATGAGTACAAACGAGTGCACCAACTGTACTCATTCCTGGAGCTGTTAGATCTGGCTACACTGGCATCCCCGCTTGAATACTCTTGAATACATGATCTTGTTGAGCTGTGTTTGAAAAGTATGGTCCAGAATACTACTGACAGACTGCTGACAAGGGGCAGTTACAGTGAGCATGTGTCTCCCTTGTTATAACAGTTTCACTTCCTCCTGTTCTCTTTCACAATTTAAATGTTTGTTGTTGTAACCAACATACGTATCTGATTTATAAACGACATTTTTGCCAGAATAGGAGTCCAAACAGCTTGCACCCTAATTAAAAAACACACACAAATAAAACACAGAAAATTATGTTATTAAAACAGATTATTTTTATCATTGTGACTACAATTTGTTGGAAAATGTGAAACATGGAACTGAATCTCTCAAGCAGAATAATCAGATTGGTGAAACAGAAGCTGAACTATAACCACTGGTTATTGTAGGCAGAGAAAAGTAAAAACTTCTACTTAGTGAAAACAAAGTAAAACTTAGTTTCCTTGTTGATCATGAAATACATGACCTGATGGAGGAGAAAGAGACAGAAGAGAAAAACAGCTGTCGGTCACAGTGCTGAGAAGAGAGGGAATATGGTAAAACACACAAACAGGAAGTATGCAAACATGAAAACTAACAATTAGAGAGTATAGGTATGTTAACAGTTGGTAACTCTGCCATAATTGATAAGCTGCCAAACTATTTTTAATTCGGTTCTGGTTTAATATTATGATTTCAGATGTAATAGTAAAATGGATTTTAATTAAGAATGGTTTCAAAACACACCAGTCAAAATTGTAATAATTCCAAATTAAAAAATAAAGCTACCACCTGTTAGACACCCTGTCCTTCACAACCAGCCAGGTGCTTTCAGCTTGCTTGAATAGGAAGATCTTTTTAAAATCTTAAAATTTAAACACTTGAAACCAGGCTGTCTGAAAACCTTATTCCTTCAGATGAGCCCAGTGTTCTTGTTAATTAATAACTGCATTTCATTTAACATAATATTAAATGTGATGTGTTTTAATTGTTCTTTCATCTCTTTCCATGTATGAATTATAGCAATTTTTAATTGGTACCATTCAATGACTCTAGTGTCAGTTTTGGGGAAAAGGAGAGATATAAATTCAACTAATAAATTATTACAATTTGAGGACATCATTTGACCACAGCTGAAATATCTCTTCATTGCCCAATGAAATATATTGGAATCCTGAGTGACCAGTGAGGGAGCTGAGGACAGAAGTGGACTCAATGAAAAACCAATGAAAAAGTTGCATCTGAACTTGGCAGCCTGGTGTCAGTTTCCCCATCTCTCTCATAAGCTATAGGATTTTTAATCTGTTTTTAACTATGCTGCAGTTATTTTAATTTGTAAGCTACCTTGAGTCCCAATTTTAGAGAAAAGGTGGAGTATAAATGAAAATGAGGAGAAGGAAATGTGTGACACTGTCATCTCTACAGCAGCCTGGCTCCATCTTTTTGGCTGATGCTGTGTGGAAGGGGTAATGTACGTTTTGTTCATGTCAAGGAAACAATGCATTTCCTTTAAGTATGCATTACAAGGAGAAAGCTGAGCATGAGGTTGCTGTTTTTGGCAGCAGCACTGTGACTGGTATCCTGTGCAGTTCCAGCCTCAGGATACCAGGTAATCATATCCAACTGGAACAAAACCACTGGCAATTTTTCTCTCTATTCCTAAATCACTACATGTTATATTCGCACTGCCCGTGTACCAGGGATTAAGAGCATTTTTTCTGCTTGGTTTTTTAACAGCTTTTGGGAATCCAGGGCAGATGGAAAACATGGCAGAAGATGAGAAGCCCCTTTGACAAATTATCTCTCTTTCACAATCTTCCATCTGGAAAAGACATTGGGCTGTGTGAGCAATAAATTTGGAATGCTTTGGCCATGGGAGGACCAGGATAATATAAATTAATTGTAAAATGGAGATTACATAAGTGATTCTTCCTGCTCAGCATTGCTTGCCTACAAAATCAAAGAAGCTGCTACAGAAAAATAGGATCAAGTCAGCATGGAAAACCAATTGAGTCTGAATCGCATCACCTGCATTTCCAATTATATAAAAGTTGGTGAAAGTGTGATAAAACAAAGAGATAGGCAGACCAATATGGGTTAGGGAGCCTGTCATTTTTCAGTCCCATAGTCATATGTACCCTCAAACTATTTCTGTGCTAGAAATAACATCAGGAAATATATATTCTGCTTGCTCACTTGGGATAACAGGAGATTCCATTACGGTTCAGGGTATTTTCTAAGGTTTTACACTGGCAAAATCATTACTAGATTTCCCAACCCCACGGAATTACTAAGGGACTTGCATTTGTTATTCTTTGAAACATGTTTTAAAAGCAGCATGAAAACGATGCAATGGCACCGCAAGAACATTTTCCCTTTTTATGCCATTCTGAGATATATGTGGTATATTTCTCTGGAATACTGAAGAAAGAGAGAAGATAAATATTTAATATAAGCAATTTCCTTTTTGTACCCAAATGGACTCTGGGGACTTGAAATATGCACCAATGTTTTATAGTGCTCTATATTTCACTTCAACTGCACAATAATTTAAGTTTCTAAAGGACTATCAATTAATTAGTTGCATTCAGCATGGAGGAAATTCCATGCTAAAAACAACAGGAAAACTAAAGCACTCATAAATAATGACTGCATATAAAATGCTTATTTTTTTTAAAAAAATCGCTAATTTTAAAAAAAGCAAGAACAATTTGCAGTGGAACCGATACCAATAGATGTCCTCTAGTTCTTTTTTAACCATTTCTTCTGAGCTTGGCATATGCTGCTATAAGACCATCTTGGTTCATAAGTTATGCAATAATTGATTGATTGATAGATTATACAAGTTTTTATTATTGTATTTTAGTTTTATGGCTGCCTGACTTTATGGTACTGCACAGATGTTGTCTAATTCTGCTTATATAAACCTACCTGGAGGGCAAAGCTGTGGTGCAAGTGATATGCAGGCATTTCATTCTAGATGTCATATCATTGTTCACCATCCTCCTGTGCATACACACTGAATTTGGCAAGGAGGAAACAATTTGGCACAAAAGACAGATATCATCAGAATGATAAGATTGTGAGAAGTCATAAAAGGCTTGAAGGCAAATTATGTGTCAGCCTTGAGGAGTGTAACAGACCTGAATCTAGTATCCAGATGGGAGCCACTACAAACCCAGCATATATTTCCTTACACAACACATACGCACACACGTGGGGGGGACAGGCAGGATATAAATATAATAAATATTTTTTGAATATTATGACAAAATATGTGACAAAAAAGTGAATTAAATAGATAGAAATGTTTTATGACATGGGTAATAGGTTTCAGAGTACCAAAATGGCAAGCTGTGATCCATATCCCCCATCTCAACTTCATTCAGAGATCTAAAGTTTGTATGTCCATGAGCTGGAAAAGTTGAATCAAGACAAATATACATATTCATATTAAAAGAGATGTTTTACGACAAACAGGTTAGCAAATCATGAAAACTTGCATAAAGACTTAAAATGACTTTTCATTGAAGGGTGGGGAGAATTAAGATATCCAAGATGCATATACAGAGACTTTGCTGAAATTCTGCAGTGTTGGGTACAACAAACAAATTTTCAAATGAAACTCCACATTCAGTGTAAATCTCATTTTGATAAATGTTATCACAAGAAGTGGCACAAAGTTCCAAATTATACCTGCTTCCAAACAATTCCACACTGCCTTACTTTAAGGCCCTTTTCACACAGCATTTGCCATGTGAAAGAGGGCCAGGAACGTCGTGCGATTGCGAGGAGCGATCTGCACGACACACTCACAATCGCACAACGCTCCAGGGGCCGACAGGGGCCGATCATGCACCTTTTCATTTTCAGCTTGAAACTGATGATGGTGATGAATGCTGAAAAATGCAGTCCAATAATATCTGAAGAGTTGCATTTTGCCCACCCATGCTTTAAGTTCAGTGCCAGATTAGGGCCAGTTGATTCATATATGACCGAACCCATGGTAGCTACATTTTAATTATGCTTGCAGCAACTCCCCATTCAGAAGAAGTAAAACATCTGGGGAAGGTTTGTGATGCCATGCAAAACTGGCAGATTCTGCTTACGTTGGCTTTATTCCATGCTGTAAACAAGGCATTGCAATCAGCTGATGGAAAAAGTAGCCACAGGGAACCCAATGTGGCTTGGCCTTTGTTCAGAGAGAAAGACTGAATGAACCTGGAAAATGAGACTTTTGACCTTTTAAAAGCTAATTTGCCATGACATGAGCCTCATCCCTATTTGTCTTTATGATACAACAGACTCTGAGGGCTATGATCCGTAACAGAATTTAGGTGCCTATAGACACCAGAGAGTTTTACACACGTCTGTCTTGGCTGTGCTTTCTTTTGGTTTCAACTGCCTAATACAAGTATTCTTGGGGGCGGGGGGCGGGGTCAGTGTAGAACGTTGCTGATGTTTTGTATTATTTTTATAGATTGACTTGTTTGAAGTCCAAGCTTGCATCCTTAATCCAATCAGGGTACACTGTCATCAGTAGAGACAGAGCATGGAGATCATTCCAACAATCTTACTCTCATCTCCTTTTCTTTGTTTATTTCTTTCTGTATCCACTTAAAGAGCCTTCTTGTACGTTTTCTGGAGTACATGCTGTACTAAATGCTTGAGCGCTACAAAAATAAAATAAAGCTGTAAAACCACCATGGAAGAGGTTGGGCCATGGCAATGACTGCCAATATGCTTTTCGTCTCTGGGGAAATGCTTGCTTTCTAACAGCAGCTACTGCATATGTTGCGGGAGGGAGGAGGGGAACGTAACCTCAGCATAAATGAGGTACAGAGCTGTGGGAAGCAATTGGTGTGTAGAATCAGAAATGCTACAGGCAACTATTATCCTAGTGCTTTATAAAAGATGTGGCTAGGGCTTACAGTGAAAGCCACTGGATTTCCCAAGTTCATGTAAGGTTTTGCTGAGATTTGGAAGCTTCTAAATGTGGTACCAATATTCCAGCAAGAGTGGTGGAATGGTCTGGGTTAGAGAACTACAGCTATTCATTTAACATCTGTAGTCTATATAAAACTATGGAAATGTTCCTTCAGACCAAGTCAAAAATACTGTGCATGTAATAGTCAAAAATACTGTGTGTATAGTAGTTCAGCATTATATTGACTATAGTAGACTAAGAGTATCTGTTAGGGAACTATCATATGTAAATTCTTTGTTTCATTGTCATGAACCAGGATGGGATGTTTTTATGCCACAGAACCACATTTTGATGTACAATGCACAGAAAACTAGACCGGCAATTGGCATTCGGTATCATTGTCACCAGAACAATTTTCCCAAATTTTAGACATGTGTCATGCATAGGTGTTACTTTTTAAAAAAAAAAAAAAAGGCGGAGACAAAATATATCTCAAAAAATCTAATGTTGGTGTGTGTGTATTTCTGTCTGTCTGTCTATCTATCTATCTATTTTCATTCCAGCCATTTTAACTGATTGGGACACAGATTGAGAAAGAGATTCCATTGAAACTTCTGGCAAACCAAGATCTGATGAAGCAGAAATGAAAGTAGGTTATTCTTTCTGGGGATGGAGGATTCTAACTTGGATCAGTAAATATAAGAAATATGCTGGAAACTGGAAACAAAAAACTCTCCCCTCTTGAATTGATTGGGATTTGAAATTATTCGATATGATGCAAATGGATAGACTTACAAATATATTGAAAGGAGCAAATATAGAAAAAACTGTCAAAGAATGGGAAAGAGTAATATTATGTTTCAGAAGTCAATGGCCAGATATCAAAATGGTTAATATTGATTTTTTTTTAAAAAAACAACAACAACAACTGAGGATGTATTAAAGCAGGGAATAGTAAAGTAACATGGGATTACAGGCAACTGTATTATTATTCAGGTATCATATTACCTCTCAATTCAGGGGGAAGCCAGGATGAATGAAAAAGGTATGAATGTATGAAAAATGTATGTAAAATGTAAGAAAAAGATAATTATAATGTGAAGTGTTTTTCTAGGTGCTATAATTTTGTATAAGAGAACAAATTTTATATGTTTGTTCTAAAAAAAAAAGAAAGAAAGAAAGAAATATACAACAGACCCTAAGCCTAACATTCAATACAGTGGAATTCTTATTGCATTTAAAAAATACTCTACAACTTACAGTACTTTTTCCCCCATCCTCATCTCTATTCTTGTGCATGAGGGTTAAAGGAATAGCAAGAACACAATAGCCAGTTCAGAAGGCTCTGTGGACAACGCACCATTACTGCCTACCTCCCTGAGTAGACCTACCATCACATTTTAGCCCGGCGTGCCAAAAGCACATATGCCCTTCTTAAAGGAAGGGGTGGTCATTTGATCTGTGTTGATAACCTTACTATATTTACATGTAATTTTTTGAGGAAAAAAAGGGTAGTGTCATCCGGTATCTTGTTGGCCATTAAGTGCACTTGAAGATAATGGCCATTTTTCTACAGCAGCTACTTATGTAGCTTAACTAAGAAAACTTAGCTAAATAACCTCTTCTAGCTCAATCATAAAACTTGACTAAGTAACCTCTCCTGGACCAGACATCCCAAACCTGACAGAAAAGTCATTTAGCCATCCTCGGATCACTGGCAGAATGGCCCTCCTTCTCCCCATACAGCCAAAGCCCAGTAAAGTAGGTTGGGAGTGGGAGTTATGATTGTGACAATAGTATCACAATTGTGACTGAGCAGCAATTATGAATAAAAAACAGTTACAGATGAGTTTGTCTAAGTACCTGTTCTATATTCACAATCACTATGATCATATTGCCTCTCCCAACCTACTTAATGGGCATTAGCCTATTCTGCTAGTGATGAGAGCATGGGTGAATGATGTTTCCATCAGGTTTGGGGAAACTGGGCCAGAAGAAGGTTCTTAGTGAAATACTCAACTTTGTAGCTGATGTAGAATCATAGAGCTGGAGGAGAATACTGAACAATGTTTTGAAATTCTTTACAGTTCATTGAATTTGACCATACTTCTGCTGTGTTACTTCTAAGAATAATTCCTCTATCTTTGTTTGGCAAGTTGCTTTGCTCCCTTTTTAAGAAGACTCCTCTTCAGGACTATTGTTTTTGCAAAACGTTTTTTTGGATCAATTATTTCCACCTAAATCTTTCCCACTTTGTCCATTCTACAGTTTTTAGGGACTGATTTCTCCATTCCTTCCTTGTTTCTGTGCCTAAAATCAAGCTGAACTCCTCTATTTGACGTCTTCTAGTATCTAGTTCTGTAAACTAATAATGCTTCAAAATCTGTTAGGAACATACACACGTGTGACTGGCCCTTACATTTGTGGATATCCTCTTTCAGGCACTGCTGGGGTTGGTATTCCCTTCCACCCTCTGTAGTCCCCGTACCTGTCCCATGATAGCCTTTGAAGCTGCCCTGAGTGTGCTTCAGGATGGGAAAGCATCATCCTCATAACCAGCTACATCCTCATAACCAGATGCACAATGATGACAAGAGTGTTGAGATTTGTGGGAGTCTTCCAAGGGTCTCAGTGCTTCTGTAATCATTATGCATTTGTCTATGACTTTCTTGCTTGCTGTGATCCCCAAAATGACAGTGTTGGTGGCTTCAAGTAAGTCAGAGGGAAGGTATGTCTCAGCATAGCATAGGTTTGTATGTGGATATTTACACTACATTGTGGGGATATTGGATTGAGGCCCAAATTTGCCACAGTAGATTAGATGATTCTGGCACAGATTTTGCAAACCAGTGTTTGAAAAGTCAACTTTTATTGTTTCTGTTCATCTTGTCCCTGTAACTCCTGTTGTAAAGTTTTTTGGACATGGAGAAAAGAGGTGGGAGAAGATGATGAACCTAAATCAGAACAATTTAAGTATTTGTTAGATACTTGTACTCAAAATGTTTGGAAAGTTCTTGCTGAGTAGAGCTTTAGTTGCCTAAATGGTTCTGCATTAAGTGGAAGAAGAAGAAACATCTCCTTGGACCAAAAATTGGCTAAGGAAAAGGAAACAAAGAGTAGCCATGGACCAAGTTATTCCAACTGGAAAAGAAATCTCTACCTAAGCCTCAACTGGGAAATATTATGTAACTGCTTGCTTTTAATTATTTCTAAAACTGACTCTGTAAATAGCCCACTTCTCATCTTTGCTATGCTGTTTCTCTGGAACATTTCATTCTCCAGGACTTCATATGGTCCTTCTACATTGATTACTTCCAGCTCTACCTTTTGAGTCTGGACATTTTGTCCTTCTGTATAAATAAAAATATTGGACCATGTCTCTAACATCTCAGCCTGGCTGTTTAAGCTGTCAACTTAAGCTCAAAATGGCCATAAATGAACCGTTAATAAAGCCATCTGCTGTCTGGTTGTATGCCTTCACTGTCATAATCACCTCCTTGCTAGCCTTAAGAAAAACATCTTTCTCTTCTTAAAACATTGATTCCAGGTTTGCTTCAGGGACTCATTTTTTCCTGATCCCATCATCTTTCACCAGCTCCTCACTTAAATTCCTGTCCTCTTCTGCAGCTACAACTGTTTTGCACCCTTCTCTAATTAATTTCCTCTAGCTAAAAATTTGTGCTTCCTGTTGCATTCTACATTTTCTCTCTTTTAAATCCAACTTCAAAAACCTATTTCTAATATACTGTAGAAGAAGATACTTGAAATAAGTTCAAATGTTCATGAAGATGGCTGTGCCAGGACTACCTCATGCAAAGCCTTATGGAGGGGGCAACTTCATAGGAGTTTTGGATCCTACAAAGAGCATCTTGGATCCTAAGATGCTCTTCCATGAGCAGAAAGAAATCATCAACTTACGGGAGGACCTTATACCCTTCAGAGGCTCTTGATAGCAAAGCAGAGTAGAGGAAGGTGATTGTCATCAGTTCCCCCTCTCCTCTGTGCCATATTCCACATTGTACCAAAGCATTTGGTATTTAAGGGAAAAAGAGAAACTGTGAAAATGACTTTCATCTTCCATTATGCAAAGGAGTTCTCTTTCCATAAGTAGAACTCTACTTGAAGGAGCTTAAGATGCAATCCAATTGAATATTTGCAGTTTCTTATTTAAAAGATTTAGATTTTAAATTTGTCTGTTTGTGCTGTGAGATTATATCAGTACCATTTTATTTTTCTTTCACTTTTATTTTTAAAAAGATAACTGTGCAGCTGCTTTCCTTTGTGGCTTAAAGACACTGGAGCTGTTGATTTGTTTTTAACTTCTTGGTCTACCCTTGCCCATTTCTGAAATGCCTACAGGGTTCTGCTGTTCTTTATAATAATCTTTCCACTCTCCTGAATGTATATGTCCCCACAACAAAAGCAGGGTCTGTATGTTGTTCCAAAAATTTTAAGTAATGGCTGGTTATTTGGAGCTGGGCTATTTTCTGATGTTTATCTTGGCATTTGAATGCAGACTGAGATTTTCCAGATTTTGGTAGTTCATTAACACTGAAGATGGGAAATAAGTCATTCATTGAGAAAAAAAAAATACAGATGTAGTACCGAATTACTGAATTACTGAACAAATAGGATGTTTCCAACAGAACTCTTTCACATGCTTCTGAAATCCTTGCCTATACCAATATGAAAAATCATTTTTAAAAACCACTGAGCAATGCCACAATCATGCAGGGCTCTCTTTATCCTCTTTTTGCCAAACAAAAAATGTTTCTTTTCTCATTCTCCTCCCACACGTTTCTCAGTTGCAAACTACCTTGTTCTTCTACTCCATAGCAGTTTGGCTGACTTTTGCATAGTGGCAACAACAGTGAAGGAGAAAAACATAAAGGCCTTAAACCAATTGCTAATACCATCTAGTGCAGATCCATGAGATCAACTGGTGAATGTGAAGGCAACAGATCCATGGAACCAATTGGTGAATGTGAAGACAACATTAATGTACATTAATGTAATCTAGCAATTGGATTTAGGCTGGTGGTTCCAAAATGATATCAGAGATGTGGAAACCAGCCCATCTCCAAAATTCTTATTCCTACCCATTACTATATCAAGCCCACCCTGATCACATTAATCACAAAGGTCTAAGGGACAGATTTAAACATGTTCCAAGACTGAACACTCTTGGAAACTTCTCTGTGACAGGGCTGTCAGAGTATACACTGAGAAAAGCAGGGTGGTGAGGTTCTCTCTTGAACTCTGTGACAAAGTGATTTAAATATTGCATCAGGCAGTTTCAAAGTGATTTCAGCAAAGTATCAAGCTAGCTGTGTTACCAAGCCAAAGATCTGAAGCACTACCAGTACTTTAATTCTCTTATCATTCTTTACTGATTAAAATAAATCCATTTGCTTGAAAACTTGGTCAACTTTCTTTGTCTACTAGCTAGATAGGAAATCATCTTTAACTGGAAGTGTACCATTAATTCCTCTTTTTTCAGAATGGAGGGCCACAGTGCTGATCTTAGAGCTCATGGAGTAGTTTGCTATGCATGTGTAGGCTCTAAGATACATTGAAAATCATAAAAAAAGGTTGTTGGGTTTTTTCACAAGAAGGTATACTCTTAGTTCTCATTTAAGCAGTAAGTATTTACTCTTACTTTCCAATAGGAACACAGGTTAATCCTGGCGCAGTTTATGAACATGCTCCTGCTGTATCATATCTTTGGCCATTAGATCTTGCAGTCTTCACTAACTATGTTCTAGTGGTGTGGTGAATTTTTATTGTAGTAGTAATATTTGTTCATTGTACAAAATAAATAAAATTATTTTAACAAGAAAAAAAGAATAGGAGTTGTAAAATCAGAAAAACCAGGTGTAATGGATGTGGCAAAAATGAGCACTGAATCTGGGGATTTTTATAAGCATTTTTAGACCAAGGTAGTCAAAGAAGCGTGAGAGGAGTCAATAGTGAAATAGGATGGATTCCTTTGCTCAGATCAATAAAGACAGGATCTTGTGTCCCAAGCTGTGAAGTATGAACCATAAAGGGACAAAGGGGGGGGGGGAAGGCATCACACATTTTGCTGGGATGATAAAGGCTACAACTTTATTGGTGACAGTACCAGTGCAGCTGTTGCTTTTGCCTAAGGTTTGAGTCCCCAACATGGATTTTGATCAGAAAGGATACTGATAAACTGGAATATGTCTAGAGGAGGGCAATCAAAATGGTAGAAGGCCTGGAAACCATGCCATATGAGGAGAGGCTTAGGGAGCTGGGTATGTTTAGCCTGGATAAGAAAAGGTTAAGAGGCAACATGATAGCCATGTTTAAATATTTAAAGGGACATCATATAGAGGATGGAGCAAACTTGTTTTCTGCTGCTCCAGAGATTAGGACACAGAATAATGGCATCAAACTCCAGGAAAAAAGATTCCATCTAAACATTAGGAAGAACTTCTTGATGGTAAAAGCCATTCGACAGTGGAATATGCTGCCTCAGAGTATGCTGGAGTCTCCTTCTTTGAAGGTTTTTAAAGAGACACTGGATGGCCATCTGTTGGGAATGCTTTGATGGTGTACTCCTGCATAGCAGGAGGTTGGACTGGGTGGCCCTTGTGGTCTCTTCCAGCTCTATGATTCTATGATTCTATGACCCACCTGCCACATATGATGTCACCAGAAACTAAGTTAAAACAGGACACCCTGAAAAAGTGTCAGTATGTACCAGGTTTTATTCTTGTACAAATCAATTTTACACATCCTGAAGTGTTTTGTGGGGCATCCTGGCATTACCAAAGACTTTTTATTCCCACTCCCCAGGTTTGTTGAAATTAACCAAGAACTTTCCAAAATGAAATGTTTCAGCTACTCGTCTGTGTGTTTCTGCTCCCTCAAATCTAGGAAAGATGGCCACCAAGTAAGTGCAGCTATTATTTCCAGAATACAGATTCAACAGCGATCAAGCAAGGGAAAAGGATTGTTTTTACTAAAACAAAATGATCCTAATGCCTAACTAACATAATATTGCTAAAGTGCTTTAGCAATTTGACTACAACTCCCTGATTTCTTTAAAGGCTAAGTGGAAAATGGTGAAAATAAATTTCTGTAATATTTGCGTTAGACTGTACATAACATGTGATGAGTGGGAGAGGAAGGAAGAGACAAGGAAGACAAAGCTGGAATATTTCAAACGAGAAGGATAGTTGCAAACCCGTGAATATGCAGGAGTAATCAAAACGAAAAGAATTGGGATCTCTCAATACTTTTTTTTATTAATCTTTTTATTAAGATTTTCTGTATAAAATAAAATTGAGCAAATATCAAACATAGTTTACATATTATAGAGCCATATATTCATGTCATTTCAAAATATCTCATATAAAACTTAGAAAAAGTTCTCTATGAAGTATAAAACCATTATTTTCTTCCTCAAACACTTTCTTATATGGCCCTTTCCCCTTGTCCTCTCTCCCTCTCCAACCCTTTAAGCCCCATGGATAACAGAATTATATTCATATACTGTCAGTTCATCTCTTTCCCTCCTTTCCCTTCCCATGATCCTTCCCCCTCTCTCTCCCAAACCTTACTATCTTTTATATGTGTTTTCTCCTTCTTGAATTTGTCTTGAACTAAATCTCCTTAATATGAAATCTCTTTTCATTGTCATATTCTATTCTAGTATTCACTGCCTGGTACTGTATATTTTCTATTTATTATTTTCTCATTCTACATTCCACCCTTAATGTACAAGTTGCCACACTAGACCTGCTCTTCTCCTCTGTACTTTAATCTCTAATTCTCCTTCACCCATTTGATAATTGAATTCCATTGCTTTTCAAATTGTTGGTTTGAATTTCTTTTCAGCATGTTGGTCAGCTTTTCCATTTCAATAATATCCATTACTTTAATCTTCCATTCTTCATGGGGAGACTTTGTTTCTTCTTTCCAGTGCTTTGTGTAGCACAGTCTTGCTGCAGTTATTAAATTGAACAGTATCTTCTTTTTTGTGTTCCTTTGATTACTCCTTTCAATCATGTTTAATAAATATGTTTCAGGAGTCATCTCATATTTGATATCAAGAATCTTTGTAATGCTGTCATGGATCTTTTTCCAGTATTTTTTTGCTACTCAGCATGACCACCATGTATGAACATAGGTTCCTGATGTTTTCACACATTTCCAACACTGGCCATTCCCTTTATGTGTTATCTTCTTTAATTTTTGAGGAGTCATATACCACCAATGAATTGTCTTATAGAAATTCTCTCTAGGCTTAAACTTTGGTTAAATGTTATGTCTTCACTCCATGCTCTTTCCCACTTTTCCAAAGGACCTCTCAATACTTTAAAGCAGTCTGGTTAAGCCCATAGTTTCTCCTAACTGCTCTGCTGAAAGGGTGGATATTTGCAGTACCATTTTTAACAGAAAAATGAGAAAGCAGCACTATAGGGATAGCATTTGAAGATGGACAGTCTCCAGCATGAGCAGTCTGGTAAATGGCCATGTGTAAGGGTAAGTTTTCCTTTCACAGCAGGACAATCCTGAATAAATCTGAGAAGTGAACACAATGAAGAAGCAAAGGCATGTCATGAGCATGCCCAAAGCTCACAATCCCCAAAGCATGTATTTGTGCCAAAATAGTCATACTCCTCATGGCCTTCATTTAGAGCTCAGTAATTTAATCCTACCAGCTAAAGTCTGAATTTCCATTAAGCTGTTTTGCAGGATGAAAAGACTAAAAAGTGCTGGCTGAAGTGACGTGATTTATACCATATTCCAAAACTTAAGCTGAAGACAGGAAAGAAAAGACAAATCCTCACCACTGGAACCAACTACACTTTCTAGTTTTCAGTCTTATGCAATACTACAGGGCCAAACTTTGGCACTGTTGTAGCTCAATCACAATTTGCTCCCATTAACACATATTCTGCCACAAATACATACAAAAAAAAAAAAAACCCATTAAATCAAACAGATGTTGGTTCCAATGACTTTTGCCAAACTCTGCGATGATTTAGAGCTCCTGGTCTAAATTTCTTCTCAACAATGGAATTGTCTTTAAAACCCGAGTGGGACCTTTCCAATAACACAGTCAACCAAACCCACAATAGGCATCATTCTTATTAGGTAATTGTCCTAATAGTCTTATATACGAGTTTGGCAACTACAGAACCACATGCTTGCAAGTATTCCTGTCGAGTAAAATTACCATCGTCGTGGCAGGTGTGGGTGGGAAAGAAAAAGCACCCACGTACTACAAAGGCCACTGTGGTCTCACACATCTTTTTGTGTTCTGCACACACATGTATCTCCTTTCTTCCACTACATCTCCTCATCTCTGGAGGCTGAGAAGCCTAGAAAAAGGAACTGAGGTAATAGTAAGAGTACAAGTGTGTTTTTGACAGGTTCCTTTTCATAGTACCTACTGTCCGAAATTCTTACTCCTCGAAACAGGTGGCATGTTGTATTTTTGATGCCAGACACGGGTGATAAGAACAATTGCTTAGTGCTAATTAACTAATGAATTATCCTGCTTTTCTCCCAATATGGAACCAAGGTGGCTGTTAAAAGGAAACAGAGGTTAAACAAGAGGTAATGCAAAAGTTCAAAACAGCCAAACAATCACATCAAAACATAAATTTGAAGCTGTTAAACATTTTGTAGTAATGTTTAAAATGCAACTCACCCAGGTTAAAAGTCCTTCTGTAGTTAGCACTCAAAGGCCTGACTAAACAGGAAGATCTTTGCCTCCCAATGGAAAGAGAGTTCAGATGGGGCCAACCTGGCTTCCTGTGGAAGAGAATTCTATAGTCTGGGTAACAACCACTAAGAAGGCTCTCTCCACATCCTCACCTAATTTCCCTATGACGGCGATAGGATTAAAAGAAAGCCTTCATTCACAAATCAAATTTCAGCAGGCTCATATTTAACATTATATATGGTCTTTCAGATAGTCTGGATGCATATCAGGCTTTATAGCTCATAACCAGCACTTTGAAAAGTGTCCAAAAGTAACCAGTGAAACAGTTTCAACAGAGGCGCCTCAGCTTACTTTAAAGGGTAGCATAAATATTGTGGAGGACACTGGAAACCACACATTCCCCATTGATATTTTTAGACAGGGCTGTACCACATCAGGCAAAACTGTTTGACCAACATGGAGGGCTTTTCTCCATACAGAGTGGGGGTGAACTGTTTGTCCATATGGAGTGAGGACAATACACAGGATGCTTCCTTGTACCTAGAACCATTTACTTTTTTTGGAATACAGATCTAGAAGCCTTAGTTAAAATGCCCAGTGGCCATGCTGGCTGGTGGATTCTGGAGGTCATAGCCCATAAACTAAATTGCCTTATTCTGCTTATACCAGGCCAGACTACTTATCCATCCAGCTTGTCACTGCCTACTCTTAGGGCTTTCTGCACTACATTGTTATAGTGCTGTTATTCCACTTTCAATATCCTGTGTAATTCTGGGGTTTGTAGTTTACTGAGCCAAAGAGCACTCTGACTGAGAATTCTATAGGCCCTTCCCTAAACTGTAAACCCCAGAATTCCATAAGATGTTGAAAGTGGAATAAGAGCACTATAACAGTATAGGACAGAAAGGCCCCATAGTGTTGTGATATCATTACATTTATTAAGTTTTGTTCAATTGGTGCAAACTAGGGATGGGCCAACCAAATCCTCATATCCTCTCTGCACCAAAATAGGCAAACCAAATCTTTCAAATCCACCAACCAAATAGTTTGTTGGAGACCAGGACACCTGAAAACCTGGGAAAGAACAGACACACAAGGGTAGATGGCAAGTAGGTGACTTTTTCCCTTGGAGTAATAATGGCCTTTGCAAACAATTTCAGAAATTACACATGGGCTTGTATTCTAAGATATTTAAATTGAACACTTCATATTTAAGGCTCTTTCCGCACCGGGCTATTAAAACGGTGCAGAGTGACCTCTGACGGAGGTCTTCTGCACCATAGAGTGGACTGGGGTGGACTACTTTTTGGAGTTCCGCACCTCAGTCCAGTTTGGAGCGACCGGAACTGGTCACGCAGCGTACTTTTTAAAAACCTCTTTTAAGATGTTTTTAAAAAGCACGGAGCACACGACTCCATGTCACTCCGTCACCGCACTCAGGTGCAGATTTGCAGGCACTCACTAGTGCGTGCCTGCAGATCTACCGGGGGCGGGCTTTAGGTTGACAAGCTTCTCCGGTTAGTGGAGAGCCTCCACCAACCGGAAGCCACCATTTTGGATGCCGGAGCAGTGCAGTCCTGACGGACTCGCCCGGACACTGAAGAAATCCAGTGAGTCTCGTTTTTGCGCGGTTCCTTTGCCATGTGCAGAAAGGGCCTAAGTTCAGCACTTGACTGGAATGTACAGGCTTGAGATTTCAACAACAGCTGAAACATTCCTTTGCATAGCTCCCTTGCAAACCTCTTTCATAAACAATTCTGGGGCATGTAGTTTTACGAGGTGTCACAGCCTTCTCTGCCAAAGTGTGCTGGTGCATCATCAAACTACAAACCCCAGGATGCCAGAAGGAGCTATGCAAAGAAAATCTAGTTTTGACCTGGATTATCTCTGTACTGTGGTATGTGGCCCTGTTCACGCAGGCAGGAAAATATGGGATTAATCCACATTTTCCTGCCTGTATAGAAAAGACCTTCATGTCATTTTCAATCTGGGGAGATCCTGAGGTAAAACTATGACAATTGTCCTGGCAGATTTCTTCAGAGAGAGGTTTACCTTTGCCTAGGCTTTTGCTAAGGCTTAGAGTGTGTGTCTTGCCCAAGATTATCCTTCTTTCCCTGCTTTTTAAATCCTTTGGGGAAAAAAGGATTAAAAAAATCTGAGATTCATGAGATTTGAGGATTCCCAGAACCTTCCAGGGATTCGGATCCGGATTTGGATTTGAAAAATTCTGGATTTGTCACATCCCTAGTGCAAACATACTAGGGCCCTTTCCACAACTCACCTTTTTTGCAGAGCTGGGGTGCGGGGATTGCGCGAGAAGCCTGTAGCGAGAGGCTCTCACATCCCGGTTCTTCAGCTCCACAGCTGCTGCCTGCTTGCACGAAAGCCCCTCCTCTTCCTTCCACAGTGCAGCCTGGGAATTTCCCAAGCTGGGCTGGGGCAGGAAGCTTGAGCACCGTGGCTCTGGAACTCTGCACGCACAGCAAGTGCACACAGGGCCTCAGAGTGATGCGCGATCACGCACCATTTTCAACTCACAGCCGAAAATGAAAAAGTGCACAATTGCCACCTGCCAGACCCTGGAGTGTCACACAATTGCAAGTGCATCGTGTGGATCACTCTTTGCAGTTGCACGATGCTCAAGGGGCCCTTTCACATGGCAAATGCCATGTGAAAAGGTCCTAGGAAAGGAAGAGAAAGAAATGGGAAGAGAGAATGAAATGGACACCAGCAAACAAGCTAATTTCATTTTAGTATTTTATTTTACTTTCAGATCCCAGTTCAATATTGACAGACGTTTGCTCCAACCTTAGTTTTTACATTATATAGCTCATTGTAAATATGGGTTTTACCTCAGGAGTTATATTAGAGATTTCCTGCAGCCAGGTCTGTTTGACCAAGTTTGCATTTTTACATATGGAACAATGTCTATGTGAACAGTTTTCATGAGTCTCTCTCTTACTTATTTTTTTTAAAATATTTACATATTACCTTTCAGCTCACCAGTGGCCCTAATGTGATATACAACAGATAAAATCATTTAAAATGTTAAAAACATAGATGAAACATTCTGAAACAAACTGATAATTTCACTGTAGAAAGTTAAAACAACAAACAAAAAATAATTTAAAACATTAAATACATAGATGAAACATTCTGAAACAAACTGATAATTTAAAAGTAGAAAGTTAAAACGACAAACAAATTTCAGGGATCAAAGGCCATGCAGAATAGCACTGCCTTAGCTGCCTGCTGGAGGCTCAGAGGAGATGGGGCCAGCCTAACTTCCACTGGCAGGGAGTTCCACAGCTAGGTGTTATCATACCCTACCACCCTTCCTACAAGATATGGGATTTTCATAAATTGGACTTATTAACGACCAGAGAATGTGAGTAGGGTCACACTGACCAGAGATGTGTTTGGGCTCATGAAAGTTCAGATAGGATTATGTGGAAAACCCTGAGGCTGATGGATTTGTGCTAATTAGTTCACTGCTTTAGGCATTTTTGAAAACAATGAAAGACAAACCACCCAGATTGGTGAGCAATCAGAGACCATCCCTTGAACTTATCCTACGGAGATCTTCCTTATACACTCTACCTGACTGTCTAGAGTCCCATCAATGTTTTGTCACTCCAGATTTAAAGCAATCATCCCATTCTGGACCCCCTTGTCAGTCCCGTGGGAAAACCATTACAGCTTTCTCAACTGACCCTTTCAGGGTGTGAAATAGGGTATTAAAAACCCTAGCTTTGACCCCAACTAGTTGTAGTATTAATATAAAGAACTTAATCCCAATTGCCGCTCCTCCATTCTACCCGCAGACACTGTCTAAGCCCTCTGCTGTGAACTCCTTGCCCAAGGCTGGTAACTGTCAACCGTTTTTACCCCAGTCTCTTCCTATCCAGCCATTCTCATCTCACTTTATGATAGCCTTGCATGGTTCTTAAGAGTGTCTGATTTCTCATATGTTGTCAATTCAAATAAAATACTTTGTTTAACTGTAACTGGAGTTGTCCCTATACATAGGTGGTATACATAGGTGAAAAGATCCTGCTGTACCTTCTTCTTGCAGGCCTATAATGTCCCCAAATTCTAAGGAGACACTGATATTGCAAGTAGACCCCAACATTCTTCACCTCTACGATAACACAGGGTGGTGCTTCAGAGAAAGCCATGTTGTGTGTGCACACTAACCTAGACTTTTGGAGTACTGGGAAATACAAAAGTGCCTCTGCTGAGGATCTCAGAGAAAGCAGGTTCATAAAGGAGGACATGCTCTTTTGGATATCCTGGACCTAAACCATTTAATACTTCATAGGTCAAAACTACACCTTGAACTGACCAAGGAAACATCTTGGAAACCTGTGCAGTTCTTATAAGACACGTGTTACATGGTGTCCATACATAACACATACAATAGGATGGCTGGTGCATTTTGCACTTGTAGTTTTCATATACTTTTCAAGGGCAGGTTCATGTAGAGTACATTACAGTCCTAGTTACTGCTTATTTATTTGATACTCTGACAACTAATAACTGATGAAGTACTTTTCAGTGAATGAATGGATTAGGAGTTTCTGAAATCACCAGAATACAGTGTGAGCTCTACTTTTCAATCAAAATAGCAAGTTAATACCAATGCTTGGCATTTTAAGGCTTCTGTCATCTTGTGTTCTGCTGCAGTGATTCTTAACCTTTTCTTTATGGCACACCCCCAAGACTTAAGATTTAAATATCTAAATTTAGATTTAAATATTCAAATATGTATTTCTTTATTAAAGGCTTCTAGAGACTAGGGCCCTTTCTACACCAGGCAATTAGAATGGGGCAGTGCATCCTCTCACGGAGATCGTCTGCACCGTGAAGTGGACTAGGAGCGGACTACTTACCAGAGATCTGCACCTCAGTCTGCTCCAAAACAACCCCAAGTGGTCCTCCAGTGTATTTTCTAAAGACCGCAAAAAACAGGTCTTTATTTTCCTGAAACGTGCCTCAGTCTCTGCTCCCTTGTGCAGATTCGCAGGCTCACACCAATGTGAGTTTGCGATCTGCAGAGGGCGGGCCTTAGGTGTAGTGAACTTCAGTGGTTGGTCAGGACCCATGACCAACCAGAAGCCACCATTTTGGAAGCCGGAAGCCGCCATTTTGGAAGCTGGAGCAGTGCGGACCTACAGACCTTGCACTGCTCCGATTCGCCCTGGACCAAGAAGAAGCCCTGCGGAAGGGCTTCAGGGACAGTCCGCGTTGCTTCAGACCCCAGAAGAAGCGGTAGGTAACAGCACAGAGCGATTCCTTTGCCTCATGCGGAAAAGGCCTAGGATTCAAATCCCCATTCAGACACTGGGCGACCTTGGGAGCTTTATTTATTAATTTGTTTTAAAGTGAATATTGTTTCTGGGTTTTTATGATTTCATATTCTTTTAATGTTTTTAACTGTTTTAAATGTTTTTAATGTGTTTGTTTATTGCTGGAAGCTGCCTTGGGTCCCATTCCAGGACAAAGGTGG
The DNA here is from genome assembly GCA_948472985.1 of Iguana delicatissima. Lineage (NCBI taxonomy): Eukaryota > Metazoa > Chordata > Lepidosauria > Squamata > Iguanidae > Iguana > Iguana delicatissima. Next base: position 1,231,018 of record CAOKZL010000322.1, on the reverse strand, counting down.
TCTACAAATATACATACATACACACACACACACACACACACACACAGAGAGAGAGAGAGAGAGAGAGAGAGATCACATTCTCTCAGCCTTAAAGGAAGGCAATGGCAAACCCCCTCTGAAAAAATCATGCCAAAAAAATCCTGTAATAGGTTCACCTTAGGGTTGCCATAAGTCAGAAGTTACTTGAACGCATACAACAACAAAGTGCCTCTGACAGGGTGAGGTTCTTTCTAGCCATCATGTCTCTCCCCTTTGAAAATTGACTTACGGAGACCTAAGGCAAAGGGTTTTCTTGGCAAGATTTATTACCCTTGTCTTTTTCTGAGGCTGAAAGAATATGACTTGCCTGAGGTCATTCAATTGGTTTCATTGGCCGAGTGGGAATTCAAATCCTGATCTCCAAAGTCACTGACCATTTCTGCACTACAGTGTTAAAGTGCTGCTATTCCACTATCAACCTCCTATGGAATTCTGGGGTTTGTAGTTTAGGGAAGGGCACTTCAAATTCTCAGCCAAAGAGCTCTTTGGTCTCAGTAAACTACAAACCCCAGAATTCCACAGGGCATTGAAAATGGAATAGCAGCAGTTTAACACTGTAGTGAGGAGATGGCCATAGTTTGGGTGTGCATGCCCCTGCCACTATGTCCCCTTCATAAAGGATGTGGCAGCAGGGAGGGTGCAGATGCTGAAACCACTCTGTCATTTGCAAATGACAGAGCAGTTTGGGCTCATGCACATGCCTGCTGTACTGTCCCTCAGCACCCACACTCCCTGCTGCTGCATCCTTGATGGAAGGGACATTGCAGAAGTCATGTCTGTGTACCCAAACTGCTGCCTCCTTTGCCAAGAAGGAGCTGTTTTGACACCCAAATGCACACACCCTGCTGCCACATCCTAGTTGCTGCTGCGGCTGTTGGTGTCCAGCAGCAGGGCTTCGCAGACCCCCCGTGAATGCTCCACAGACCACCAGAGGTTCATGGACCCCCAAATTAAGAACAACTGTTCTAGTATAGTGCTCGGTGCAGTCAAATGGGAGAAATTCATGTATCATTCTACTGAAACAAATGGATTGAGACCAATCATTTCAGTTCAATTGTGGCTGTGGCTTAAGCAGTTATTCTTATACATGTGGCTTAGAGAATTTTCACAAGTCAAAATCTTCATCAGACACAAAAAAAATCAGTACTGAGCATTTCAAAAGGACATTTTGCAAAAATGTTGTGCTCCATGTAATATAGGTTTCACTTTCAAAATGAGGGTTAACTCTGTGAATTAAAGACAAACATCAGAAATAGGAAGGAATGACCATAAAATATACTGTCCTATCTTAAAATACAGATTGTTCGCATGCAAGCATTTCAGTTGATATTCGTTTTGACACAGGGGGTTATTAGACAGGAAAGGGCATATTGGGGTCATTATACCCTAAAATAAAAATTTTGCCTCCAAATGAATGTTTACTCAGTCCTCAGGTTTCTAGCATTACAATAACTTAAAACTTCAACATTTAGGGCCTTATCACACTACATTATTATAGCGCTGTTTTTCTGCTTTAACTGCCATGGCAATATCGCATGGAATCATGGGATCTGCAGTTTAGAAAGAGGCATGTAGAATTCTCAGCCAGAGAGCCCTAGTGCCTCACCAAACTACAAATCCCAGAATTCCATAGGGTGCAGCCAAGGCAGTTGAAGTGGAATAATAGCACTATAAAAGTGTAGTGTGATAAGGACCTTAGAATGCCTATAGTTTAGGCATTCAAATAAAAGAAGCAGGCAAAGTTATCAATACATAAGAAACGTAGGTGTGAATGGTTTTTAGCATCTCACTCTGTTCAGTGTTGTAAGTTTGAAGACTGAGGGAAAAATTCATTTGGGAGCAGAATTATTCGGGGGGACCATGCGCTCATTTTGTCTTTCTCTCATACGTCCCTGGTTTGACTCACTGAAATGAAAGAATCCAACTGTTTCATTTTAAATAAACTGGCAGGATCACAGGGAAGTTGGCCTTCTGTAACCAATTCCACAAAGCAGTGAAGTAAAATTAAAAATGTCATCATTCAGTGATGCACCCCATCCAATGGTCAGGTCTGTAAGAGACCACACCACACACACAATCAGGAACAGATACCACAGAAATAGTCTGTGTAAAAGATTTGCCCCTGCATTTCAGAAGACTGCCATTTTGCTTCATTTTATTGGTCTGCGAAGAGGATTTTTATCTTTTAACAGTTGTCTTTTCAATGGCATGGAGTGCTAAGTGATTTATTTGTTGTTGTGAGAACGTTGCCAACAGCATAGCTCTGTTCTTATCATGGACGCATTTAATCGAAAACAAGCCCAGCACATTTGTGTCAGAAATCCTGATTAAGGAGCAAAGAGAGCAACCCGGAGAAACAAAGTAAAAGGCTCTATTATAAGAACTCCTTTCTAAAAACAGAAAAGTTATTTAGAGTGCTAAATGAGTGCTGCATTCAAGGCAGGTGTTGACAGATGACTGGCAAGAAGAAGTGGGGGAAAAATCCCACAATGTCAGTTCACTCCACATAGAGCTTAGGGTAGATGGACAAGAAGCAAAGACACTTCAGGTCACACTATCTGTCTAATGCCATTAGCATTGTCCTCGGTAGGGTAGGTTGCAATATTCTGCTTCCTCAAATCTGGGCACTGAATTAGCATATTGTGCAAATTATTCTAATTATGCAAAGTCACTCTAATTTGCATTTAGTTATGCAAATTCAGCAATTAATTGTGATTTGTTTCTTCTACTGTGATTCAATCTTCATACCCTTTTTTACAGTTACAGATAATCTGAAAGATCTTGTTGTTGTGTGCCTTCAAGTCATTTCTGACTTATGGAGACCCCAAGGTGAACCTATCACAGGGTTTTCTGGGAAAGATTTATTCAGTGGGGGTTTGCCTTTGCCTTCCTGTCAGACTAAGAGATTGTGACTTGCTTGAGGCTACAGGGCAAAGTTAAAAGTGCTGGTGTTACCCTGTGAATTGGGGGTCCCGGGAGGGGTGCCCAAACAACAAACACAACAAGATGGGGAAATTAGCTGGAGCACTCTCTTGACTAACAAGAGGCAGGGTAACTTAGCGGGGATCTTTTACCCTATGTCTACAGCGTCAGGTCAGTGAGTAGGCAAATGGTTCAAATAACAATTAAGATCTATTAAACAGTTATTAAAGAAAAGCACAAACACACTCCTAACTAGAAAAGGAAAATAGAGTTCAAGGGGGGATGGGTGATAACCACCTGCCCTGCAGTCTTGGGGAAGCCAATTGTAGAAGAGGAAACCCAGCATGGCGGCAGAGGGGAATCTGCTGAACCGAGCGGCAGCAAGGCAGAGTAGAAGTCCAGAGCGATCCAGCGAGAGTTCCAAAGAGGTCTCAGAACTGGGGTTTTAATCAGGGAAAGAACAACTGTAGGCTAGTCTGGTCTTGGGCAAAAACAATAAGTTTTGGGTTGGAGACAATGCCTCCGAAAGGTCAGAGTTTACATGGTTGAGTTATGTTCCGAATTGACAATAGTATGGCTGGTATGTAGATGCGGCTAGCTCGGCAGTTAAGCACTTAGCTCGCCAGGGTGCCCTCTCAGGGCAGAAGGTCTCTTTGTTTATCGAATGAGGGTGTTTGTTTCAGGAGGTCCCCTAAAGCAGTCCTGGCTATTTCTGGCTTGGTATGGTGGGAGCAACAAATAGCAGCCATGCCTAGCTTCGCGCTTGTTCAGTGGCCTCACAAACACTTGGCTGGTGGCAGAGCAGGGCCGAATTGTGATATCAAAATGATATCTTTGGTTCACCAAAGTCCAGGCCAGTACACAGTGGTAACACTGGACTTGAAGACTCAAGTTCAAATCTCTGCTTGGTCATAGAAATAACCATGTGGCCTTGGCCTACCACTACCTCTCAGCCAAACTACGGCCATTTCTGCACGAGACTGGCCCCTCCCGAAACTGCAAACCCCAGGATTCCATAGGATGTTGAAAGTAGAATCAAAGTGCTATAACAGTGTCGTGCGGAAATGGCCTACCTTATAGACCTGCCTTTGCTTTTTGTACCATTCATGCCATTCACTCACCTGTTTCTACACTATACCCTCCCTTCTTCACTATCCTCTCTCTTCCCTCACTCTCCCACTCCCACACCTCACTCTCCTATCCCACTTCCTCCTTCCTTCACTTCATCTCACATCCTCACAGTCCATGCTTCTCTTTGTTCTTGCACTCCACTGCTTGCCTCACTCATTTTCCCTTCCCTCTTACTCTTTCCTCACTTTGTGCCCTCACAATGAGCACCTCCCTTGTTTTTTGCACTCTGTTCCTCACACCACATGCTCTCCCTTTCCTCTTGTTCTCTCGCTTGCCTCCTTTCACACTTTCACAGGGCGTCTCTCCAGTGCCTGCACAGCTTACTCTTCATTCCCTCATCTCTGAAAGACAGAAGTGGACTTGTTTCTTGCAGAACAATTTCACAAAAGTGTAACCTTCACATTTTCCTCCATATCTCAGTTCCTACAAGTGCTAGAGACCTAGCTTTAAAAAATGAAACGTTGGAATCCAGACCATATGATGATCCAAATCAGCTCTGGATGACATGCCAAGAACTTGAGTAAAACCCAGCCAAACTGGGGAGGTAGCAACCCTATCAGTGTAAGAACATTTGGACTCTACATAGAAAAGTGTCAGCTACTTACAGTCTATCACTGATACAGTCTATCATCTTTTCCTGATCATTGTAGCCGCTCCTACTGAACCTCTAGGTATTATATATTAGTGATATATTTAAGTCTTTTACTCCAAGTCTTAAGTCAAGTCTCAAGTCCTTGAAGATACTTTCAAGTCAAGTCTCAAGTCTGGAAGCAAACTTTATATCCCAACCAAGATTATTGGATAGAGTGAAATAAATTCAGTTTTAACAATTTAAGCAGAGTCGACTCTCCACATTTGCAATTTTGCCATCTGCAGCTTCGGAAGTGGGAAATAGGATCCTATCTTACTCCCCATTACTGAAGCTTCAAAAGCTTCAAAAGGAAGGTCCTTCTTCCTTAAGCCCTTTGCCTAACACATTTGCTGGTCCCCTCTGAGAAACATACCCTGCACTATGGGGGTGAGTCTTATATTTCGCTCTAGGAAACATTTTAGAAGGCTCCTCCAATATGCAGCGGGGACAGACTCTTGAGCAGACCTCAAGCCTACCTCACACACCCATTGCCTAACCTGTTTGCTGTTCCTCTCTGAGAAATACACCCACACTTTGGACTTGAGACAGATTGTCATGTGACCACTAGGCAAAAAGAGATGGAAGCGTTGTTCAAAGTTATAAGGCTTCTGGATGAACGTGTTATGTTACTGAACCAAAAGCATCAAGTCAGTCATTAAAAATATACAAGTCTCAAGTCGAGTCAAGTCAGTGCATCATTTATGGCTGAGTCGAGTCTGAGTCGAGTCACTGAAGTGACTTAAGTCTGACTTGAGTCCAAGTCTATCGACTCTAGTCTACATCATTGTTATATATATAGTATATATATATAATATTTATAGATATTTTATATATATAATATATATATGTATATATATAGTCCAGAAGAACAAATGAACATATTGCCTACAACAGAAGGTCTTTATAAGCCTACTTAATACACAGCCAGTGTATAGCAAGCTGCTCCTTCTCAAAGTCTACACTCTCACAGATAAGATCTTAAGAGAGTTCACATCCTATAAATTATCAAAAACAGAGACTCCATTTGAAACTTGATTAAATTGTTGCATCAGTGCTTAAACCTGCCTTTTCTGTTAGCACCTACAGCTAAAGTTAACTACCAGTGAGTTGAACACCAGTTTTTTCTGGCTTGTTCACTGCTTGAATGCACAACCAGCTTGGCTTCTTGCCTATTCCAGGTTTAACACATTTTGCATCTAATACAGCCAAGGGCAATTTGCACTCAAAATATCCAGTTGTGGTTCTTTTTTTGTGCGCGCAAAATATGCCACTATTATAACCAAGAAAGTAATGGGTTTAAATGAGGTGTGTGGGGGGGGGGGGAATGAAGCTAAAATGAAAACTGGAGGACTAGAAGAACCATGAGTACATGTACAAAGAGTTACTTAACAAAAACAAAATTAGAAATGTTTAGTCTTCTTGAAAAATTCAGCTGTTTTAATTAGAACATGTAATCCCTCATACAAATGCTATTCATTCAGAAAGGAGCTTTGATTACATCGGAATAATGTCCATCATCTGCTTGTTTGTGACATTTTTTTTCTTTTTTCTGGCATTTGCATCTGCTATTTCTCCTTTCAAATGATTTGTAATATAATTGCATGTTAATGGTTTTAACCTTGTGTTACTTCCTACTGCTATGTAAGGGACATGTTTCTAGGTCAGGAATTAAGCCAACTGATATTAGGAACTGGTAGATTTTTCTCCCAACTATGATAAAGACCAACATCATATTTGTGCTGTTGGCTGTTTCTTCCTGCGCTGGAAATTTACCATGGAACAGCAGTCGGTAGCTTATGGACTGGCACTGGTCCATGAGCCTCCTCTTTGAGTAGCACTGCCCTAGATTAACTTCTGATAGAAGTACGGCAAATTCATGGATCCCAAAGATGATTGTTTTAACTACTTGTTATGGTTGAACCAGAGGATTGAAAAGGGTTTTTTTTCCCCCCTCTACAGTTTCTAGAATTCTAAGATTTGGAGAGCAGTAGTCTTTAAAAGAAAACCAGCATTGTGTAGTGGTTTGGATGTTAGACTAGGACTCTGAAGACTAGGGTCTGAATATCCAGTCAGTTGTGGAAGCTCATTGGGTGACCTTGAGCAAGTTACAGTCTCTCAAACCTTGGCCATTTCTGCACTTCACTGTTATAGTGCTATTATTCCACTTTCAACATCCTGTGGAATTCCGGGGTTTGTAGTTTACTGAGGCCAAAGAGCTCTCTGGCTGAGAATTCTAAATGCCTCTCCCCAAACTGCAAAGCCCAGGATTTCACAGGATGTCGAAAAAATAGCACTATAACAGAAATGGCCCTTCTGTGAATTAGTCTTGCCAAGAAAACCCCATGATAGGTTCACCTTAGGGTCATCATAAATCAAAAATGACTTGAAGGTACACAACAAACAAATTCTTTAAAAGGGAAGCTAGCATGGTATTGTGATTTAAATGTTGGACTAAGATTCCAGTAGCCCAGGGCTCAAATCCCACTTAGCCATGGAAACCCACTGGATGGGCTGGCAAACCTCCTTTGAATAAATCTTGCCAAGAAAACCCAATGATGGAATTACCATAAGTCAAAATTAACCTGAAGGTACATAACAACAATAAAACTTTTTAAAAGTTACTTTTCCATGTGCTGCACTTGCCAATGTCTAGTTCAAATTTCCCTACCATTTCAGGCCATCTCTTAGTTAAATTAAGTGATTTTTCCCAGAACTGATTAATTCTCTGTGCTAGTAGTCTGCTCAATAAATAGACTTAAATATTCCATATGCCAACTTAACTTCTTTTGCGTTGTAACTTGGAGTTCATTGATACTACTGCGGGCAGAAATATGTACTGCACAAATATAGCCATATCTTTCCACTGTCATGGCTGCATCCTATGGAATCCAGGGGTTTGTAGTTTGGAGATGCAACCAAGTTCCATGTTTGAAAATTCTGAATGTTGTTATTGTTTGCCTTCAAGTTGTTTCTGACTTGTGGCAGCCTTAATGCCAACCTATCATGAGTTTTTCATGGCAAGATTTGTTCAGAAGGGGATTGTCTTTATCCTCCTCTGAGGCTGAGAGAGTGTGACTTATCTAAGGCCACCCAGTGGGTTTCCATGGCTGAGTGAGCATTCAAACCCTGGTCTCCAGAGTCATAGTCCAGTGCTCAAACCACTTTACCACACTGGCTCTCTGTAAGTATGTGTGTAAAAAAGCTAATAGGCTCCTTCCATTGATGGGAAGTCCACTGTCTCATTTTAACTTGAACCTGTCTATAAGTGAATAGTAGATTTTATGTGCATAGCTCAGCATGTGGCATGCTGTATCTTCCCACTGCACAGCAGCTGACAGGCCACAGGAGGAGCCCCTGCTGTTGTCATTCAGCAGTGTTGAAAGGAGGGAGGGTAGAGGCATTTCTTACCATAGAGATGCTGCTGACATCAGCTCAGTAGGTGGAAGAAAAGATGGTGAGCTCTCAAATAGAGTGCACCCTCCTTTTCCTTCCACCAGGAGTTCAGAGCAGCTGGATCTTCAAGGAGTGTGTCATCTTCCCCCTCTCTCCCTTTCTCTCTCCCAGAAAAAAAGACCAGCAGTAGCCTCTCCAAGGCTTGACAGCTGCCAGGCATGGGAGGTTTTGATACACACCGTAAGGCCAAGAGAGTAGCCCTCTGTGCCCCATCCAGAAAGGGACTTGCATCCTCATAAGCTGAACTCGCATGTAGGTCACCAACAGGATTCCAGACAATGTGTGAATCCTGATTAAATGGAAGAAGCCAGAAGAAGAGGAAAGCATATCAGCCTGGGAACTGAAAATGGCACTGAAAAGTGTTTACCAGAATAAACAGTAAGACATTACTGGACCAGAGTGAACAAAAGAGTCATTTGTATGACTGAAATGTGTTCAGGAAATTGTTAGTTTGTACCTGAAACTGGAAAATAATTTAGTGCAGTTTAATTTTCACATGAGTACAATATGATCAAAGCTTCCAGGAGTTTGTTTTCCCTTGTGCTATAGCTTCTTTATTATCTGCCAATGGTTTATCCACCACTGGAAGAATTGATGTCCTATATGTGAGAGTGCACATGTGTTTTTGCAATCAGCCAGTAAAGTTTGCACTATTCTAAAATCCAGCTGAAAGGAGATATCTAGAGAGACGCACTAAACCAAATGTTCTCAATGTTAATTTAATATACAATATTGTAATGGTAATAATACAAGAAATGTGAACTTGGCTTAACTATCTGAACTGTGGAGAATGACATTAAGTTACATCTCCAAGAAGTCAAAACTGTTTTTCCCTTATTTTCTAATGACTTTGAATCATACCAACTTCTGCCTATGCACTTTACCACACTTTGCTTGCAAATGGTTATTCTCTTATCTTTGGGATCCTGATATCTTTGGGATCACGTGCTTGAAAAGATATTGTCCACAAATATTATGGCTAGCATTCCAACATGCTTGATGTTGATCCCAAAGTCGAGGCTTCCCAATCCCATTTATTAATAGCTGAGAGGCAGAATATTTTCCTTGCTGCTCACCAAGAGATTAATAATGCATAACCTGGCAAGCAATTTCAGTCTGAAAGCTGGAACTGATATCTCTTGATGTAATCCAGCTAGTAAAATTCCAGGTACAGACAATCATCTTTGAAAACCATACTGTTTTGTATAGTTTGATAAGCCACGCAGTTCTAGAGTTTTTGTACTTCATTGCAGCCATATAAAATCCTGTGTAGCACACTATCATCCATTTGAAGCAAACTTAATATGAAGTTCAAGTCATCACACTTAGGAAAACTTTCAAGCCTGGAAAAAGTGATGTAACTATTTTCTTTAAAATGAAAAATTTTATATTTTCTTTTATATGCTATCCAAGCTTCTATTTATCCTAGAGTCTATTTAAAACTATATCGACACTATTCTGAGGAACATATAATAGTATAGTAAGTTGGATCCACAATTTGCTTTCTGTAGTTGAAAAGGCTCCTTCCATTCATGCAAGACTTCTGGCCCAAAAAGGGAATCCAACTGGCAAAATGGAGGAGGGAAAAGTCTTCACTGGCTCTCCAGTCCAGTTCCCTGTGTTTCTTGCTCCAGAGAGAAGTCAGGGCATAATGGGAAGTGATGTTTAGTGATGCAGGAGTAGGAGAGAAATCATAAAGACCATCTCTCCACTTTCTGCTAGTGAAGGTTGTGAAGACTGGGGGAAAAGAGAGGTGTCTCCCCCCACTCAATGCTGACTTCTGCCTTGAATAGGTACTAGGAATTTCCCTCACGTTCTCTTAATTATGCAGTGCCACCACCCACCGATTTAGCACACTCTACAGCAACGCAGTGGGACATTGCCTGGGAATTAACAATCTCTATGCTTAAAGGTCCCTTCCCTCCCCTCACCTCTCCTTTCTGGGTGAGAGGAATCCTATCTACATGTGTTGCCAAGGAATGCATGGGAATGGTGAGGAAACAGAGGTTTTACAGGAAGTATTTATTCTAAGACATGCAAAGTAAACAGGACAATAAGGTTTCCACCTCTCAGGCACGCTTAATAGTTACAAGTAGTACAAGAACAGATAGATTCTCCAGATCAACCAAACTTCCTAAATAACAAAAAGACCTAGACAGCTAACTAGATAACATTCTAAACTACTCACAGCAGTTGGTCATTTTCTGAGATTTGGGGCGGGGGAGGAGACAGCCTATGCCTGTCTCTACCAGAATCCTTGCCCCTTTGTTGATGTCTTGGATGTTTCCTTCTTCCTCTCCCTTGTGGTCTCTCAAGGATTTTTATAATTTCTTCATCGAAGCATCTTGAAGATGTGAAACCTTTCTCTCCCCTGACTGGGCAACTATCTCTTCTTATCTGTGATGCTAACCCTAATCAATGCAACCTAACCCTAACAGTTCATTAACTTTTTATGTGCCTAAAGGGAGAACTATTCCTCTTCATCACTGAAACCTGGATAAGGGATAATCTGGATAATCATTATCACAGAGGTATTTTGAGTAGAAGTCCTCTCAGAGATGCTTATGATAGCAGAAAACTAGCTGGATCTAACCCATTGATTAGGGTCTGGAATACAAGCTATCTGGATACAATCCAGCCAAACTGAAATGCTTTTCTATCTCACTGCTTGTAACAAAAGATCCAGTTTAAACCTTTTTCATTTCAATATGAGACCTCTGCTATCATGAATAATATGAGTTTAGCATTATCTTCAAAACAGATGGTCAGACCATTTATATCAATGGGAAATATGCTTATGTATACAAGATTGATTGTTCCAATTTTTTAAGAAGGGTTGACTCCATTTCTAAAGTAATTTCCTAAGGATGGAACATTATCAACTACTTAACGTCCACAGGTAACTTGCTTTCAATCTATACATGAACCAGTCTGAAAGAACTTCAATTCTCTCAGATCAACTAATATATTACAGTGGAGGTGGGAAAAGTGTGTCCAAGTAAACCCAAGGGCATTTATGATGCCCATGGGTCCCTCCCAGAGCCATATGGAAAAAATGTTCACCCCTATTTGTCCCCCAACATCCCCTGCAAGGACAAGTTTAGCATAATTTTGGCCCTCTGTGGGCTGTTTTGGGATGAGGTAAGATCTTTACAGGATGTGAACTTTAAATTAACTCTGGTTCATTTCTTGTTTTAAAAAGGGGTTTCCATAGCCTAAAATAAACACACTGGAAAATGTGGGTATTTGGGGGCTTGAGGGTGTTGCTCTCCAGGGTCTACCTCTGGTAGCTGCCTACCTTGTAGTAGATATAGCACTGTATACAAATTTAGAGTCAATTTAGTATGAACCAGTCTTATTATTTCCCCTTTTTGCTAAGAAATGAGTTAAACATCTAAATTAACCATTTGATCACACACCACTGTGTAAAATATTGTCTGTCACTGCATACCTCAGAGATGGTAGCTCATGCCCTGTTGCATAAATCATTTTGCAAGAATAACAAAAAGCTCCATAACATTCATGAATGAAGATGTGCACTTGGTGATTCTCTTTTTCTTTGGCACGCTGCCTACCTTTAATGGAGAGCCAACATGGTAAAGTGGTTTGAGTGTTGGACTATGATTCTGGAGACCACAGTCTGAACATCTGCTGGGCCATGGAAATCCACTGGGTGGCCTTGGGAATGTCACACTATCTCAGCCTCAGCAGAATGGAGAAGCAAACCCCCTCTGAACTAATCTTGCCAAGAAAACCCCATGATAGGTTCGTCTTAGGATCGCCATAAGTTGGAAATAACTTGAAGGCACACAACAACTACTACTACTTTTAATACAGAAATTTAGACAATGCTACTAGATGACTGAGAAAGGCACCAGGAAGACACTTCTTCAGACCAACTATCTTCCCTTTCAGAAATGAAAGACAAAAGGAAATTCCATACATTCCCAGTGCAATTATTTTAAATGGCTCAATTGTTGTAATAGCTGCCTTTTTTCCTATGATATGTCCATAAGATCCTGATACCCAAAGTATATAATGTAATAACCATACCATATAGGTAAAATGCAGTACAAATATGTATTCAGTTAGTCACTCAAGTGCCACAAAGTCAAAGATGATTTTTTTTATATACCTGCAGTGAAAAATCAATTCCACTGAAAGGAATGTGTATTTTCTGCAACCATTAATATGTGGGATCTCACATCATGTATGAAGCTTAGGTTACCTTTACAGCTGTAGCTTCAAGTCTCAAGTCCTTATTTAGGACAGCTATCATAAAAATCAATGGAACTCAGTGGATTGAGGAACAGAGCCAGATATATTCAGATATTCATTAGCTACAGTCCCACAATGTATTGCTGGAGCTGCTTCTTTGAAGCTGCTATACTAAAACTCTTGACGCAGCAACTCCAAAAAAATATATTGAACACAACCTTAATTAAGATCCTAAGGTCATCAGTAGAAGGGGACACATTATACTTTTTTGCCATTTCTTACAAACAAATATCTCCCATGCTGATTTCCAAATAAATAAATCTTATATTGTTAACTATGGCCTATGCTGTCTCTTGATATTACCCATTCTGTCCCATGCATGTGTAAATCTCTACAGAACAGGATGGGCAATGTGTGGTTTGAGAACTACATCCAACCCGCAAGGTTATTCCTGCTTCCCCCATCCCCACCACAACTTTTTCTGATCACCCTTTTCTGGGGGGAAAAATGGAGAAATGTCTCCCTTGGAAGCCTCCAAGACCAACCATTCATTTGTTTTAATTAATTCACAGTTCTTTCCCCCTCTCGCTGGATGTTTAAAATCAAAAACATTTGTTTACTATTTTTCAAAACCAAAAAACTTCATTTACTTCTGGTTTTCATTCCTTTTTCATTGTCTGGCAGCCATCTTTGGCTCCTGGAGTGTCTGAGGGCAGAAAACTGGCTTATGGAATCACCACAGCTGCTTACCCTACTCTAGATGGCTGCTCCATTAGTTATGGACAAAAATGATCTGCAGAGCTATTGTTCTGGGAACAACTAGGAACCTAGGGCTTAGGTTCTTATAGACATCTGGGCCTTTTCTGAGCAGAATGCATTAGAGTCACTACAGTGTCTTTACTGATTCAAAATTACCTAGTGAGCTTCATGCCTGATGAGGATTTGCCACTGAAGTCTTGGGCCCTTTCTGCACCAGGCAGTTAAAACGGGCCAAGGCGTCCTGGCACAGAGGTTGTCTGCACCTAGGATCAGACTAGGTGCAGACTATTTAACTTAGTTCCACACCTCAGTCCGATGCAACCCGCCCCCAAGTGGTCCTCCCCCGTACTAAGTAAAGACCGGAAAAATCAAGTGTTTACATTTTCTGGAACGTGCCATTGCATTCCTACTTACCTGTGCAGATGCGCAGGGTTGCACCAATGCGAGCCTGCGATCAGTGGAGGGTGGGCTGTGGGCATGGCCAGCGTCAGCGGTTGGTCCTCTCCCACGAAGACACCGGAAGCCGCCATTTTGAGCCAGAGCAGTGCGGATCTACAGACCTCACACTGCTCTGGTTCGCCCTGCACTAATGGAGGAGCCCTGTGGAAGGGCTCAAGGGAAAGTCTGCGTTACTTCGGACCCAAGAAGAGCCGATAAGTAATGGCATGGAGCAATTCACTTGCCTCATGCGGAAAGAGCCGTGGTCTAACATGCAAGCCAGCATCTAGACTGGCACACAGCACGTGAAACTTGTGTACCTATGAGGAAAGTTGTACCTGTCTAAATTCCCTGCACTGCATGACTCCCAGAGGTATGGTGTCTTGTCTTCCACTGGTAAGGACCCACTGAAGCAAGACATCTCTGAGCACAGAGACACACTGAATCCTGGTGATCTCTGCAGCATTGTGGGTGTCTTTCCTCTCCCAACTCTACTTGTCATAATGATGGGCATTCTGCTAGTTTGTAATATTTGTACACACGTGTTTCTGCTGTTGCCAAACTTTCGTAAGAGATTATTGGAACAGGTACCTGACAAGAATGATGCCTGGCTTGTGGACTGTGTTGGCTGCACTGAGATCCCACTGGGTTTGAAAGACAGTCCTATTGCTGAGAATAAATTTTTTATCAGAAGCTTTAAATCAGAGCAGAGATTTGGCAAATGACAGTGGCATCAACATCTGCTTGATGCAAGACTGGCCAGCAAAGGGATTTGTGTACAATTGTTCACAGATGACTATCATTGCACCAAAGGATTGGCTCAAAGGGAAACAATCACATGTGGTAAACTATGGAAAACCAGAATATTTGTCATGCATCCAGAAGGATTTTCCTCATCTTTCCTGTCTCTAGTCTAGTTTTGGAACAGAATTCACTACAGTAGGGCACTTCATCCAGCACAGTGAAGCCTTATGGTTCTCCTGAATATCTTGATGGAAGCTATCCTTCCATCAGGGTATCCTTGGATAAGGTATTCTTGGATAAAATTTCTAACTCGCAAGTGAAAGTCATGACTACAGTCATTCTGCTACCAACAAATCCTCTATGGACTGGAGGCTTTAGATGTGTTGACAACATTCCCTCCCTGCCTGCCTTGTTATCTTTTCACTTCATTGGCAGTTTGGATGTATGAATAGTATTGTCCTTGTAGTGTAGTGGTTAGAGCATTGGATTATGACCCTAGAGACCAGGGTTCAGTTCCTTGTTCAGCCAAGTAAACCCACTGGGTGGCCTTGAGTGCATCACACACTGTCAGCCCCAGAAAACCCTGTGATAGATTTGCCTAGGGTTGCCATAAGTCAGAAAGACTTGAAAGCACACAACAACATTTAGCCTTTCACAAACAGTTTATTGTTCTTAGGTAGGCCATTGAGACTTCGACATAGCAAGCTTCTTTAGAGCATGTAAAGGGCAAAGGGGAGAAAGCTAAGTGGAAGTTGCTAGAGGTCAAAAATCATGTATGTTTCTTGTTAAACAGGACTGGGGATTCCCAGAAATCTATTTAAAAGACAAGTCACCACTCCTGAGGGCTTAGAGGAAAAGCAACTTAAAATATTTTTGGCCAGAAAATGAGTAGTCTGAAGAATCTAGAGGGTTCAAAGTTTGCAAAAATAGCTTAAAGTGGCACACGTTGACTATTGCTGCTCTAAGAGGAATCCCTCTGGCATGCTGCTTCACATTCTGGCTCCTAAGGAGATCAGTGCATAAGACAAGAAGGCTCTTTGCCAAATCTCCCTGTAATTTGAGCATTGAGCATAGAACATGGTGTTTTGAATACCCTTGTATAACACTCCTGATGTATAACGTATCATCCCTCAATATTTTTAGAAAGTTACATAGTAGTGAGCATGCTTAACCCAGCACCAAAAGATGAAAGTACAGAGGAAAGAGGTTGTTAATGGAGAAGGCCTCTGAAGATAATCTTAGGCCATTTCCACATAGGGTATTTGAAACGGTGCAGTCCGTCCTCCAGGGAGGACGTCTGCACCTGGGAACAGACTGGGTCTGAACTACTTAATGTAGATCCGCACCTCAGCCCACTCTGAAACGACCCCAAGTGGTCATCCAGCATGCTTTTGAAAGACCGGAAAAATCAGGTCTTTCAAAAGCACGGAGCACACCACTGCGAGCCTGCTCCCTTGTACAGATTCGCAGGCTTGAACCAATGCTAGCCTGCGATCTGCCGGGGGCGAGCTTTAGGCTGGCGAGCTTCAGCGGTTGGTTGAGACCCTCGACCAACCAGAAGCCACCATTTTCAACGACAGAGCAGTGCAGAGCAACGAGCACACACTGCTCCGGAGCAGTCTGGACTGGACCGGGGAGCCAGAAGATCCAGTAAGTAGCGGTGTGGGGCAATTCCCTCGCCCCGTGCGGAAATGGCCTTAGTTTGGTTCCTAGGCAGTACATTTGGGAGTAAATGTCATGATGCCTTCAGTTACCAGCAGAGTTAAGATCTGCTATAAAATTCCATACACATGTGTTCTCATATCCTTTGTTACTAATTGTTTTTGCATTTATTTGAATTTCTACCACAGCTTGTCCAGAAAATGTCTAAGGCAGCCAGTGTGACAACACTTAAACAAGAACCACTGAAATAATTGAACAATAATTTTAAAAAAGCAATAGTGACGTAAAAATGTGTGTGAGAGAGAGGGTAGAAAAGAAAGAGGCACACAGAGACCAAATTCATTCTTTTTAAACCAGCTTTGAACTAAACAACTCTCTTCAAAGAGAGGACACCATCAAACTGAGAACAGTCATCTAACAGCTCTTATTGCCTTATGTAAGCTAGGATACATGCCCTCTCCAGTTGTGAGCTATTTACCTGTAATTTTCCTGATGAAGCAGATTCTGAGGAACTTTACGTAAACTTTTACGATTCTCAACTCATACTATGGATTATCCAACCTTCAATCTAGATAAGTGATTATTCAGAAGCAAATTGTTTATAGACATGTACAAGGAAGAAAATACATCTATCCTTCTTCCTTTTACAAGATACAGAAAGAACTTAGAGAAAGACACTAAAACGTATATAATGAAAATTCTATAGTATATTCCTGTGAACAAAAAATAATGACAAAAACATCTTTTCAAGATAGTGAGATAGCAGTCAAAATACTACTGTCAGGACTCAGTCACCTAAATAAAGGCTATTAGGTGGAATGCAGGGAAATCAATCCAAACAGAGCATAGGCACGCTAGACTACTTTGGCAGCAGATGTTTATTTTTAAATGTTAAGCCAGGAGACTTCACAAATATTACTTAGAGAATATCATTTACAGAATATGAGGCATGATATTTCAGGGATGGAGTGAATGGCTGTTGATATTAAAAAGTCAAGGCAGAAAATTAGCCATCATTTTTATGTCCCTCTTGGGAACAATACAATTCTCCCATTACATCAGCCAGCTTCTGGGAGAGAAGACTGGCCATTGTTGTTGGCCTTTGTTAACTACCATTTTCCTGTTGGTCCTGCTGCATATAAGGTATTTCCAAAGTGAAACCAAACCAAACCACAGGTTGGTGTTTATAATTCATCAAAGTTTCTAAAGAAAGTATCAATTTCAAAGTGAGCTGCAGACTCACACTGTCACCAAAGTACAAAATCTTAAAATTACATCTCACTGACAAAGCCAGGACAAGAGAGTCAATGGCATAATTGGAGCTTTCTGCAAGTTCTTGTACAAGGCAGCAGGCTTATTGGCACCCGGCTTTCATGAGGATCTGGATGTGCACATCCTCCACACCTCTCAAATTGTCCCAAGTGGGATACTTCTGAAGCATGCAAAATAGATAAATAAACTAAACCCTCAGCAAAGTGGAACTATCTGAAGGTTTATTTCCAGTGTGAATGCATTGGTGCTATGTGACAGATTATATAAGGAAGTATAACCTGCATAATTTGCTCAGGAGCATGATATGTTATCCTTGACTCAATCCTTCTACATGGGCATGCAATATATAGAAGGGACAGCAGTACCACATGCCCCAGATGGATCATCATACAGCCCACTGACTTTTCCTCTAGTGTCTAAGGATTTAGTATAGCATTTGAACCAGTAGTCTGTGCATGTGTAATTGGAGGGGCTCTTTCAACTGAGAGAAGAGTTGGGCCCAGATGCCATCTGACTTCCATTCCACAACCTTGGGTGAATTGTTGTACAAGGATGTATTATATATATCCTTGAACAACATCAAAAATAACTTATACTAGAGTATTCAGCCACCCAAAGAATGCCCTACATTTTCAAAGTGTCTCTGACATGGATTTTAAAGTATAAAATGCATGTTCAAATGTATATACTCACTACAACAAAAAACATTGAAACATTGTTTTAGATATGAAGGTTTTAATTTACAGAAAAATTGATCATGTGTTTTGTTCTTATTAGATCAACTCAAAGTCTGAAAAACAGGCTTGACAAAAGCCCTGAGTTCTCTGTATAAGCGTAATGTTTCATTTGCAGAATTATAACTGTTTTAATCTGTTTGAACTGTTAAGTTGTTTGACATGGGTTTAGACAGTTTCATTTTTTTTTTACTGTTTTAAATTTAAATGGTTTTAAATTCATTTCATCACTATATTGCCCTGAGATGCTATGATACAGGGCAGGAGATAAATTTATTTTATTAATACATTAAAAAATAACACTGTACAGAATTATTTGCAACATATTCTAGACAGGTTAGATAATTAATTCAGTCTTCACCTAGCTGGCATCTCATTCTGTTTTTATCCCATAGCAGTAGACGTAGGCGTCAAAACTGAGCAGTGTGGACATAAAACTATGCAGGATGTGGGTCATCTCTAGCATCCTTGATGAGTAGCACCCACCTATTTCTCTGGATTTCTGAAGAAGCCATATTCCCTGATAGAGCACATGCTTTACCTGGAGAAGATCCCAGGTTTGATCTCAGGTATATTCAAGTTAAAGGGCTTAAAGTAAAGCCACCCCAGAAAATGTGTGGGCGAAGGAGGGTGAAAAGATTTTTCATTCTGTCTTCAGCTGATAGTATAAACTATGGTTATATCACAAACTGTGGCCTTTTTTGTCAGTTTATGAGCCTAAAAAACAAACTCGGCCCAGGTGGTCTAATAATTCAGCAAGCCATGTGAAGAACAATGTGGGAGCTTTTTACAGATCAGGTTTTGAATATCCAGTGGTGGTGAAACCACAATCAGAGATTGAAAATCTTACAAAATGATAAGGTTACATAAGGCAAACAGCAACTCTACCCTCACCCTCCCAAAATGTCTAAGAATTTTTTTCCCAATGGTATCTTGGATTCCACCAAGACACTGAGATCTAGCAAACAACTAGGCACAGCCAGTTAGCAACTGCACCCCTTGAACCATACATTGAGATGACTTAGATATACAGCAAATGTACAGCTGAGTAGATCAGGGGCTCCAACATCATTAAAAGGCAAAGAGAAAGCGAAAGAAAAAGAAAGGGAAGGTTTTAAGCGCTATTGCTAATGTTCTCACAATTTGGAGGCAAAATCGTTTATTGATCCATAACAAATGTCATTGGATCCATGAGAGCTATAGTCTTCCAGGAGTCACAAGTCCAGTTTGAGTATACTCTGGATTCAGCCCAGAGCATGGAGGCCCAGGTTTTCTTTGGTGGCCAAGAGTGCATTTCACAATTAAAGTTAGTGTGCCAGCTGCACTCCTTCCTGGAAATGTCAGATCTGGCCATGGTGGTACATTTCTCAGTTATATCCCATTTGGATTATGGTAACAAGCTGTATGAAGACCTGCCTGTAGTTAGAAACTTCAACTGGTCCAACAATCTGCAAACAGATAGTTAATGGGGGGCTGGCTACAGAAGCACACAAATCCCTTTTGCAACAGTTTTACTAGCTGTATGTCCTTTCCAGACAGAATTCAAAGTGCTATTTGTGATGTATAAAGCCCAGTAAGAATTGGGTACAGGCTGTCTGAAGGATTTTATCTCCCTATATGAGTCTGCCTAAGTTCTCAAATCTCTCCTGCTAGTCGTAGAACATCCCCCACTCTTGATTTAAATTTCCATTTGATTTGTCAGATCTTGTGGAAGAGGTCTCTTGTTCTACCCTTTTCTGTTGTCATCTTCTATTTCTCTGCATTGATTGTTTATAGTGTTAAAGAATGCTGGGTCTAGCAGTCACAGCTGGTTGCAGTAGGAAAGAGTTAAACTGGTTCACTGCGCTGCGAAAGCAACCCAAATTGTAAATAACTCTCAGTCTCAGCCTGCCTCAAGGTCAGGCAGCTGGGCTAGAGACAGTAGCCTGTTAGATATGAGTTTGTTATGTCTTTACCTGTCATCCGGTTTCACACAGGAACACAGCTGTGGTCCCATAAGTTCCCATGACGTTTTCCCATGTATTTTGTCTACTTAATGTGCTGTCCGAGAATGTCTTGTTTTACTTGCTAGCCTGTACTTGCTTTTGAGCTTTCCATGCTGTGAACAAGCCTTCAGCTGCCTTGCAGTGTTTTTTCAATATGTTGCTCAATAAAGCCTTTTAGTATTTAGACTCTGGAAGCTATGTGCTGGCTTTATGTTTCCCTGGCTAGAAGATGGGGCTTTGCAGTGCCTTACAACCCAGCCTCCTTGTGGGTTCAGCTTCTTTTACAGCTGACACCCTGTTTTCCTTGACAGGTTATGGGCCCACCATGCTTCCGCTGCGCCACTGGGCTGCCAGGGGCCAGGTTTTGTTTTCCAGGCTATTATTTGATTTATGGCGCCTGCCAGCTGGTGTGTTTTTTGAGCTGCTGCTGGTGAGACGCTGAGAGGCCACGGCCCAAGCATTTTCCGGGGGCCTGGCTCTGCCCAGGCTGAATGGCACAAACTACCTAGCCTGGGCTACGAAGATAGAGTGGTACCTTCAAGGGGAAGGTGTTTGGGGAGCATTCACAGATCCCCTAGACCTGCCACAAGATGCAGCTGCAGCAGCCAGGGTAACTCAGAAAGCCATGTCCTTGCTCTTCCTGGCTGTGGAAGACGACCAGCTGGTTCATTTCCAGGACATTAACACGCCTCAAGAGTGCTGGATAGCACTGCGCCAGGTATATGTAAGCCTCACTGCAGGATCCAAGTATTCTTTAACTTCCCAGCTTTATAACACCAAGTTATTACCTGGAGACTCTGTTAGGCGACACCTGACAGAGTTAGCAGATCTCTTTGCAGCGTTGCGCAAAAGAGAAAAAGTTCTGACTGAGTCAGACAAAGTTTTTTATATCCTGAATTCCTTGGATGCCAGCTGGGAAATGATCATTGCCACGTTAGAGTCTGTTCCTGAGAGAGATCTGATGGTGTCCTTGGTAACTGCTCGGCTCCTGGAGGAGGAAGAGAAGCGAGTGCGAAGGAATGTGCCTCCTGTGCAGATGTCGGCAGCTGGAGAGCCAAGTGCCGGGAAGAAGTCTGCTTTGGTTGATGAGTGCAAGCAGGAGGGGCTGGTGAGAGCCCACGCTGTCAGGAGGTTCCTTCGCTGTGGGTCTGCTTCTCATCTCAAGAGAGACTGTCCGCTGTTGAAGCAAGGTGACAGAATTGCCCGTGCTGGGGCAGAGGCTTCAGAGGAGGTCGTGGGACTTGTCCACACATTGCTGTTGCAACTGGCTGTGAAGTTTCTCAAGAGCCCTGGGACGCTGATGACACTTGCTGGCTCCTAGACAGTGGTTGTTCGCAGCACTTTGTGTTTGAGTCACTCAACCCTGCCAGCATTTCTACTGTGTCCCTGGCTGATGGTGCCAAGGCAAAGATGCAGGGGGAAGGTAAAGCCTACGTTCCAGCTCTTGACATGTGCCTAGACAATGTATTATTTGTGCCCTCGCTTGATTTCTGTCTGTTCTCTGTGTCAGAGCTGACAGAGCATGGGTCTGAGGTGGTGTTCACCAAGAAGCAGGGTAAAGTGTTAAAAGGTGGCACTGTGTGTGCTGTAGCTGAACTGTCAGAGAAGTTGTACCAGCTGAAACCCCACCATAGTGTTTGTGCTGTTTTTGACAGCAAGCCACAACATGATGAGTGTGTTCACTTGTTCCATCTTGGGATGGGTCATGCTAGCTTTTCTGTGTTGAAAAAGTTGGTTGGGAGCTGCAAAGGGTGTTCTCTGAAATCCTGTGATGTGTTTCTTGACTGTGCTGTCTGTAAACAGTCAAAGTCAAAGCAGCTTCCTGCTTCCAGGACAAGTACATGTGTCTCTACTGCTCCTTTTCAGCTTGTGCATTGTGATATTGTTGGTTCTATGTGTCAATCCTCCCTGGGGGAGTATGATTCTGTTTAGTGTTAGTAGATGATCACAGCAGGAACACGTGGTGCTATCTGCTGAAGCAAAAGTCTGAGGTGTGTCAAATACTCAAAAACTGGTGTGCCTATG
Organism: Iguana delicatissima; assembly: GCA_948472985.1. Taxonomy (NCBI): domain Eukaryota; kingdom Metazoa; phylum Chordata; class Lepidosauria; order Squamata; family Iguanidae; genus Iguana; species Iguana delicatissima. The sequence goes on along the minus strand of CAOKZL010000322.1, from coordinate 1,209,005 downwards.
TGGAGAGGCAGTTTGGTTGTCCAGTGAAGGCCTTGCAAACAGAGAAAGGGGCAGAATTGCTGTCTGAGAGTATGCAGAAGTGGTTTAAATGCAAGGGGATTGTGCACACCACTGCAGCTTATTCCAGTTTCCAGAATGGGGTAGCTGAGAGGCATGGAGGTGTTTTGCAAACCCTCATGCACAGCTTGCTTTGTGATGCAGACTTGCCTCTGAGTTTCTGAGGAGAGGCAATTCTGACTGCTTGCTACATTCACAACAGGCTCTGGAGTCCGGTGTTTCAGACAACTCCTTATGAGCACTTGTTTGGCAAGCAGCCTTCCATTGCTCACATGGAGGTGTTTGGCAGTTTTGCCTGGGTACACATGCCTAAAAGTCAGAGGAGAAAAGGGGAGCCAAAAGTCCAGCGTTTGAGGTTCATGGGCTATGCTGCCAACTGCAAGGGGTATCGTTTCTTTGTTGGAAGAAAGAACTGCTTGGTGTCTAGAAATGCTTCCTTTGAAGAACATGCAAACCGGTCGTGTGGTCAAGCAGCTTCTGAAATCTTTCTTCCTATCTCTAGTAAGCTTGCTAGCATGCTGGCTAGAAGATGGGGCTTTCCAGTGCCTTGCAACCCAGCTTGCTTGTGGGTTCTGCTTCTTGTACAGCTGACACCCTACTTTTCTTGACATATAGTAGTTCTGTTTGTCCCTGTGCACAAGTCACTGAACAGTTGCATTCAGGGTTCTCACTCCGTTTCTGTCCTCCTTTACTTTTGCTTCTCATCTGTACTTAACTGCTTGAACGGTTCTATCTGTCATCCTTTGAGGCTTTTCTTTCTGGCTATAGATACTGTCTTTTTGAATTCTTCATTCACAGTGTCCCTTGCTTCAGTCCAGAGTTCTTCTGGCTTCAGGTCAATTAGGCTTAATAGTACAAGATTTACTTTTTACATTATCTTTAAATTCTACAGGGACGTTCTTCAGGTTGCAAATTGACACAATGATTTACTTAACATTTAACCATAGTGAAGCCTAAATAACCTGAAAGAAACAGATCCCATTGAACTTGGAAGCTGAGTAGTTTCAGACCTGGTTAGCATTTGGATGGACACTCATTAGTGACTACCAAATACTGGAGGCTATATATCTGTAGAAATCTGTAGTAATCATGGCTCCAGGAGTACATTGCTAAGGCTTTTTGTATCTAGCAAATATGAGAATACATCTTTCCAAGCCAAATGTCTGAGCATTCAACAGATTCAATGCAGAAAGTAAGATAAGAGGTTTTTGATTTGGAGGGAGGGATGGAGAATTGATGGTTCCTGCAGGATGAATGTAAAAAACAGACAGACTGTAGTAGAGATGAACAACCTTTAGTTGGATCGCAGATTTACTTTGGCAAAGTCTACATGTTCTCTTATGATTCTATCAATATACACCACAGGTGTTTTCCCCATGTATTTTATCCATTTAGATTCAAAAAGAATGACATGATGTCTTTGCACTCCCCCAGACCAGTTCTGTGCCAGTTTGCTCCCTGAGTACAGTTCTATGCCAACAACTGAATTAGCTGGAAAGCTGCTTATTTAGCAAAAAAGACATTGATTTCTTACTTACTTCCTCTGGGTCCATAATAGCAATCCTTTTTATAAACTGAATTTACTGTCAATTGTTCCTGCAGCATGAACAAAACAAGGATCATGCAGAGGTTAGAGAATATGGAAATCCTCTTTCTGAACCTGCCATAGACTGCCTCATGACTTGGCCAATCATTTCAAATTACCCAAAACTAAAATGATGAAATATTCCAAAAGTTACACAATCTCTATGGCTTGATTGAATTGCAGAGACTATCAATTTTGGTGGATCTTACTTAACACTACATATGTTTAAGATTTTAGCTTTACCCAGCTAAGGAACTTTCTTGAAAACTTGTGCTAGGATTTCAGCTTACCAGCCTTTGTATGAGCATCACAGCCTGATAATTTTAACCCTACTGTGCCTGGATATGGACCAACAACAGGAGTGGAGTCTTGAAGACCATGAGCCACATCCAACTCTGAAACCCATTTCCGCTGCTCACATTATCCCATTTTAAAAAAAAATTACAACAGTGAGGACTCATACTCCTAGAAGCCACTTGAGTATGATTCTGACCTAAATCAAAGTACACACACATGTATCACAACTTGCCTTGTACCCAAACCCTGTGTGTGTGTGTATAAACTTAAAAAACTGGAAGTGAATGGCTCGTCATCGCCTCCAAAATGCAAAACAAGTTTACCCAAATGCAGCCTACATGGATTTAGGATAGGATGAGACAGCTGTAGCCCCCAGATGATGATGGTGATGCCATTTTCTTCTCAGAATTGGGACTCAAGGTGACTTACAATTGAAAAGAAACATAGTTAAAAATAAACAAAAAAAGTCAACATTAAAATGAGATTAAATTCTTAACAATATTACAAAATTTAAAGCTACACTGAAAAAGATATAGTACCATCAAAGGATAACAAGCAATTAAAACATTTCAGACTACCCACTTTTGGTTCATAGAAATGAATGGAAACTACATTGATGAGTGTAACCTTCCCCACCCTGGCATCTTCAAGATACACTGAATAGAAGGGCCCCTCAGCCTCAGCTTCAGCCTGTGCTGTCATTGCCTGTGCTGGCTGGGATGATGGAAATGCAGTCCAAAATATCTGTAGAACAACAGATTGGGGAGCACTGACATAGAACAACTCGAAGCCCATAGCTTTGTCTGATCCAGGTTAAAGGAAAAAAGTTTTCAAGTAGCAAAAGTTACAAGATGTAGACATTTTGCATGGATTTCATGTTCAGTATCTAAGCAAATGTGGGCAATTGTGGCAGGTCCAGGGGGCACTTGTCTGGCCCAGGTCCTTCCGGGTAGGCAGCCAATCCCACTCTTTAAAAAAAAGAAAAAAGTGGCAGGATGTCCACTTAATTTTCAAAAATGGTTTTGTTTTGTTTTTTTAGTTTGGTGTTAAACAGTACAGGGAGACTTTGTAGCCCATTAAAAGGAATATCATTGTAGGCTTCCACAAAAAAATATTTACCTTCTTTTGGGGGCCAGAAAAAGGCATTCTCAGGATTCAGGAGGTGTTGAAACCCACAATAAACATCTTTGAAGGGCCTGCACATAGCCACACTTGTCCATCCCTGATCTAAGCTAGCTGTGGTCATGCTGTTTGTTAGATCAGGTCAATTTTACAATCCAATCTGAAAATAGCAGTTTGTGCTGCTAAATAATCTTGGCGTCTAGAACTATTAACTATATAATGACCCTGATGAGGAATGCCCATCCCTGACATAGGTCAGAGCATTTGGTATCTATTTAGAGCAGCACCACCTGCTCTTTAGGACATGCCCCTAGCTGACTTTCACCATCACCCTGAAATTTTGTGGGAAAATTACCCTGTTGACATTCAGTAGTATATGAAGAAAAACCATTAAAACAAACAAACAAACAAAAAACAAATGCTTATTGTAACAGGTCTTCCCAGTGTGTAGCCAAATGTTGACAGCAAACTAGAAAAACATCCTTTCAAGCAAGCCTTTTTAGCCTTTTCTTGTCAAAATTTAATGGAGTTGTATGCCATCAAATTTCAGTGGCGAAGTTTCGGGAGAGCCTGCAGGGGACACATGACACTCCTGGGCCACTTGGGTAACAAAAGTCAACTTCAGGAAATTCAGAGGAACTCTGTACACCACACAAACTTCAGTGAAAGATCAGGATGGGTAGGTTCCTGAACAATATAGAAATGGAACACGGGGAATACCCAGTAGGTGAGAATAGCCCTTAATTAGGCTTGGATCTTAAGATAAGTTAATTTAAAGAATTTCACAGAAGGAAAGTTTTCATGGAAGGAAAGTCTCTTTTCTGCCACCCTTCATCCTGGACCACTTGTGTTTTCAGGCAATGTAGATGGTTTCAGGGGGAAAAGGTTGTGAGCTGCCTTACATTAACTGGTTTTAGGATCAGAAGCTAATGTGCCCTTTGTTTGCTCTGGGAAAAAAACATTTTAAAAAATCAGAAGTATTGTTGCACAGAGATGACTCCATCTATCAACCAAATGCCTTTCAAAATAAGGAATGTATAACTGAGAGCAAGTAGAAGTAACTGAAAGTGTGTGCAAATGAGGGTAGTATAAACATTTTTTTCAAGATGTGCTGAAAATGTTCACAATCACAGTGCCTTATTTTGACTCATTACTTCTAGATACTATAAGACTTATTTATTTACTACGTATCTTAAATTCATAGTATTTCTTTACTTTTTTTATATTTTCTAATATAAATGTGTTATTTTAAAAACTTTAATTAACATTATTGATCTATCCTTAAGAAAAATTATATTGATGTCTGCATAAATAAGAGAAGAAATTGCTTTGGAAGCTGTTATCTGCCCATTTCTTAGCTAATTAGTATAATCTTGACTCTGTCTGCTGGCCCTGGATTAAAATCAAATTCCATTCACTATTATTGCATCAAACAGCTTCCAACTAAATATACTTGTGACTTTTAAACTGAGGTTCTGTGCAAAAAATGACATCACTTTCAGACATATATTTGTTCATATGAGTCCAATTTAACGTGATTGCTGTGATGATTTATGGTCTGCCTGTTAATAGCAGTTTACTAATGTGTTGCTGGCTTGGAATCACAGGAGACCTGATTGTTTTTCCTGTAGTGAATTTCACAGCAGTTTATTTAATTTTGATCTGTTGTCATTAGCCAACCCCATTCACCCCTCAGCTGTGAGGAACGTATTTCTAAAGGATTTTTTGACTGATATCAGAAAGTGTAGCTGATACCAGATTCTTGCAAGGGTGGCTTACATTTTGATCCATAAAGTAATAAATTAAAATGGAGGCAGATTTAGGAAACCATTTTTTTTCATGGGATTTGGATACTGCTTCTGCATGTGTTTCTGGACTTTCAGCAGAGCCAGACTTATGAATCCTGTATCAGGAGAAAGGCAGGTAATAAATTAAATAAACAAATAAATGAAATACTTGTTTATTAAATCTATCCTGGCTCTTGACCAAAAATGATGCTGAAGATGGCGAACAATAATCAGCCACAAATAAAAATGAAATATCAGTGAAAATATGCAACAAATCAATTTAAAACAAAGGGGGAAAGCGATAAAAAGGAATAAACAGTACTAAATCAGTTTAAAAATCTCAGTTAGCTTAGTAATTAGATGCAAACAGCTGAATTTACCTGCCTCGTATAAAAGAGAGAAAGATGCAGGTGCAAGACAAACTGCAATTGATAACATTCCCCTCACTACCCAACAATAAGTGGTAGATAGTATGTCTTCCTTTCTGTCTGATCATCATAGCTGGCAGCAGACCAAAAGTAATTCTGGTAGATTGTATTGTCCTTGGATAATTGAGAGCAGAGACAATTCATTAAGGTGACCATGTATCCTGCTTTGCAGAAAAGGGTGTCTCCTTGAAACATTGTCAGAGGACTTTCAAAGGATGTGCAGCCTGATTTAGCAGTAAAGACCCATCAGAAGGTAAGACAAGAGACTAAAGGACACCTATGAGCAACTGCCTACAGTGTCACCCCAAAATGTGAGTGACTCAGGGATCCACTTACGATGGCAGTACTTCTGTGCAAAGATGGGGAATATGAGCTCAAACTAGGAGACCTGCGAGAGGGGGTAACCTACGGAGATCTTTCCACCAATGCTTATGGGGTCTTTGCAGGGAAGAACCAGCCAGAGATTGAAAAGTAGGTTCAAATGAGTTTTATTGGGGGAACTGATTATACATACACAAGATCCAAACAGTAATGTGCTCACACAAGGCTAACTGAATGAAAAAGGGAGGGAAGTTTTTGGAGAGCAAGATCCAGGATGTAGTGTATAATATTTACTGGTCTCGGAAAGCAGCAAAGAAGCAGCAATGTGGCTTAGACTAGCATCTAAGGACAGTACATATTGGGAATCAGAGTGACAGCATGGCTATCAGCAAGCAATGTACTGCATCTAACTGGCTAAAACTGGGGGTTTTTATACCCAGCATCGCCTGGAGGGCATGGATGTGGATAGCTCTCCAGCTGTACAAACTATGGAGTTTGCAGAGTGGACAATGAAGTCTGGAATGGGCTAAAATTAGGTGACAAAGAGCTAATGGGCATCATGATACCTCTGTAATGGTTGGACAAGAGCGAGGACGATTGAGAGATTTAAAGGTCAGTGGGAAGAAGGGTTGAAACAATTAGCAATTTGGTGTGAACTTCCCCTATTGCCATTGTTCCAAAGGAGAGTCGTTACAGCTAGCATAAGCCTATTATCTCTGGAGTTACCTGTTGATTTCCTGACTATGACCTGGCTACACTTGGAGGTGATCTCTGACCTACTTTGCAATGCATCTTCCTCCTGTCTAGCTTGGCCATAAAGTCACATCAGGGTACATTTTATATCAATGCCAATTAATACGTCTTGCCAGTTAAATCATATTTCACAAATTAAACCACGTCAAAGGCCATTGCCACACGGGCATATTGCCCACGCTAGAGCGACCTCTCCTGGAGGTCTTCTTCACCGGGGTCTGTGCTAGAGCAGTTAAAAAAAGTGAGGTTCTAGACCTCAAACTGCTCCAGCGCAGCCCCGGGGGTGGCGCTGTGAGTTTTATAAAAACCACCTTCAAAAGTGGTTTTTATAAAACTTACCCGCGCTGCCCCATAGCAACCCCCGGTGAAGAACTGCAGAGATGCGGTAGCGCATCCCTGCAGATCTGCCCGGGGGCGGGCTTCCGGCTGGCGCACTCTCCTAATTGGCGGAGCGCCGCTGGAAGCCGCCAGCCGCCATTTTGGGCGCCGCTGAGCGCTGCTGAACGCCGCCAAAATTCAGCAGCATTTGGAACAGCGGATCCGCACTCTCCACAGGGATGGAGCAACCCGCTCACGGGTAAGTTCTGCCCCTGCGTGCGCGGTCCCGTTTCGGGCCCCCCCCATGAGGAAAGGGCCAAAGTGTGGGGGGTGTATGGCCTGGTAACAACAGGACAGTAGACTGAGCAGGCATGCAGGTCACATAGTCACAATTGTACCCTACAGTACTAAGACGGATTTCTATTAAATTATAGAATGGTTTCTAATATGCATATATACTGCACATATAGCATGTGAAAATTTTATGCAAAACTGCGGTTTTTCTAGTCCTCCTTTTAAAACCTTCCCTGCCTTCTTCTTTTTTGTTTTTCCAGGGCATATTTGACTTTTTTGTTTTTGTTTGTTTTTGGTAATGCATAAATGGCCAAAACAAAAATATTCCTGCATGCCAGTAGGATTTCTCCAGGTGGAAAAAAGACTACATTTTTATCCTGTAAAAATCCACATTACCAATAGGCCACCTGAAAAATGAACAGCATAGCAGGGATCAAGGAAACAAAATAAGAAAGGTCTGGGCGAACTATATTAAGCTATCTGGCCAAATAATGTCTATTGTAAATAACAGTGGCTCACTACAGTCTCAGGCAAAGGTCTTTTCCATCAGCTGTGGTCAATGATGTTAACTAAAAATTATGCATGCAAAACATAAAATCTCTTTCACACTACACAGTTATAACACTTTGATACCATTTTAACTGCCACACCTCCTTCTATAGAATCCTGGGATTTTCAGTTTAAGGAAGGGCATTTAGAATACTCAGCCAGAGACCTCCTCTAGTGACTTGGGAAACTACAAATCCCAGGATTCCATACCACAACTACACACCACAAGTGATGTCAAGGTGCTGTACCTGTGCAGCCTGAAAGACACCTATGTTTTATTACTGAGCTATAGCTCCTGAGAGGTAATCAAAAATGAATATCCCTAACTACATCTGGAAACATCAACAGACATTCTCCACAGATGAGTAATTCTAGGAGAACAAGGCAATTCAGAGAGCATGCCTCCTGAGCTAGAAAAATATCATGAGAACTAGGAACACATCAGCCTCTGTGCAGTTTCCTAATCAGGCGGTGTTTGCTGTTTCTTTTGCTTCTTGGAATGGTCTTTGGCATCAGGCCCCTGGAGTTCTTTTCCAAATGGAAGAGAGTTTCAGTAAAATGTTTTTCCAGCCTCTGGTCAATAACCTCTTCATAACTGCATTTATAAGTTTGCTGAACATTCCACTTTTTTTAAAAAAAGGGACATCTTGGTACCTGGGACTGAGCACGTATCTGGGTTCAAGTAGTTTGCATATGCTATGAAATCTGAACAGTTGTCAAGCATAGAAAGAATCAAACCCTATTTTTTACTGGTTTATTAGACACCTACTGGATCTTAACAAGAGTTAGGCTGTATACATGCAAGGATATCCTATCTACTTTTAGATGATGGATAAACAAATGGATGCAGGGATGAATGGATGGGAATGTATTTGGCCTCAGAAATCTGTTACAGATCCCCCAATCCTTAGGTTCTTTAAGCATTTAAAAGCCTCTATCATTACTAATTCTGTCCTTCAAAAAAGTAAAGATGTGTGTTGGAGAGAGAGAGAGAGAGAGAGAAAAAGAATAAATAAGACTTTTGGTGCCTTGCGTAAGGCCCTTTTCACCCTACACTATTATAGTGCTATTATTCGACTTTCAACATCCTGTGGAAATCTGGGGTTTGTAGTTTACTGAGGCCCAAGAGCTCTCTGACTGAGAATTCTAAATGCCCCTTCCTAAATTGCAAACCCCGGGATTCCATAGGATGTTGAAAGTGGAATAATAGCACTCTAAGAGTATAGTGCAGAAAGGCTCTTACAAATTCAGGGCTGTGACTGCCTTTATTGAATCAATCCATCTGTAATGTGGATTGATTCAATCCATCTTTTCCCATCGTTATTTTCTCCATTCAGTCATGTGTTACATATATAATGTAACACACAAGTAATATCACTTGATATGAAGTTGTACTTTAGCAAAAATAGAGTATTTTGTTTCATTTGTTTCATGGTTCTTTGTCGTATTTGATATCCTATGGATGAGAAGGTCCCCAGAAGTTGAGGCTGACCT